>JANRMT010062837.1:59164572-59181944 GCA_026402145.1 Polypterus bichir lapradei
AGATAGATAGATAGATAGATAGATAGATAGATAGATAGATAGATAGAACTTTATAAAAAGGTCAAAAACATAAATATTATTAAAAATAACAACCTCCCCCAAACACATAAGAACTTCTGGCTTAGATAATAAGAGACCTGCTGCTATCTATAACAGGCTTGTAGGTGGCACTAAGATGAAGTCCAGTTGTACCACAGGTTCACATTTAACGGCTTTAACATTTGATAAGTGAAGGTCCAGCTTGTTGTGTCCACAAATGGAGGATGCTGATAGAAATTTGTTCCCCTGGTTGAAGGGCCCAGCATTCTAAGGTTAGAAAGATTCATCAATAGAACATTAACAACATCCATCCATCCATCCATCCATTTTCTTACCCGCTATATCGTAACTAGAGGGTCACGGGGGTCTGCTGGAGCCAATCCCAGCCAACACAGGGCACAAGGCAGGAAACAAACTCCGGGCTGGGCGCCAGCCCACCGCAGACATTAACAAAAGAGTGAATCATTCCTGTTGCTGAGTTAATAATCATTAACCAGACTGATATAACTCATCTCCTTTGTCAGTGAATTAAGTCAGAGGTAAAGCCACATGGTAATGGGGATGACATGCACAGACACAGGTACAGGCTGGGGGACAAACTTATGTCAAGAAACAGTCTAACCACAGCACCACTAATGTGATTGTAAATAACCACTCATAAGTGCAAGATATTATGAAAATGGAGGTCAGCAGGCATAATGTACAAACACTTCAGTGTAATTCAGATTTGAAGAATTGGGTCAGATTGGCTTGTTTTGAACCAATTTACTTTTACATGAAATTACTCACCCATATGTAAAACAAACACTTGCCTGGCACACTGAAACATTCTCTTTGCGAAGTTCATATCCTTCAAGACAAGAAATAGTGACAGCTCCACTTGAAGGAGAATCACTTCTTGTCACAATAACAGTGGCCACCTTTGGTGGCAGTGGGCATGATTGTTGTCTGCATGTGATATTATGCGTTGACCACGTTCCATCCTGCAAACAGATTTTGGCATCTGCTTCTGTTTGCATCTCATATCCTTTTAAACACCTACAGAAAAACACATATTTCAACTGCATGTCATAAATTTATTAAGAGACACAGATAACATTAATTCTAATCTGAATTTTTTAGAAAAATCAATATAGAAAACCTTGATAAGGCATACAATATGGGAGGATTACATCTCAATTATGTAGAAGGATTTTCATTCTAAATTAATCAGCCGTTTACCTTTTGCTATACAATTTATAAATGTAAGTATACAATAAACTGAGTAAAAAAATTAGGAAGTCACCACATCCATCCATACAAACAACAGTCAATGGAAATGAACTTTGTTATTAAGTAAAGAGGGCAGCAGAGGTTTAAATCCTGGTCCAGCTGCAGTCTGTGTGCTGTTTGCATGTTCTCCACATGTCTGAGTGCATCTGTCCACTGGTAAGTCCAGTTTTCCTCTCACATCCCTGAGGCATGGATGCTGGGTTAACTGGCAGCTTTCAGCTGGCTTTGTGTTTTTGTGTATAGGAGTGCATCCTGTGTTGGACTGGTGCCCTATCTTGTGCCCCGATGTCGAGATCTGAAATAAGGGAGTGGGTAAAAAAAAATGGACAAATGTTTGGAATATGTAAAGAGCATAACCTTCATGAGGAGGCACCTCAAAAATTAAACAACTGACATGCTAAAAGCAGCTTCTAATAAGAGAATTGGCAAGGGTTGTACTTCAAAATTGAATGAAATATTTCTGGCTGGTAATATCTAACTTTTTCCCTGCCTCCTCCAGTTCCTTACCCAGACATTTAATCGGTCAATTCATCATTAATGAGCATAAGATGAATGAAGTACTGTAATCCTGCATCTATTTTTAATGAGTAATATATTTCTCAAATACAAAATTATTTTATTTATACCAGAATGCTAGATAAATTAAAGCCATCTCAGTTAAACGGTAGACATTAAGTTAACATAAGCAATTTCTAGCGGTGAAAAGTGTCAGAAGGCAAGCAGAGGGAATATTTAATACTTTCAAATCACAGCTTTATTTTTAATATTGCTAACCTTGTGTTTGAGATTTAAAGGGGACGAACGTCATATGCTGTATATTATTAACTGCCAGTTCTCCGCAAGGTACCTTGTAATCTCCAGATTCTCAGTTTCATCAAGAAACAACACATATTTGAAATATTTGCTTTATGAAATGCACTGAATACAGAGCTGTGATTTACTTTTAGTGCCAATTGTTGAATAATTAACTAAAAATGATATCTAGTATCAATAAATGAATATTTTATATAGCGTTTTTCCCAAAGCATCCAGTCACAAAGCACCTTACAGAACACAGAGGACTATATAGCATTTTTAAACATACTTAATGTAGTTTGGGGTCATGGGGTTAATGGATGACAGCTTCTAAACCAACTCTGGACGAGGCATCAGGAGCCAACACATTAGACCAGTCTGGAATCACCAGTTAAGCCAGGCACACACACCTTTGAGGACAGTAGGAGGAAAGCCAGTGCAGACAAAGGGAGAATGTGCAAACTCTACATGGACAATCACTGGGTGTGAGATTCAGAGGATCCATGAGGCAGCAGTGCTTACCATCATGAAAATATATTCAGGTAGAAAATTAAATTCTTGATCAGTTCTATACACTGTCAGGATGTACACAGTAAAGAGTCCACTTGGACTCCTAGGTCCTTCTCATACGTCATATTTTCAAGTTTCAGACCTCCCATTGTGTATTCAAATCTAACATTTTTACATTCCTACATGTAATACTTTACATTTACTTACATTCCATTTTATCTGCCACAAATGTGCTTAATGTAGATGGGGGATAATGGCAAACTCTAGATGGTCAGTGACAGGGTGTGATGTTCTAACTTGCAACACTAGATCCATGAGGGAGCATTTCTAACCATGACTAAAATACAATCCAGTAGAAAATTCAATACTGGGCTACACGTGACAATAATGACCCTATAAACTCATATAATTCATTGTATTCATTCACTTGGCTTTGTTCACATGTTCTGTGTTTTTGGAAACAGAACAACAATCAAGCTATAGTATATGCAATTGTGCTGTCAGCTATTGAGAGCTAATTGTTGAAACATCTCCCATCTTGCTGAAGGGGGTGAAGAAGTGAGCAAATGAAAGGTAGTGAATAGTCTTTAAAGTTAGACTGGAACAACATCATCTTCTCAGAGAGAGTTACCCTGGTTGAGCCTTTGTGCACATAGTCCTTCTACTATGTCAGAGGCTGGCTGTAACACTGATTGGTGAAAAGTGAATGGCTGTCCTCCAATGACGACAGGAACAAAGGAAACATGAAGATGTCAGATTCACCGATCCACACAGAGATACCTTAGGGCAGGGCTGTCAAACTCAGTTTTATCGAGGGCCAAAAATAACACTTTATATGCCCAACATGGGCCAGAATAGGTTGACAAACAGCTAGCAACACATTTTCCTTATAAACAAGACACACAGGATCCTCACTACATATCACAAATGTATATTCTGCCTCACATTACTCTTGAAACTGTCTTCATTAGTTTTTCTTTACTTGGCCAATATAGCAGGTAAGGAACATTACTTGTAGCAGCAGCCATAAAACCAAAATCAGCATTAAGTGAAAATTATGTCAGTGAGTGAAGCTGACAATATGGAAATAGGCAAGAATTCACAGACATCCATTTACATCTGCATTAATGTGAGTCATGATTGGATGGCAGGTGACCACATTAAAAAAAAATGGGTGTAAACACGTTCATGATGTATCACACAAACCACTTCGAAGTCAGTTAGAAACAGATAGTGATCACATTTAACATGAGTGGAAATGCAAATGCGTTTCCTGTCCACATACATCAATCAAGCCAGTGGAAAAAACTAAAGAATCATGTATGGTGATGGCAGCCTGATATAAGTTCAGTGTAAAAAAAATGTGAGTGGTCTCCCCTGGACTTTCTTGTATACTCAGATATGGGGATGGATATTTGAGGAGTAAACTGCAAAACAATGATTATATTTTTATATTATGTACATTAAAGAACCATCAACAACAAATCTAATCAAATTAATAATATATTGAACAATTATTATAAAAGTAAAGTTGAATAAATCGGACTCTGCTACCACTTCCGATTAGTGGAAGTAGCTGAAAAGTTGATAGAAATCTACGTTTTGTACCTAATACTCGTATGCAAAATTTGGTTGACCTAAGTGAAAGCGTACTCAAGTTATCATATTTACATACAGACACAGACAGACATACAGACATAATTCCAAAAATGGTATTTTCGGACTCGGGGAGGTCTAAAACATCGCGATTCATCAAAGTCTCGAAATCCAAATTTTGGACTATTCCAATACTTTCCCTATACTTTATATGCGAGAAAGTAAAAATGAGTGTTATGGCACATGTGAAATCAAGCTATCATCTCCTTCAAAGAGTGTCACATTATTGAAATCATGCTATAACACTCAGGTTCTTTATAGCAATGTGGCATGTCTCCTTTTTTATTTTTTAATGTTGGGTAATTACGAGAAGCCCCATTCGATTCCAGTGTTTATATTTGACTTCAATTTTAGTAGCATCCTGCTCGGTGAAGCCAAACTATGATCAAGCAACTGACGTGCATGTCTTTATTTGTATCAGACTCATCCCTGCCTGGTTAGGGTTCAGCATTGGAGCTTACGCTTTTATTGAAGGAACAGCAAGGTACTGGACTGGGCACAGCAGTGTTTTAAAGCTGCTGAAAACACACAGTAGGAGAGAGCTTTTACCAAACATACCGACATGAGCAAAATTAGTTTGGTGAGAACTTCTTCTTGTCGGCATCTGTAAATTCTAGAAATGCATTCTTTAAAAACATATTGCTGACAGCAACTGATAAGTGATAGCTGAAGATATTACTTTGGTCCTTGATGGGTTCATTAAGATTTCCTATGTTATGTGTTTGTGAATACAATTAAAAATTAAGTTTTTCATGTAAAGTGTGGTGAGATGATGCCTAAAATAAGCAACGCTGTGACTTTTCTAGCCAGAAGTTGTATTGAATTTCTAATGACTATTTTTTTTTTTCAGACTAAATGCAATGCAAATAAAAGGAGAAACCTATATAGGATAAGCGAGAAACACGATTCTTCAGTTTCTGATAAATATCCAACTCTGCATTATATATCTTTTTAAAAATCAGAGAGTTGAAATTGGAAACTGTTCCAGACCATGACATACTGTAAGCTGAAAGCAGGACTTGCTTAAGTGCAGCATTAGCAGGGTAATTTTTACATTTGATTAGAATAAACAAGACTTTATCATTCTCCTGTTATTTTTACACATAAGGGTGTATCTCTAACTTTATTATTACTGTTACAATACATTTAGCTAATGCCTTTATCTAAGGCAACATGCAAGGTTAGGATTATTTTGAATTATTTAAATATTCATTTTACCTTTTGAGAATAAACAGGTTAAGAGACTTGCACAGGTGACATAGTGGGTCAGAAGCAGGGAACTACCTGAGCTAAGAACGTGTTCGACAGAGGGAGCGCCAGTCAAGAGAGGTTCAGAAACATGGCAATACAAAGGAAAGGCTCTGAAGGCACACATAGGCCAAGAGAAACTGAGTATCTGTACATGTACTCTATTACCTCAGGTACTGGGGCTAGTTATGACTTAAATTGTTATGTCTTAGCCAATAGACTAGTAGACACTGTTTAGGGAAGCTGGGCATTCATTTCATTCAAGCGTTCAGTCACTGCCTCCTAATATATTGACAACAACCTTACAGTTTTAAAAATACTTAACCACTGTAGTCAGAGCATAAACTGAATCCTCACCACTTTCACATACATATCTTTCAGACGTCGTCCAGACATAATTTTCAGAATATATATATTTACTAGCCCCATTTCATGTTGAATACAGGTAATAGAATTCATTTAAAAATATTTGATATCTCTTGCCTTACGTGGTCCTTCAGCATCTTTCCTCTGCATTCTTGCTTGTCTGAACCATTCTTGACTGGCGCTCCCTCTGTTGAGTGCATTCCTGTAAACTTTGCTTGTTTGTTATTTTGAGGCACCCTGCTCACTTTCTGTCCGTTTTTATACTTCTCGTCTTTGAAGTTGACTCTTCACGTGGCTCCTATGGCTTTACTCCTCCACGTGTGTCTAATACTCGTGCTAACTTATTCAGTTGTGTCACCAAATTGCTCGTAGGGACTGGACACACACACACACACACGCACACACAGACCTTAGTCTTTTATAAAACAGTACATGTGTTTTTTCTATAAAATATTTTAACTACACTATTAATGCATACTATCTATTTTGTAAAAGTTTAATATTTAGTTCCTAATACTTGTGACACCCTTTAGGGAATAAGGCAACAAACAAGGCTTGTGTGTTGTAATCCCCAATTTGTGGTTTATTTATCTCAATATGTTTCGACGGCTCCCTACTGCTGACATTATCTAAAACCACATTATGTCTTAATGTTGTCCTCCTTTCACTAACTACAATTCTTTATGTGCTGCTGCTAACATTTTCCTCTCTGCTCCTTGTCCTCAGTGCCACTTTGTGGTGGCATTATCACCCCAACCCTTCACTCAGCTTCACTTTTTGTCATTGATTGCCCTTCCACTTGTGATAGCACCACAAATGTCATAATATGTCATTTTCATAATCACAGAAAACACAGTTAAAAACTATGCAAAATATACGGTATGAATAAAAAACAAAGTTTGAGTTTGATGTCCGAAACCAGTCATCATATAAGATTTTCTTCTAACACATATTACACATGGATGCTGTGGGTTTGTATGTCACATGGAGCGCCACATGCTTATTTTGTAACCTTCTCAATTCACCTTTCTGAGACTATTATGGTTAGCTGGTCAAATTTGCTATAAAATGTCCAGTTATTTTTTAATATAAGTTTGTATTTCTAACTTAGGATAATTTATAATTATTTAGGAGGAGATATACCAAGTGGCATGCATTTCACATTTGTAAACTGTCATAACTCTTAAAAAGAATATTAAAACTGGTAAAATATTTAAATATACAAACAAATAAAATGTTATTTGCTAACATAATATTAGAAATAGCTTCGTACCTATACTGAACTTTGCTTCCAATAGTATAAGTTGTTCCTATTATTTCCGCATTAGGCACTGGTGGTGGAGGGCCACAGGATGCTAACTGGCACACAGGATACGGTTCCTTCCAAACACCATCTTCAGAACAGATCACATGTGAACTGCCACTCATGATAAAGCCAGGCTTGCATCTGTAAGTTACGGCATTCTTATGGAGTTGACTGCTTCCATTAAGCAATGTATTAGGAATAGATGGTGGTGTTTCACATTTTATCTGTCCGCAGTATGGGACGCCTGGATTCCACAGACCACTGCTTTCACAGGTTGCTTCCGTTGGCCCATGAAGATTAAAATATTGGTTGCACTGAAATTGTACTTTTTCTCCGCAATGAAAACTTTTGGTAGTGACATATCCGTTTTCAATCACTGGTGGCTGGCACACACATGGCTTGCATGAAGGTACTTCTCCTTCCCAAGAGCCATCAGCTGTACACTGTAAAATGGGGTTTCCGATTAATTTATATCCAGGAAAGCAAACATAATAAACATGGCTACCAAGGATGAAACTAGTGCCGTTGACATAGCCATGACTTATATCCTCAGGAGGGTCGCAAACAACAGGTACACATTGTGGAGCCTTGTCATCCCAGGACCCATCACTTTGGCATTTTAAAATGGATTTTCCTTGTAATGTATAACCATCTTTACAGGAATATTTAACTTCAGCACCATAGCCACGCTCTGACCCAAGGAATTCCCCAAAAGTTATATATGGTGGCTCCAAGCACTGAACTTTCCTACACACTGCTGCAGTAAAACTCCAACTGCCATTACTTAAACAAAGACTATTTTTATCGCCTTCAAGGACAAACCCAATATTACACATGTATATCACTTTTTTTTTGTATGTATATTCAGATCCGATTACCATGCCATTCTCAAGAACTGATGGAGGGCCACAAGAAACTGGACTGCAAAGTGGCATATACCCATCCCATTGTTCATTGGCTTGGCAAGCTCTCATTCTGGGTCCTTTGAGCTCAAATCCTGGGTCACATTTATAGAATATTTTACTTAAATATGTAAAAGTATCTCCCTCAATGGAACCATTATCCAGGGTCTCAGGGACATTGCAGGATACAAGTTTGCATGTTGGAGCTCTTCCACTCCACCGTCTACCTGAAACACATTGTTGGACAGCCTGGCCGTCCAATTTATACCCATGTTTGCAACCATATTCTACAACGCTACCTAGAATATTTTTTGTTGCATTGACAAAACCGTGTTCTGGTGCCTTAGGAGGTTCACACACTGCAGGTAAACAGACTGGGGCACTTCCATTCCAAAAACCATCTTCCTGACAAATTAGCATTGAGGAACCAATAAGTTCATACCCAGAGTTACAGCTGTACACAATTGCAGTGCCATGCAGAAAATCAATCTCAAATGGTTCTGTTACTTCAAGTTCAGAAACCAGCTCAAGAGGCTGTTTGGAGAAGGCAACATAGGAATGGTGAGGATCTGGACTTGGATTTACAGAATCAAATACATTTCCAAGAACCCTACTTGGATCAAAAACTTTCACATACTCTCCAAAGTCAATATGGGGAGGAAGGCCACAGTCTGTAGGTAGACAAACAGGAGGAGAGCTAGACCATCCAGACTCTTCACATGTGAGTAAAGCGTGACCAGCAAGCTGAAATCCTGGAGTGCAACTATAGATAATTGTAGAACCAAAACTGTGATCAACTCCTTCCACAAAGCCATTTTCTATTGGCTGAGGGACATCACAGTAGATTTCTTTACATTTTGGGGCTTCTGAATCCCACTGGCCCGTCTCCAAACAAATTCGTTTCTCCTGACCTTCTAGCCTGAAACCTCTGTCACAGTGATACGTCACCGAATGACCAAATTTAACTTCTAAATAGGCAGCTTTTCCATTGGCTATTTCCTCCGGTGCAGCACATTCAATATGCTTGCATGTGGGAGTTTCTCCTATCCACACACCATCTTCTCCACAAAGAAGGGTGCTGTTTCCAACAAGTTCATACCCTGACTTGCAACTGTATAGAGCTTCATTAAGGTACATCAGCCCTTGTATATCAACAATGCCATTATGAATCTCTTCTGGATGAGGACACTCCACTGCAGTGCATTCTGGGATTGGTAGGCTCCATGATCCATTTGCCAGACAGGTAACAGAAGACTCCTTCTTTAAAGTAAGTCCACCCATACAAGTATATCGAACAACACTTCCAAAATTTAGATGTGAATAAAGTGGTTCTCCTAGTTTCACATATGGTGGTCTGCCACAAGACACAAGTTTACAGAGAGGAAAAGAGTCATTCCATTCTTGAGAGGATAAACATTTTAGAACCGAAGAACCTTGTAATACATATCCTTCTTGACATGCCAGTTCTATAATGCCAGAATCGGAATCGAGTCTTATGAGAACTAAATGATTTTGTTCCAGTTGAGGTTCAGAACACTGCACTGGAACGCACAGAGGAGCATTAGTTTTACTCCACTTTCCATACTTCAAGCATGTCCATACAGCATCTCCTAAAAGTTCATAGCCTTCATCACAGACGTATTCAACTTTGCTACCAACTTCAAACGTGCTTCCCTCGTAATGTCCATGTTTGATTGGAGGAGGAGTTTCACATGTCAAAAGGATGCAAGAAGGAAGAGACTCACTGACCCATCGATGATTCTCTTGGCACACACGAACAGGACTTCCTATTAACTTGTAGCCAGGATTACAGTTATACGTTACTTGACTTTCATAAACAAACTTGCCTTTGCTCTGTAGAAATGAAAGAAAAACATGTTATTTAGCGATTTCACATTGGCTCTGTGGGTATGTGTGAGTGGGCCTGCAGTGGACCGGTGCCCTGTCCAGGATTGCTTCATGTTTTATTCCTAGTGCTACTGGGATAAGCTTTTGCCCCAGTGACCCAGAATTGGGTTATGCAGAACTTAGTGTATAATCAAACTCAAAGATATAATAAGACGTGTGTGTCTGGTCCCTACAAGCAATCTGACTAGTCAGTTTCACTTGTGAGATGTGGCCGGCTTGTCATCCCGGCCAATACCCCCAGGCCGCCAGATGGAGCCCTCCCTGCAGTATGGAGGTGCCCCGAAGACCAGCAGGGAGTCATGGGACATGTAGTTTTTATACAAGATCCTGCTGGATGCCACAGGGGCTGCAAGAGGGAGCTGCAGAGAGGACCGAAGACTTCTTCGTGCCCTATAACCCGGAAGTGAGTCAGAGGAAGAGCGACGTGCTTCCGGGGTGAGAAGAAAGGACTTGTACCTGACCCGGAAGGGATTGAGAGTCACATGGACTGGGGATTGGAACGCTTCCGGGTCAGGGTATTTAAAAGGACTGTGGGAGCTCCCAGATGGCGAGCTGAGCTGGGTGGAAGGGTGGCAACGTGTCTGGGAGTCGGAGGATTGCTTATTGTAGTTATTATGTTTGTTATATGAGTATAGTGGAGGAGAGGGTGCTTTGTGCACTGTGGCAATTTAATAAAGTCATCATTTGGACTTTTACCTGGTGTCTGGAGTCGTGGACAGGGGTTCAAGGGAGCGATAGCGCCCCCTATCTATCACACACTTTGGTAATTTGATTGAAAGCGAAAGTGCAAATGTGTGACACATGAGGAGGAGTTAAGGTATAGACAGCATGCAGAGAATGCCTACGAAGATGGGAAATATAAAAGTGGACAGGAGGCGAGCAGAGGTGCCTCAAAACCATGGAGTCTGAGAAACAGGCTTTATGGGACTTCACTCAAGAGAGGAAGCACCTGTCAAGAAAGTCTCAGACACACGAGGATACCAAGGAAAGGTGATGAAGGTACGCATAGGGAAAGAGATATCAAATATTATAAAATTTATAAGTTCTTCCACAGGTAACATGGCTAGTATTATAGAAAGTTATGCTACAAACAAGATTTCATAAGTTAAATTTATATTATTCAATGTTTTGCAGGAAGGAAAATCCAGCATTAATGAAAGGCCAGTATATGCAGGGGATAACCTTTGCATTACTTTGTTGTCTTTATTAAGTAGTTTTGGGTGGTGCAGGTCAAGTCAGGTCAGGTTGGGGAGCATGCACTGATACAGCACGTTGCTGCACCCACCACGTGACAAAACAGCTTGAGATACCAGTTGGCAACCCTCAAGGCAGACATGCGGTCCAGTCATACCCTCCAGAAATGATCATCTATCTGCCGCAGCCAGGTGTTAAGGAAGCATCCCTTTGGCCTGATCCAGCAGTTCGGGTCCTCTGTGAATCGAATCACCCTCAGGGAATTATGCCACATGGCTGTAGTGCCGTAATTGATGCTCTCTCACAGTGCAGGTAATGTGCCTCATTCGGGACTTGGTGAGCAACCGTTCGTTCGACACAAAGTCAAACCAGTGGTATCTAAGGATTCTCTGAAGAGACACAGTACCAAAGGAGTCCAGTCTTTGTCTCAGGTCACTTCATAGCGTCCATGTTTCACAGCCATATAGCAAAACATGAAGCACCAGACTCTGAAGACTTGGACCTTAATCCTTTTGCAGAGATATCGGGAGCGCTACACACCTCTCTCCAGCGACCTCATGACCCCCCATGCTCTCCCAATTTGTGTACTGACTTCATAGGAAGAGTCACCAGAGACATGAATGTCACTGCCAAGGTAAGTAAACCTCTCGATGAGGTCAACACTCTCTTCGCAGACAGACACACTGCCCTTTTGCATAATTCGAAACTCTGGTAATGGATGGAGACTGATTTGTGCAAATAAATATTGGCTCTCGGCAAACTAAAAGGAAAATGAAAGAAAATGAAAAGTTAAGATAAAAATGGAGGACTGGGAGATTTTAAACAAAGACTACAGTTTAGTATATTGAGAAAATGTTACAATTACTATAAAGAATTTTATAAAACTAGGAAAAAGTAGATTAGTTTTAAAGGTTTGGTATACACAATATGTTTCAAGGCGACAAACTGCATATAAATATATATATATATCATGAAATAATTTCTCTCAAGGTTAACTTGAAATAGTAAATTATTCAGTAATTGCGGTTGCACAGAATGTTTTTCTGTTTTAAGTGTGATGATCATTATAAGATTTGCCATCACCTTTTAAATAGGAATTTTGGCAATTTCTAAAATTTATAGAGTGCTTAGTTTGAGACATTCCAATAAAAGCTGAACTTTCCTGAAAACTCTCATTGAAAAATATGTGTACCAGTCAGCCCAGTGAGAGCTGATTTGTTTTAAAGGGTCAGAAAGATAGGCATGGCAATGACAATACTTACTTTGCACTTTAGGCAAATACATTTAAAATAATGAAAATAAGTGTATAAACAGATTTTTCATTTCACATTTTAATGTGAAAATGTATTATTAATTCTGAAAATAAATAAATGAAATCCATCCATTATCCAACCCGCTATATCCTAACTACAGGGTCACGGGGGTCAGCTGGAGCCAATCCCAGCCAACACAGGGTGCAAGGCAGGAAACAAACCCCGGGCAGGGCACCAGCCCACCGCAGAATAAATGAAATAAATGATCAAATTACCTTACCTTCTGATGAAGTATACAAAAACTTATTTTTTTCTCTATTTACTGCACTAGATCAATACATAATAGAGCATGTAGTGAATTTATCACGTACCTCTATGTATCCATTTTCGAGTTTAGGTGGGTCCCCGCATGACACTGGTAGACAAGTGGGCAAGCTTCCGCTCCATTCGCCAGTGGCCTCACATGTCCTTTTCTTCTCTCCTTTTATGTAATAGCCCTTGTTGCAGCCATATGCAATGACTGACCCAAAACTGTAGTTGTTTCCATTTATATATCCCTGCTCAATATTAGGAGGCTCTGTGCAACGCACTGGGAAGCACTGAATATCGAGTGGGGAAGGCATCCACTGTCCACCTCTTAAACACTTCAGGGTAGAAGAGCCATTCATGACAAAGCCCTCCTTGCACTTGTAGTTGACCACAGACTCACTAGAATATTTGGCTTTGTTGACTGATTCCAAGATGGCATGAGGCAAATCTGCAGGTCTTACACAAAAATCTGCAATACAACGAGGCATTTCTTTGCCTTCAGGTGGAGACCATTGACCTTGGGCGTTGCATATTAATTGAGAATTATCAGCTAGGCTGTATCCATCACTACAGTAGTAATAAGCTGTATCTCCATAAAGTCTGTTTCCAGGTTCTGGAAGAGCGTTGTCAATATGTGGAGGATTGTCACATGGGACTGGCACACACTGTATTGAACTCTGGCTCCATTCACCACTGGGGAGACACTCTTTACTTTCTTGACCAAGTAGAGTATGTCTAAAAATAATTTAGAAATTAAAACATGTAATGTTGATAAGGGCACCATTTGTGACAGAACAGTTAAATATAAGTAAAGCTGGTCTTTTTAGTAAAAACAAGGATTTAATGTTTCAAAATGAAAAACTAAAACAAGAACTGTATGTACTTTTCTTTAGAAAAATGTATCAAAATCAAAAATTAATAATGAGACAGCTATTGGCTGGTATCCCATCTTCATTTGCTTACTATCTTGTTTTTAAGGCTGCCAAGATAGTCACCCCTTCATGGACCTGTATGGAAGTGAAATGGTTGGATGGATGGGCAAATAATAATTTGTTCAAAACATGCTCCTTATCCAACTTAATAATAGGACAAGTGTCTGTGTGTGCATGTCTGTGTGTTTTTCTGGTTGCTGTGTCTCTGTTATATACCATCTGGTATGGGATTCGTAAAAGCAGTGGTAATGTTTGTAATGCGCCACTTGTTGGAATGAAAAATGCAAAGCATTTTATGACTACATGAATTACAAAATACACACCAATATATGGTGCACTGCAAATGTTAATGCTCAATGTGTCCAACAGAGAGTAACTGCCAGACAGACAGAAATCAGCTTATCTACTTTAATAAAAGGTACCTATGTGTCTGTCCATTTGCTAGGGATAGGAAGAAAAATTAAAAAGTAGATGAAACATGTAGAAGTGTCAAAATATCAACAATGACAATAAAAATGCCAAATAAGGGTTTAAAAATAAAAAATTGTCTTATCAGACTATTCTGTTGTGTGACATTATGTGCCAGCAACAGCAGCATGGTAGCAATTTTCTTGCACCCCCTTGAGCCATGAGAATCAGGTTTATAGCTGTAATCTTAATGACTGAGGATGACTGTGTAACGGATGAGTGAAAATAATGATAAATCAACATGCACATTGGGAAACCAATGCAATAGCAACAATCGCTGCATTTTCCCAGCAAAACACTTCAACTATAAGAGTGGTCATTTCGACGACTATGCCAAAATGGGTGGCTCTGTCCAAAGAGGAAAAGAATGCAGGAAGGGAAAGAGATCAGGTGCATATTATTACACCAGACCAAATGGGGAACCAATGTACCAAATAACAAACATAAGGTCTTCGCTGATTGTTTAGATTTCAACTTGTCTTAGACACGTAGCACAGCTAGTAAAGAATAAAACTACCTTATATACTCGAATATAAGCCGAGTTTTTCACGTGAAAAACGTCACCCTCAGCTTATATTCGTGTCAGGTCCCGCTGCCCCCGCCAATCCAACAGAAAGCTAGAGTGTACAGTATAGTGGAACCTCGATTCATGAACATCTCTGAACATGTACAAATCGGGTTATGACCAAAAAGTTTGCCAAACTTTTGCATTTGTTCACGACCACACACTCAGTATACGAACAAGCCAGTTTCCCTTTCGGTTTGTGTGCACCAATGATTTCTGCATGTGTTCAGTCTCTCCCTGTGCATTCCCTGTGCAGTGAAGGACAGAGAGAAAGAGAGAGAGAGAGAGAGTGCGACACACACAGACACACAAGAGAGAGAGACGCACACGCAGACTCGCGAGAGAGAGACACACACACGCGCACGCGCGCGTGGGCGAGAGAGAGCGAGCGAGAGAGAGAGGGCTGGTCGCATAAGGCCGAGAAGGCAGTTAAAGAATGCACAGGGATTGCATTCTTTTTAAAGAGACAGATCCGAGCATTGTTTTAACCTCGTTGTATTTAATGAAGACTTTTTTCTATTGGATTTTAACCTCCACTTCACTTCTGTTTACAGCGATCTGTTCATAGCGTGCATTGCTGCAATGTTACTTTTCTTGGTGGTTTATTAAATTACGGATTTTTCCAATGTTCATTTTTTTCCCTGTGCTTAAAACTCATTAAAAAAAAGTGTTTTTAGTGAGCGGTTTGTAGCGCTATACGCAAACTCTTGCAGCATTAGTTTTCTCTGTTGTTCAAGGTTTTCTCAGCGTTATTCAATGTTTTTACATTTAGTTTACTATTACGCTGTGCATTCTATGGTATAATTAACTATATTTGTGCTTAAAAATCTTAAAAAAAATATATTTACATACAGTTCGTACGGTCTGAAACAGATTAATTGTATTTACATACAATCCTATGGGGGAAATTACTTCAGGTTACGACCAGAGTTTTGGAACGAATTACGGTGGTGATCCGAGGTTCCACTGTACCTGGTTTGGTCTGCGGGCGGTAGAAGAACTGCTGTGGGCTCTGTGTGGTGCTGTGCAGCCTCTGTGAGACTCATTCCGGGATGTGTGTTCAATTAATGAGCTGATGCCTCAATTAAAGTACGGTAATTTTATTGGTATTTATTTTGATTATTGAAACTTACCAGTAGCTGCTGCATTTCCCACCCTAGGCTTACACTCGAGTCAATATGTTTTTCCAGTTTTTGTACGTAAAATTAGTTACCTCGGCTTATATTCAGGTCGGCTTTTACTTGAGTATATACGGTACTTACAGCTTAAAAGTAAAAATTAAATCTTTTAAACTAACACTGAAATCCTAGCACAGGCTAATTTCTTTAAATTGTAGGACTATATCCTACATTTCAGTTGCTGTAGTTTAACGGGTTAAAAAAGGACAAACATGTAAGGTGAACTAGCAATTAACTGGGTGAACATTGAATATTAGTATAAGAACAAAATGAAGCAATAAATGAAGAAAATAAACTTGAAAGGCAACATGCTGCCAGTGCTGAATGAATCATATTTTACAGAATAGCAATTCAAATAAATGAATGGTGGAAAGAAACAGACAAGACACTTACCCTTCATTACAGACGTAGGTTATATTACTTCCCACAGTGAACTTGTTTCCAACAATAGAGGCATTGGCAAGTGTTGGTGGCTTTTCACAAGACACCACTTTACACACAGGAGCGGTGTCATTCCACTTCTCCATGGATTCACATATTAGTGATGAAGGACCCTGCAATCTTAGAACATTTTAATTAGCAATACTGCTAGTTAAGACACATAGCATATGAACATTTTAAAACATTTCTCTTTACATGATTTCTTTTATATATGTGTGATATACTACTTTATCTTAATACAAAGTAAAAAAAAACAATTCATGAAGCAATCCATTAAGTGTTTACACCGGCTTTTATTGTTTAAGAAAAATCGGAATGAAAAATTACAATTGCATATTAGAATGTGTCATTTCAAATGGTTTTGAATAATAACATTCCATCCGTCCACCCCATTTATCATGCAAAACATATCTATTTTTGAATACTCTTCCATTAAATAAACCGCATATTGATTTATTCTCATGGAAACGTTTAAACATTTTTAAAATAATTAAACAAAGTTTATTCTCCATCGACCACAGGAGCATTACGACTAAAAAAAGCATTAATGAGAAATGCTTCCTCAGTGTCTTCCTAATGATTTCCCATCCCATAATAGAAATGGGCTGAACAACAATAACTCATGAATTATTGTCTGCGTTTTATGTTAGTCACTTGTAAGTTACTCATTTTACAGTGTATTAATTTGCATACTTATTAACATATATTACATACACAAACAAGTTCATCATAATCTCTGTCTAAAAACTAGCATGATAACCTCATTGTTACAAGTGAAAAAGAGGCACACATTTTCATTGATGTGTTGTTGGAAATGTGTCGACTATGACCAAAGAATCAGAGTTGTGTTCAAAGTGTGGCTATTTCTTATACTATAGCATAATATGTTAATAATGTATACAACTTTCTATAGTCGATATGTTCCTGTAATTTCAATATCAAATACATTTAAACTATCAAAAGTACTTTTTCAAGCACCTATGGATAGATAGATAGATAGATAGATAGATAGATAGATAGATAGATAGAT
>JANRMT010062837.1:59181954-59197425 GCA_026402145.1 Polypterus bichir lapradei
GATAGATAGATAGATAGATAGATAGATAGATAGATAGATAGATAGATAGACGCACGCACTTGTCAAACAGAATGACAAAAAAGGAAGAAAATAAAAAGGAAAGAAAACACAGTCACAGACACAATGAGGCACCATGCAGGCATATTGCTGTCGGTATAAAGGAGTCTCAGCAGCATTTCTTGACACACTTCTGCTGAATAATTTGTTGGCATTTGTTATTAGTGTGTCATTGGGAGGATGTGCAGAATTGTTCATAATGGCACTCCATTTTGTTTTAATCCTCTCTTTTTCTACTAACTCTAAGGGGTTGACAGTGGGTCCCATAACCAAGCCTGCCTTTTTAATTAGCTTGTTGATTTGGTTGGCCTCTCTTGAAGTGATTTTACGAGCCCAGCATAACACAGCATAGAAAATCTCACTGGCCATCACAGAGGTGTAGAAGATGTGAAGGATGTCACTTCTCGCATTAAAGGAACACTGTCTCTTAAGAATAAATTAGCTACTCGGCTCCCTCTTAAATAGTTCCACTGTGTTATGAGAATAGTCTAACCCATCACTGATGTAGACCCCCAAGCACTTACAGGAATAGACCACCTTTATACCTACTCCCTGAATAGTGACTGGGCAAAGAGGCATTTTAGTGTGGTGAAATTCAATAACCAGTTCCTTGATTTTGCTGATGTTAAGATGCAGATGATTCTCTCTGCACCCAGAAACAAAACTCTCCAACTGATTCCTATACTGCTTCTCATCAATACACCCTCCAGCTTATCAATACACCCCATAAGTCCAGAATCATCTCAGAATTTTTGCAAATGAGATGATCTGCTGTTATATTTATAGTCAGAGGTGTACAGAGTGAAAAGAAAAGGAGACAGGACTGTTCCTTGTGGTTTTCCAGTGTTGCCCACAATTATATCAGAGACACGGTCATTGAACCTCATAAACTGCGTTATGCTGGATTGAAATTGTAAGTGAATTTTTCAAATCTCTGTTGGGTAAATTATTTTATAAACAAACAAAAAGGTAAAATAACAAGAGTGAAATTTTGTTTAATACATCTATTTACCCAGCTTCTGACACTTCAGCTGAATGTTATCCTGGCATAGCAGAAATCAAACCTGGATGAGGTGCCATCCCATCAGGCACATTCAATAAGAATCCCTACTGACTCACTCATTCTGGGCCAGTTTAGAATAGCCAATGAGCTTAATTCAATTCAACAGTGGCTTGAAATATTTATTTTAAAAATCATTTGGATTGATTGTCTCTAACTTGAATGATTTAGCTTGTGGGTGGGACAGTATGGAAGGTGTAAAGGTTGAATTGCACAACAAATAATCTAATGTAAATATGTAGAAATTCATGCTCTGCCGAGTCACTCTTTTAGAAAGACACTGCTGTTGTACTGAATAACTATTCTGTGCTAAGCTTGCTAAATGAACAACTCATTTCTCTTCTATAAATGGATGCCTTCTCAGTTATGAAACATTCTTCCTGAAAGGCTACATAATACTTTTGCTCAGGCACGGCTTATCATTTAGTTTGTGACACTGGGTGTTCGGTGTGTGTTGTCAGTGGATGCTTACAATGTTAACTTTGTATTTTGCATGTTCGTTCCTTATGGCAGCTTCACTGCATTCATTCCTACCTAAGCATAAAGAGACATGAAGTCACTGCCATTTGAAACAATACTTGTAGCAAGCAAACCACATCTTCAACTTAACTTTGTGGAAGCTGCATCAGTGCACAGTAAGAAAAATGATTTCCATTCGAAATTGTGTTATTTTCAAAGTGCATTGTTGTTTAAATAACTTGTGCAGCTCGCCTGAGTTTGTTCTTGACTATGAAAATACTGCATGGAAACTGTTGACTTCCTTTAGGTAGGTGAGATATTTAAAAATTAGTACTACTTTAATTTGCAACAAAAATCACAAAGAAAGGGCGGCACGGTGGCACAGTGGGTAGTGCTGCCACTTCACAGTTAGGAGACCCAGGTAAGTTTCTTGGGTCCTCCCTGTGTGGAGTTTGCATGGTCTCTCTGTGTCTGCGTGGGTTTTCTCTGAGTACTCCGGTTTCCTCCCACAGTTCAAAGACATGCAGGTTATGTGCATTGGCGATCCTAAATTGTCCCTAGTGTGTGCTTGTTGTGTGGGTGTGTGTGTGTGTGTGTGTGTGTGCCCTGCGGTGGGCTGGCACCCTGCCCGGGGTTTGTTTCCTGCCTTGCACCTTGTGTTGCCTGGGACTGGCTCCAGCAGATCCCAGTGAACCTGTAGTTAGGATACAGCGGGTTGGATAATGGATGGATGGATGGAAATCACAAAGAAAATTAAAAAAATTTTTAAACTGTAGTGAGCATTGTCATACAGATTTTTTTATCATCATAAAATATATGCTCTAAATACTGTATATACTTTCAAAATTTTAACATAAGTTTAAAAAAGCAAAGAATGAATATATTTTTTAAATACAGCCATACAGCGCAATGCATGTCTGATGATATTTAATATAATCCGTATCATTTTAACATTTACAAGAAGAGAGCATTCATGAAGAACATCTGCTGTTGGTGACACATACAGTATACTGTATGTGTTAAAAACTCGTATATTTTGACCTTTATTAGAAAGTAGTTAGATTTAGTTTTGGTGGTCTGCATCTGCAAAATGGAAGACTGATAAGGAAACTCACAGATGCAATAGACACGTCAGGTGTAATGTGAGGATTCATGAGGACGTGGAAGCTCAGTGTAAAAGAAGCATTTCATTAAATGAACTCTGAGGCAACTGTAAAAGTCTAATGGAAGAGGAAAGCAGAACTTTCTGAATACTATTAAAGTTTACTGGTGGTGGAAAGGTTCTTGCTGTTGTGAAATCTGTCCATCGTCCAAACCCACATATCCTGAGCGGGGTCGTGGAGAATCCCAGCAAGCACTAGGCACAAGGCAGAAACAATCACCAGACAAGGGACCTGTCCATTGTAATGTGAATTATTGTTTATTGTTAAATATTATTTTTTTTTTGGACATTATTAATTTTTACTCTATGTTTTTGATGTCATTGCAATGCCATTTTGTGTTTTGTTTTCTTTCAGGTGCCACCATTTTCTGACTTCATTTTCATGGTCGCAGCCATGCTTGCTGTTGACAATGATGCCCAATGTCAGGCATGTGATCTTCATGAGTCATCACATTGGCAACATTCAAGAAGGCAAAATATTGTAGTACTTGACCGATTTTAATACAAGCAAGTTTATTGTAATTAGGGAAAGCATTGCTAGTAATTATTAGGACCTCCTGCTTTTCTTGTTTCAATTTTGGAATTAATTTTGGTATTTACTTGTTTATTTTTTTTTTCTTTATCTTTTTGATATCTGACCATAAACATTTTCTAACTATGCCTGAATTACCCATCCTGGGTATGACATTAAACTGCATCCTGCCAGCAGTAACTTTAAAACTTGGGGGTTGGTGGCAGAATTAGCACTCCAGCCACCATAAAAAACCTCACACTGGTTCCATTCCATGTGCACTAGTGTGGTGCTGAGGTGTCACCCGTTGCATGGCTGCACTCAGGTCCTAATCTGGGATCCTAAGTTGGTTCGTCATGTGGTGGGTACAGCAATGCGCTGTATCAGGCGTGCTCCTAACCTCTCTCTCTTTCTCTCTCGAATTACTCATAAAGGCTCTCCATTTCCAGGACTTGAAACCATCTTTTTCATTCTTTGAACCTGACTGTTTTTCTGATTCTATCCTTTTTTGCAAATCAATGTTGGATGTGACACCTGACGGGGGCTTTGAACTCCTAACTGACAGATAGTGAGGCTGATAATATCTCCTTATTGGTAAAGGGTGCTGTGTGTAGGTGTGTAATTTGTTTAAAAAACCAGTAGAGTTCAATCACTGTCCTTTGTAAAGTGCACCTTAAATCTGGTCAGTTAGGTACCTTCCAAAAATGTTACAAGACATATTTAATTAGAATAAAGCCCAAACAAAAATGACTAGTTAGCTTATCTTACCTGTATCCGTTATTGCACGTGTATGTTACGGTCGACAGGTATGTCCTTCCATTTAATGTGTAATTTCCATTCTCAATATTCTGCGGCTCAGGGCACATTACTGGCTTGCATTGTTGAAACAGTTCACTCCAGTTGCCATTCGCTAGACATATAATTTCAGCTTGTCCCATGAGTACAAATCCTGTGTTACAACTTTAACATTTAAGAAAAGAATTATTTTGGGCAAGAGGCAAGTTTAATTAAAAAGCCAGCCAGTCAAGAAAAAAATAGATGATAGCAAAAAATTGATCTACTCCTACTTGTATCTTACTACAATCGATAAAAGTACACGAGGCAAGTTCATCATTTCAATTAAAATGCCAGACAGTCAAGAAAAATATATGTAAGCAAATAAATTAAAGGAAGCAACTTCATCATTTCAATTAAAAAGCCTAGCAGTCAAGAAAAACTGATGTAAGCAAATAGACAATTTGCTATTAATTGTATCTTGTTGTAATCGATAAAGGTCTGCATTCATTTATATGAAATCAAATGCTATTTGACATTGTATAAAATTATAATTCGATACCCAGCAGCATGACAGGATGGTATCTTAAGCCTAAAACAACAGTAGAAGAATACAATCACAAATTTTTAAAAGAACATCATCTCCAATACAAATAGTATGAGACCCAGAAATGGAGTCAATTGTAGATTATTATTAAGTAGATTATTTATTTATTTATTTTTATCATGTGCTTTAATTTTTTTATATTTTTCCATATGATATGTTATATAAAACACATAGTACAAGAAAAGAATTGTATGTGTTATGTTCATTTTCCTGTTTATGTTCTTGTATACAAAAGTGACATCATTGTTGGTTATGGTGCCATAAAAACACCATTTCCAGCCAAGAAGTGCTTGAAATTAGCTGTAAAACTAAATCAGTGCTGTTTAGAAATACTATGATTTGATATTCCACTTGCTGACTTTTGATTTCTGATCTTGACATTGCAGTGCTCAATGTAATTTAAGGTGCTGCTTCTGTTCCTAATTGCTACTACTGATATTCCTCCTCTAGGTAATGAAATTCCCAGTTTTAACTTTTAGAAAACCAAAAATCAAACCCTGGGTTAAATATGTAGATATAGTGGAAGTTTGTAGGGTGGTTCTTAATGTATTCAAAATTCTAAATATTAACCAAATAATTAATTAATATAGAAGGAAACAGGGCTTTTTGGAATTTCACTTTTGTTTGAAAAACTTTGAAACGGCCTACTGTCATATTCCATAGTATTCATTCCTGCGTCACCAGGAAGTGCTTCTGGACAACTTTAATGGACCACCAGAAGTGCTGTCAGGTGCAGCATAAAAGGAGCTGCCTCACTTCATTCGAGGAGCCAGAGTCAGTAGGGGGAAGATGAAGTTTGTTAGAGGAGAATCGGAGACAAAGGGAAAGACAGCAAGAAAAAAGAAGATAAAGTGCGGTGTGTTTTTATTTATGTGCTGTGTACTGTGCATTGCTGTAGTGGGAAACTGCTGGGAAAGAGTTTCCCACGAATAAAAGCATGTGTGAGTTTTTGAACTGATGCTTGTGACTGTCTGTCTGTGTCGGGTTTGGGGAGCTGGTGCACCCCCTGGAGGCCAGAATTAAACTCAGTGTCACAAATAATACTGTACAGGGTGGTCCAGATCTAATTATGCAGATCCAGATCATCTGGATGACTTTGATTTATGCGGGGATGATTCCAGTTCGGAGTGAAGACGATTCTTCATGTCGTCAGTTCGCACACTTCTCGATGGGCCGGGATTTTTCGGGTGATTTTCTATGTAATAAACTTAATAAGTTATAGCATAATGAAAATTGCATAATTAGATCTGGACCACCCTATATGTTTAAAGCAAAGAATAGGCATTTGAAAGAATTTAGAACTCTTGCAGCTGATTCCAGCTGGAACAGAATTAATTAGAAAAGAAAACTGTATTTGTCATTATATTTGTGTACAACAATCTTTGGTATGACATTTCTGGACTACAGTCCCTTACAACAAAAGTGGGCAATGTTGGTCCTGGAGGGCTGCAGGATTTTCTCCAACCCAGTTTCCTAATCAGATGTTAATTATTGCTGATGAGGCACATATTGCTCAAGGGACATTTTGATGCTTCGTTTCTGTTCTGTTCTCAACTTTAATGCAAATAGAAAGATACATTTCCAGCTTATGATGAATTTGTGTTGTTAGAATTTAGAAAACTGCAGTACGTTAGTAATTAGCTAACTATTCAGAAACATACTTTATATACGCACTTGATAGTTTTGTCTTCATACTACTCAGGGCCACTTTAACGTAAGGGCACAATGGGCAAAGGCTGGGGACCACGATGTTTCTGATGCCTATGTTTGTTTATGTTTTGCTATCAAAACTGGGGGTCCTAGCACACTATTTAGCCCAAGGGCTTATGATGCTGTTAAGATGGCCCTGCACAACACGGGCTTCATGGCCATACCAGTTTGTGGCGTAAGGATGGTATTAACTTTAATTTTGTCTGTCAAGTGCAAGGAAGATACAAATAATCTTCTGGGAACAATCATTGAACTGAACATACACTGTTAGTAGCTAATTACATTTTCATCTGCTGTAGTGCAGTTTAGAGATGTACAGTCTTTAAAAGATGCAGCAGTCCTTCTCATCTTTTGTTGGCAGGCATAGATCAAAGGGTGCTCCACAGCCAGACTGGTTGCTGTAAAAGCTTGTGAACAAAGCATTCCTAGCACGTGATCTGCTTTCTTTTCAATTATTATGCCAACTATTATTCAAGGGACATAATTTAAGAATCACTTCAGAATAAATAATGTTGGGGTTTAGCAGTTGATTGAATTTTTTTCAGCAGTTCCAGCTTTGTTGTTGCTGAACATTATGGACAGTAGGCTATTTTAAAAAAAATATTATTATTCCCCCAGTAACATCACTGAGTAAAAATTCAGTTAACAACTAGAGATCTGAACTTCAAAAATCATGCAACATTTTTTAAAGAATTGAAATACTGAAGATAATTATTCTACGGTATTTCACAAAAGATTGGATTGATTCAAGTGATATATGAATTGATATATATGATGTAGCAGAACACTTAATCACAATAAATTATTGGATCAGTAATGCCAAGAATTGACTTCTGTTTAAACTGATTGGTTAATTAAGTGTAAAGTAGATGAACTTTGTACTAGAAGGTCCACTTCATCCCTTGAGTTTCTGGCAAGTCTTACCATGCATAGCGGCTGTTGCAGATTATGAAGTCATTATTGACTGTATCGACGTTAGGACATTTTGTTTGAATATGTCTTTGTTCAAATGTTGATCGTGTCTAGTAGATATTTTTGATTTAGAATCGCAGCCCTGGAGAAGCAGGATATTGAAATATGCGAAATGAATAAAATATTTCAAAATGTATTTAATTAAATACAAAATTGCTGTTTAAAAATGTATTTGCTTTCTTATTGCTTCAGTCCATTGGAATGAGACACTATTTAGCTGTATGCTCAGGTATTTTTATATATCATGACAATCCAAATTACTATAACTATATATACTGTTGTTAATTTTTTCCATCCACCTATCTATCCCTCCTCAAACTAACTTATTAAGTTTAAAGTGAACTACATATTGTAATTTATCTGTGTTCGCCATTGGTTCCTGTTAAAAATTTAAGCCTGAGATTTAAGGCGTTTAGGCAGGTTTTGTTCTGGAAAAACAAGACCCTTGGCAATATGTCTTTTAGAGTCCTCCATTTTATTAAAATGTAGATGACACAGGTAAAAAAAACATGGAATTAGTGCGTATATAAAAAGCAAGAAAAGGAAAGCGCAGTGAACACCACGCTGGGAACGGCTAAATTGCTTGACACTGGATATTTTGAGACTACTGTACTGGAAGATGTCGGAGATGGTTGGGAAGAGGTGTTCCTAGGACTGAGAGAACTGGTGAGCTGTAAAAGTTTTCTGTCTTAGGTATCACGCTTACTGTTTAAGAAGATCCCGTGCTGGCATAGTTGCCTTTTAGTGGAAATAGTTGTGAGAACAGAGAGCTGAATTGGCTTGTTTATTTGAAAGAAAACGAGGGTGTATTTAATGTTTTTATGTATGTGTATACTGTATGTACCCTGTATGTGCTATTTTTAAAATACCACTTAAAATGGATCTGAATTGGTGTTTGGGCTTGAATATATTTAAGCATTAGAACCACACGTGTCCTCCAATTTCATCCCAGCAATATAGTAAAAGCTCAGGAAAACGGTATAGTAGCAGGGACTCCTTTTATCTAAGGAGCTGTCTGCTACAAGTTACAGGGTTGTGACGGCCAAGAAGCAGGAAGTAAACTTGGATGAAGTGTGTTCATTTAGGATTATTATTTGTCAATTTTAAAACAGTCATACATATTCTTTTTATCTGAAAATATTGCTGAGATAATCACTGGCACAAAATATGTTGTTCATATCTCTTCTTTAATATGTAACAACATGTACTTTGACTTCTTCTACACTTTTATCTTTATTATGATGTTGAGAGCAAACTTATTCAAGGCTTTAGGAAAGTAGCTAAAACATACAGTTTAAACACGGCCACTGTGAATTTGCCCTTCAAATATTGCAATAAAATAAACAGCATATACTGTAACTCAGTAATACATCATTCATTTTAATTACTTTTGCATTGAACTGAATCACTCTTTTGTATAAGTTGTTTATCCTACATGCATTAGTACAGTTCATGTATAGTCACATAATTATTACTGTAATCATCTTTATACCTCCCTGTAATTCTCAGAAGAAATGCTACATTTAATGATTTACAGTGCATGTTGGTGAAATATTAACTTGTTTGTATGATAGTATGCCTAGGAATGTTTTACTAATACACAAAGAAACTTACTACTAAACCATTTAAAATAATGCCTGTCATGGTTGTGAGATGCAGGCCCATAAAACTCAGAAAGGTGTAAATTTCAAAAATGAATCATTAAAGCTCTACGTAGGCCTCAAAGCATGAAGCAGGCCTGGCTCTGAAACAAAAGCAAACTTGTGATTTGTTTACTTAAAAAGGCCAAGCTTACAATCTCCAAAAGGTAGAGAAGAACCAAAAAACCCCTAGCCCACAAAACAAAATTGTTTCTAATAATAATATAATAAAGATTATTCAAAATGGAAATTATACATCCAAAGAAAAAGTATTCAAAATGTTGCCTCCAAAAGGCAACTCAAGCAATAATCAATATCCAAAATGAAATCCAAACTAAAGGCAAGAGCCAGAAGTCCAAAAACCAGAGATCAAAAATGAAAACAAAATTCAACAAGAGAAATAGCTAATGCCTTATGTTGGGGCATCTCAGGCCTTACAGTAGTGGCCTGCAGCCACAGCTGTAGAATTAGGAGGCCCCACACCCTTTGGCTTAGCATATAAAACACAATAACAACACAATAAACTAAATTAACATTCCTAACAAATATAAAAGAATTAAAAAATGTAAAAAAAAAAAAACAATTAAAAGCAGCAGATGTGAGAAAAGAACTTACCCAAAACATTTACATTGGAAATATATAACAAGATAATGAACAAAAAATAATAAAATAAACAAACAAAGAAAAGAAACCGTGACCAGGGATGCAGGCCTGGTTGAGCCATGATAGTTGTATTTTACACCAGTGGCCAAGGTTTTATGATGACCAATTACACAATGCCTTTCTTATTCAAAACTTATTTTCTCATTTTAATGCAAACCCCTGATTTCCTTAACATTACTTATTTGGCTGTGAAGTTGATCATCAGAGGATTTTTGAAAAGCCACAGTTATCAAATGCCAAATGACTGATGCACAACTCTATCTCAGTTTCTGATTATCTACTTATTCATTTGGACAAGCTTTATAAGATGAATTGTTTCATTCACCTTTGTGTTTATGTTTCTCTGTGCAAAAATAAAACAGCATAATTTAAATTATTTACCTAAAAATGACTTTATTTCCGTAAGTATAGTCAGATCCTTTCATTATAGCATTCTCTGGGATAGTGGGCTTGCCACAATTTACAACTGAAAATTAGAAATTAATAAAAAAATATAGTTTAGATAATGAACCTGAGAATAAGGTATATTCACCCATAAAAGAAATATTAATGCATGCATGGAATAAAGACATTGTCAGCAAAATATAAGCAACTGAATGAATGAAATGTCAGATCTGCATCATTAAACACTATGTGAGCTCTTCTTCAGACCCTCAGGCATATACAGTTTTCTCATCAAGATCTTATACAATGTGCCAGATTCATTTGGCAAACAACTTTGTGCAGAATGGGTAACACCTCTAGCAAGTTGCAGTGCTTGACCAGTGGCAAAGAAGTAGCTGGGCTATTATGTGTCTGAAAATATTAAGGATTGCTTTATACTGATTGCAATGTATGTTGCAATATGCATCCTTCTTTAACTAGCCTAGGTAATATTATATTATAACATACCAAATCTTCCAGGTGTAATCGTATATATATTACTTGGTGGAACAGTGTTGAGTCAGCACCCTTACTGCTTACACTGTTTGAATTCTGATACAGTCATTGTCAAAGTCCACACATCTCCTAACATCTGCTTGAGTTTGTCTTCATTTATATTGCTTTTTCTCCCACATCCCTAAGTTGTAGATGTTAGATTATTTAGTGTTTCTAAATCGGCACTATATGCATAAATCTGAGGGTATACAGTACATGACTACACAAAGTAAATGATATGGTGTTGGTTTCAACCATTCACTGAATGCAGCCAGGTTCTGAATTCCACACAACCCTAAACTATATAAAGGTTGGGAGCATGTGAATGATTACATCACATTGCCGCACCCACCACACCATGAACCACGTGGACTCAGCACCACACTGGAACACTGTGAAGCTATTTCAGAAAATGTTTAGAAGGATATGCATTAATGTTCATACTTCAGACAAACAGGCAGTGAAGAGAAGTACCCGGGACATTCAAAATTAAAGTACATGGCTTTCAGTCCCATCTTAATTTTTGAACTGCCTTGTGAACAAGTCATTTAAACTGCCTGTGGCATTGCTGACACTCCATGATAGGGTAGGAAGCTCAGAAGTTCGCGAGAGCCTCAGAGTAGAGTCGCTGCTTCTCCGGATTGAGAAAAGCCAGTTGAGCTTTATTGGGCATATTTGAAGAATGGCACCCCTAGCAGTTTTCCTTTGTGCTGCTCCAGGCATGTCCCACTGGATGTTGACCCTGTGGCAGACCTAGGACACAATTGAGGGATTACTATATATCTATCAGCTTCCCTAGGAAGTGCTGGGATCTGTAGTTGGGGATAGGAAAGTCTAGGCTGACCAGCTTGGACCTTCATCAGTAAAAGCAGTTTCAAAAAATGAGATGAGATGTGTTTTACAGTTTAAAATGTATCCTGATTGTGTAATTCAACTTGTGCTAAGGCATTTTCCAAATGTTCAGCATGAGACTCCTATATGTTATCACACACATGCGCTTGGGAGGGAACTTATATAAATATACTGCATACACACACATATCACACACATAATTTGATTTGTACACATATCTGAAATGAAACTCAGACATAATACTCACAGGAATTGTTGTTACATCTAGCATAAATGACATACCTTGGCAGTGTGGGGCGTGTTCACTCCATATTCCAAATTCCGAGCATGTTATGTGAGAGGAGCCTATTAAATGATAACCCTCCTTACAAGAGAAGTAAACTTTTTGACCAGCTGTAAAATCGGTGCCATTCACAAGGCCAAATTCCAGGGATCCAGGATTTGGACACTTAACAGGCTCTAAGAAAAAGAAAAACAATTTGTACACAAGTCTTTTAGGGTAAATTCTCTTAAATTGTGCAATTATTAGTTTGCATATTTAAGCACTTAAAATGGAAGTCAGAAGCAGTGCTAAACATTATAGGAGGAAGGAAAGAAGATGAAATTTATATTTATATTTTTTATAAGAAATTCTACAGTTACAATAGCAACAGTACAATAATATTCAGTAACTAGCCATGTGCGCCCAACTACATTGCGTGTGTTAAAGTTGTCTGTGAAGGGCTCCCTGTTTAAACGCGGCTGCCAGTCGTGAACTGGGCCCTTCGTCGCACAGCATTATGATTTTTTATAAGGGAAATAAAATTACAAAAGAAAACCCTTGGATATTGATTCGATAGGAACGGCCTACTCGGAATCACTGTCCGAATAGTAATTATGTGGTGGTGTAGGAGCATTTCTGCTTCTGTCCGTTCACAGTCCGTCTCATTTTCACGACGCTGTCGTTTTCTCTCACGATCTCTTCTCAACCTTTCTCCAATCTCTCAGGTTGCTTTATGGCAATCCAAAGAGTAAGGCAATATCCACGGAGCAATGGTTATAAAAGGGGGACACATAGGTATCCAGGCACTTTAAAGCATAAATAGGGATCACTTTACTGACATGTGAGCAAGCCATGGTACAACTGTGAGACGCGCAGCACTCACCAGCTACAACGTAACAATAATAATTTCTAGAACATGCTGTTACATTGTCATTCATTTTACCCACTGTCTTTCTTTCATTCGTATGTTACGTAGGAACGTACCTTTTATCTTCGGCAGTCTCATTCTCTAACCAGGCCTCAGGAGCTATCCAGCGTAACACTGTCCACCACCCCTTTCGTTATTCCGGCACATTGTTGACATCCATGAGTAACAACAACGTACTAAACTGGAAGGTGGTCTACGCATGCGTGGAACTCGTGGACAAACAAAGATCAAGATCTAAGTGAAGATCTCTTGAGTTAATTTAAAGCACAAGTTGTTTAGTTTGAATGTCTGTGTTTTGAGGTGTGACTGGAGTACTACAGTCTTCAGTAGTATAAGCCTGGAGGAGATTCTTAATGCAATGCCTATGTTTTAGCTGTCTCTCTACTGCCATCTAGTGCTTCTTCTTCTAATTCATTTGCGGACAAACAAAGATCAAGATCCAAATATAGACTATATATAGAGATATACACATAAAAATAAGGCTGCATTGAAATACCTTCAGAACAGTACACTGGTGAAAATGGAAATTAAAATTGTTGTCCAATTTAAATCATATTTGGCCTGGTTTGCTGGATCTCACCATCTTTAGCATGTCACATTACATGAATTATCACAAGGGATGACAAACTACCAGACTCCATGCTGTCTTTTCACGTCAGTTTTTACATTTCCAAAATTTTACGAGCTCACTGCATTCTGACAGCCAATAATGTCCTGCCTGACAGCACTGATACCTGTAAAGGATTTTCCAGATATGGAGAGATCAGCAGAACTTGACCCTTTTATTTTTTTCAGTTCTGTCATGGTATACGAAACGTGAGACATCAGACATATCAGCCTCTGTTCTAGTTGCGTGCTTCAAAACATCTGTGCTCCTCCTTTTCTTAGACTGCATTATATGCATTATATTACTGGATGAGCGTTCACTTATTTTTCAGCTGTTGCGCACATATGGGCCTATCCCTATAACTTAAGACAAAAATAAAATGGTTTACTTTTTGTCAGGCTGAGTCACAGACTTTTCTGATTGAGTTGCTGGGAATCTCTGCCAGTCACATTAGCATACTGTGCTATGATCAGCCCCTACTGGCTAACATTATTATACCACATTGGTGGTATTTCATTTTAACAATACTGAAAGAAATGCCTCCCTCAAAGATACCAATGATCTGACCCCCCTCACAACCCAACAGCTGCTCAAGGCCATGCTGTAGTTCTCTTCCCTGACATGACTATTCATCCATCCATTATCCAACCCGCCATATCCTAACTACAGGGTCTGCTGGAGCCAATCCTAGCAAACACAGGGCGCAAGGCAGGAAAAAAACCCCGGACAGGGCGCCAGCCCACCGCAGGGTGCACACACACACACCAAGCACACACTAGGAACAATTTAGAATTGCCAATACACCTAACCTGCATGTATTTGAACTTTGGGAAGAAACCAGAGCACCCGGAGGAAACCCACGCAGACACGGGGAGAACATGCAAACTCCATGCAGGGAGGACCCGGGAAGTGAATCCAGGTCTTCTAACTGCAAGGCAGCAGCGCTACCACTACACCACCGTGCCGCCCCCTGACATGACTATTTGAGAAAAAAGGTTTACTTGACCCAACTTCAACTAAGATAAATCAATATCATCCTCTGATCTACACCATGACTTAACTTTCCCTATAAATGTTACACATACCAAACTTGGTAAACCTTGGATAACACCTTCATGTTCTGGTAATTTCTATTTTCACAAGTGTGTTTTAGAAACCAGAAGACACCATCTTTTACATGAGCTTTGTTACTGTTCTTTACTGTGTATTAGTGAATAAACAAGATGTCTATATATTAGATCTACCACATTTTTTTATATTGCCATGGATTGACCAGATACTATGTGATTGTCAACAACACAAGATAGCATGTGATTGACAACAGATCATCCAACAGTATAGACAGCACTTTAATATATATGGGAATATTTTAAAAGTTTTTATTAATTTGTTAACAGGGTTACAGGCTAAAAGAGGATTAGAAGATGATATTGATTTATGCTTATGAAAAATAAACCTTTGTTAAAACTAGGTCAAGTAAAAGGAAAATGCACCCTTTATTAATGATAACTTTTGCAGACAAAACCATTGACTAGCCCCTACAAGGACTACTTAAAATGAAACACAGGAGGGAGTGCAGACTCCAACAATAACTCTTATGCACCTGTATATTCATTCATCAATGAAAAGGACAAGGCATTTCAAAAAGACCTACCTTTTTAACTCCTATTTCTATTCTGCTCTGTTTTTAAATAATAAAAGCCACTATCCTGTTTTATAAGGCAATTTAATGAAGAAGACAGAGAAGGGACAGACAAAAGCAACAAGATCAAGAGACAGAGGGAGCAACTATTATGCAGATTATTATTTTGCTACCTAGTGTGGTTATAAGCAACCCATACTTATTTCTGTGTTGGAAAAGAATGAATGGTTTCATTGGTTTCTTTTTTCCTTACCTGTGAACCAGGCAGGTGGGTTGGTTTTCTGAATGCTTTTAACTACACATCACAATAATCACAATAAGCGCAGCCAATGGAATTATGTCTAATATTGCTGGTAGATCTACACTGGAGAAGGTGTTGAGCCAAACGCAAGTGATTTTTATGGGTATTTAAAGGAAATGCCTTTTGCCTTTGCTGGCAACTAAAATTAACAGTGTAGACTGTCAAACATGCCATGTCTTAGACATCAAGCTCCCCTTATTAGATTCTTGAGGATCAACGGTATATTGATGAGAAAAAGCCTACAATGTACAAGCTAAAATATTCCAAACCCGGAAACTTATAGGAATGGTGGCTTCAACATTGGCCCATCCCAGTGGAAAAGAATCGAAAAGGTGGTAGTCATTAA
>JANRMT010062837.1:59200552-59246314 GCA_026402145.1 Polypterus bichir lapradei
GATAGATAGATAGATAGATAGATAGATAGATAGATAGATAGATAGATAGATAGATAGATAGATAGATTATTAATCCCAAAGGGAAATTCAAATGCCAGTTTTATAATCAAGATTGATGAAACCAAAAATTTTAGTCAAATACATGTAATGATATGTAATCTAAACTAAATATAGTACCCTCTCTGTAGTATTTTGTCATAGGAAATTTTTTAACATCTGTGTATAGCAAGCCTACTGTTCCACATATCCAAATGGTATTATTGTCTTTCCGGACAAAGCTAAAGAACAAATATACCACCTAGTGGATATTTTAAATACTATAAGTTAAAGCATTCTGGCTGGTTGGCACATTTATCTTAAAAGGTGGCATAATGGAAACAAAATACCATGTGTATGTCATAGGAATGGACAATTCTGTGTTTAAAGTACAAAGTGTCATAGACTGGCTCAAGCTTACTAATATAAGACAGTTACAGATTGTACTTGATCTTGTAAGTTATTATCAAAGGTTCAAAAGATAAGTTAGAGAACTTGCCCTGTGATAGATCTAGTAAAGAAGAGGGCACCTAACCATGTGCTTGGACATTTGAGAATGCCCTTACCTTTAAAAACATAAATGAAGCCCCCATATGGCTGCATTGTTGGTAACATCTGATTTCATTTTTACAGATGGATGCCTGAGACATGACTTGGAGCAGTGTTGTCACAGAATACTTCAGCTAAAAACCATCAGTAAACCATTATGGAATACAAAACTGTTATGGTGAATAGGCTCATCACTCATCTATTAATACTACCTACTAAGGCAAAACTTTCCACTGGTCACTGACAATGTCCCTTTGCATTAGAAGTCTAGTGCCAGATGGACGTGGTGTTTTTTTTTTTATATCATCAGCACTAACATGTCAAAATACTTTACCAAAATGTCTTGTGGCATGTTAAAGCCCAGTGTCTTGCTAAATTCCACAGACTTAGAGGGCTTAATTTAAATTGGCAAATAACTTCACATGGTGATGTGGGAGGAAATCTCACATTGACCTGACAAAACAACCAGTGACTGTATGCAGCATATGGACCCTATGAGGAAGCAGCACTACCAGTGCCACCCATTTCACTGTTATTCTATACATAATTCCTATAATAATAATAATTAGTGAATGTACCATTAATACATTGTTTTGTTGTTAATTGTGTTTTTCAAGGTAGCCCATAGGTGGGTGTAGGTGTCCACTTGTTCTCGTTTGTATAAAATGTACTGTATTTTTATCCCCATGTACAGTACTGAAAACAGAAAAATATAATTTATGCTTATGCGTTCAAATTGGTTTAATAAAAGTAATATATAAAGATAAACAGGCACATAATATGTAATAATATAATTGCCCCAAATGATAAGAATATATGACTTTCCTATTTTCACCTAACCTAGGGTAATTACAAATTGTTTCTTACCTGTACAGTTTTTACCATCTCCAGTGTAGGGATGCTTGCAGGTACAAGTATAAGACCCATAAGTGTTGTGACACTCGGAGTGCTTGTCACAATCTGATCCCATCGCACATTCATCTACATCTAGAGGAAAGAATCATTATACATATTTTAGTAATACTTAATAGTGCAGAAATCCATAGGTGCAATAGTTAGGATAATATGAGCCTCAACTGAACACATTAATTCATTTGCACATAAAGGAAAATAAATAAATAATTTTATGACTATCCATCAGTATTTTAACCAGTTTCTTCCCATTAGAGAATTTCAAAACAGGCTAAGCCTGTCTCAGGCAGGAAGCAGCCACAGATGGGACACTGACTTATCGCTGAGCACACTTAGGCACACACCCCACAGGATTGGGTTAATTTAGTGTCATTAATCAACGGACTTTGAGTTATATAAGAAAAAAAGTACCTGGAGGAAAGCTCACAAAGACACTGGAAAAATGGGAAAACTCCTCACAGGCTCTAACACAAGTAAATCATGCGATTTACTCCAATAAGTCAACAGAACTCGCAATTAAAATGTCAAGTCCACAAATAAGTAGCATGGTTTCTAAAGTGATTATTATTTTTGTTGTAGCAGTCTGCTTGAACGATGTTCTGAGATGGTAGACCAACAAGGGTTTATTTTAGTTTATGCTGTATAAAGCAGTGGAGACTAGAAAACTTTTGAGATTGAAGCAATTTAAATTGCAGTATATGTACATTTTTTTGGATTTGTCATGATATAACAACTCTCTTTTGCAGGTCAAGTATTTACTTGCCATTATAGAAATAGATATCTAATTAATGAGCTGAAAAACATATATTGCAGACTCATGTACTGTACTTTCTTTAAAATACCACAAACTACTCTGGATTTATCAAACCTTTTGCCCAAGGCAGGAAACAGAAATGAACAGAAACCAAGAGTGCATGTTAAATATACTTTGTGTAAGCATTTTGCTTAGGGAACATCTTCAATACTTCAAAACGGTAAGCTATACCACCCTGAGCAGAGAGGGGGACACTCTCACTAATACCATCTCCTTAGTTCAGACGTTCATCAGCTGGACAACAAATGACTCCGCTTCTGCTTACACTGTGAAGCCCCGCCTCTTTTGGTTCAGCACTGTAAAAACCTCGAAGCCACCAGGTGCAGGTGTTCAATTAAGGACCATTATCTAAGGTGGAAGGATCGGTCCCTCACCTTTTTGATTTGACTGGCTGGATGTGAATTGTTTTGCATCTTTTGCTCTTTTTTCTCTACACTGTCATTAAACAGGGTATCCCAACACTTTATACGTTCCCTGTATCAATTTTTAGATTTATATACTGTAATTCACAAATAGATATTGATATGCTCAGTTTACCATTTACCATAAGGTAACTTGGACATGTTTAGGGCGTAAGAAGAAGCTGGACTCCATAGAAAACCATATAAGAGCAAAGGAACAACATTCATACTCTACACTCTCAATTCGAACCCTTTTAGCTGTGAGGCAGCAGTGTTACCTATTGCATCCTGTGAAGAAATAAAATAAATGAAATAATTTGAGTGGGTAATTTAAGAACATTACCAAGGCAGGAGGGTGTATTACTGTTCCAGATCCCATTGTCACCACAGACTGCTCTGGAGTCTCCCAAAAGGTAAAATCCCCTGTTACACTGATAGGTAACCATGCTGCCTGTGTGGAAGCCTTCTGCTTTGTAAGAGCCATTTTTCAAGGAAGGTGGTGGACCACAGTTAACTCCTAGAAAACACAAAAGAAATGTATATTAGTGTAGGGTTTTGTCACACGTGTGCTTGGGGGTCACCTTAATGGCTCAGCTAAAGTAAGCGATACTGTACTGGGATGAGAGGCGGGCAATAACACTTAAAATTTCTTCTCTTTTGCCCCCAGCTCTGAGAGGCTGTCCAATGAGGGCCACTTAGCCCCACCCACAACTTCCTGTGCAAACCCCACCTTTCTGGTCCTGGCGTTATAAAGCAGGACGACTCACTAGAAGGAGGTGTCATTTTGAACCTTGCCACAGACAGAGACGGGGCTCCTGTTTGTATTGATTCCAAGCTCACACAGAGCACTGTGTTGGGTTACCATGTCATCAACCACTTGATATTTTCTTTTTGTTCAGTTAAACAAGGGTTTCAACCAGTTGGTACCCCAACATTCTCCTCGATGATTCTCATGGTCTGTTGCTCGGTTGTGTTTTCTGAGTTCAATCTCCTCTGCCAGACATTTTACCATTTATAAAGCACTTCTAAGTTCTTAGCTAAAAACAGAATGATATATTTCAACAACTGCAAGGCTGAAGCACCAACCATAGCACTGCTGTCCTGGCTGTTTATAAGCCCCATTTTTAACAAGTGCAATTCAACTTAAATTAAACACTGGAAATGCAATCAAAAGTCCAGTGTTAACTCTGTTTGAACTATTGTTTGCATTTACTTTTATACTTGGTTACAGTAGTTAGTTTATTCACTGCAGTGGGTATGCTTCATATCCAGTGGACCTTTAAATTGTGCTTTTGATGACTGGAAAATGATGAGCTTTTATGGAGAGAAACCAAAAGGACCAAAAGTCTTTTCTCAAGCAGGAGTCTAAGTGTGTAAAATTAAAAGCACTGATCTTCAAATCCAGAATGATACCTGAAGTCAAAATCCCTGTTTAGTGCTAGTTTTTTGTTTAATATTATTTTTTTTTTCAAAGTAAACATCACACAAACCACAGAGTGCATTTTCATCTTTTACAGGGTAAGTGTGATAGCATCACAGGTCACAATCCACATGACTAGCAACAAACCATATGGCGAAACCAATGAAACCAACTAACAAAACAATGGTCCCCATAGAAACACAGCTACCAAAATGGTGATGCAATGTCACATAGACAACAACATAAAAGATATGAATCAAATATTCTATACTGCCACGTTTACAAATGAGACAAAACAGATTAGGACAATGGCAAATGCATTGCTTTGAAGAAATCTGTTTGTGAAAGTGTTCACCTTTTCTATAACCATTTGGACGAAGATCTAACAAATACTGTACTGTATAAGTGGCAAAGATTACAATGTAAAGCTAAATAAACACATGGTCAAAAGTTAGGCAAAATCGTTCATCTAGAGTCTTCTTCTTCTTGCTCCTCTTCATCCTTTCCCACTTCTATGTGGGCTGAAGTGCTCGTTCAACCTTTTCCATACAGCTCAGTCCTGCACCACCTTCCCAGTCAAACTCTTTTCCTATAAATCTTTCTGTCTCCCCTGCTGTCTCCTCTCCATCACTCTTTTGCCTGCATATTCATTTTCTCTCCTCATCACATGTCCATGCCACTTCAACCTACTTTCCTGTGCTTTCTTAGATATTTCTTCCACTTATGTTGTGCCTCTGATGGCCTAATTTCTTATTCTGTCCTCTTTTATAACGCTACACATCCATCTCAACATTCTCATTTCTACCACATCCAACTTCTTCTCCTGCGCTCCACACATTATTGCTGGTCTTGTCACCTTACCTTTAACGTGCACCTTAATTCTTCAATCGCACAATACTCCTAATAAATTCTTCCAGTTGTTCCTTCCACACTGCACTGTGTGGGCTATCTCTGCATCCAATTCAGCCATCTTGGGCTACCACTCATCCTAGATATTTAAACATATCCACTCTTTTCAATAGGTCTCCCTGCAGGATAACTTCCAAATCCTGATCGTAACCTCAAGTATTCTGTCTTCCAATTTTCTTCAAACCTCTGTCTTCCAAAACCATTCTCCATTCTTCCAGCTTCCTCCTCTCTGGTGCTACACAACACAATGTCATCAGAAAAAAGCATGTGCCATGGCGAATGATCTTTTACCTTGCGTCAATACATTGATAACCAAATCAAGGACATAAGGGCTTAAAAAAGATCCCTGGTGCAGATCTACTCTAACTGGGATCCGGTCTGCTTCTAATTCAAGTCCTCACTCCCTCATACAGTATGTATATTTCCTGGACAATCCCTTCTCTTTCATGCACCTTCAGACGTTGCACTCTATCATAAGCCTTTTCCAAGCCAATAAACATCTTCTTCAAGCCTTCCTGCTTTCCATGACGCTGCTCTATAAATGTTGTACATTCAGAGTAAAAAGAGGCAAAACAAACGTGAAGTTTCTAAGTTGTAATACTAAAGTTCTAAATTATTTTGAATGTTACACAATTCACTAGAATTTTGTTTAGCTTTGGATTTTTAAAAAGATGGCCACTTTCACATCCCATACCAATGCACATTTCAAATGTTGCCCAGAAACGATGGCCATATCCCATAGAATTGTAATGGCAAGAAAAAGTGACAGGTGGGCGATTTCTTGCAAGTGCAACATAAATAGAATAATCATAAAAAATGTGCATTTTAACAAATGCTAAACAGAATTTTAAAAAATCATCTGAACATACTACTAAATATTTAAAGACTGACAAGGTGAAACTGCAGTTTACCGGATTGGTTTGCAACATTTTGCATTGGAACAGCCTGAAATATTAGTGTAAGATTATCTTGACCTGAACTCATTGTGCTCTTTAATGTTTTCATTAACAGCAACCATCTACCACACATCATTGCTGCCAAAACCAAAAAAGGGGGTTCGGAATTTACAAGGCAATATTTCACATTTTTTCATATAAATTAAACATCATTTTTAAATCACACACCTCTTTAAATTATTAATTTAGTTTTTTATCCTTACTCTCATTTTGTTTGTTTGGGTTGTATCTTAAGGCCTTGTCACATTGTGAGTTTGGATACAGTCGGTGGTACCCTCCCATGAAGCTAGCCGCATAATGTGATGTGCCTAGTGATTCAGACCATCTAGTCTGTGACTCGCTCCCATTAACTCAAACAGGTTTGATTTTGTGATGTGGGCTCTGCATCGGTCTGTCGTGGTGAAAAATGAGCTGAGCCGTAAGGCAAAGCTCTCAATTTACCAGTCGATCTACATTCCTACCCTCACCTATGGTCATGAGCTGTGGGTAGTGACCAAAAGAACGAGATCGCTAATACAAGAGGCTGAAATGAGTTTCCTCCGCAGGGTGTCTGGGCTTTCCCTTAAAGATAGGGTGAGAAGCTCAGTCATCCGGGAGGGGCTCAGAGTAGAGTCGCTGCTCCTCTGCATTGAGAGGAGTCAGATGAGGTGGCTCGGGCATCTGATCAGGATGCTTCCTGGACGCCTTCCTGGTGAGGTGTTCTGGGCACGTCCAACCGGGAGGAGGCCCCCTAGGAATACCCAGGACACGCTGGAGGGACTATGTCTCTCGGCTGGCCTGGGAACGCCTCAGGATTCCCCCGGAAGAGCTAGAAGAAGTGGCTGGGGAGAGGGAAGTCTGGGTATCTCTGCTCAAGCTACTGCCCCCGCGACCCGATCTCGGATAAGCGGAAGACAAAGGATGGATGGGTGGTTTGATTTTGTTCTTGTTGTAATGGCGGGCTCTGTTTGCATAAGAGTTGGCAACCAATAAATGCTTTTTCAGCAGTACAAATACATATAACGCAGCGATGAGGAATAAAGAACGTGGATCTCGTGGACCTCACAAACAGAAGAGAAACTTGTCTGTCTGATGTCTTATGTTTTACTTTACATGACAAAATGGAAAAGAGAAGAGAGGGCAGAGATTGGAGCTGACCTCTCAGTATCTGTTATAGCACCACCTCCGTCAGCATGCTATTGGCTATCAGAAAAAGGGGCGAGCATGGAGCATGATAATGCTGCAAGGCAGGTACTCAGTCTTTATATGTGGCATACCCAACAAATTTCAGTCATTTAATCTGATATGGTCTGGCAACAAGATCAGCAAGTCCTCAAGTCCTCAAGTCTAACATACCCAACAATTAGAAGTCACATCATGTGTCACTGGCTTCAGGAATCAGTCAGTCATTCTCCAACCTGCTATATCTTAACATAGGGTCATGGGGACCTGCTGGAGCCAATCCCAGCCAACACAGGGTGCAAGGCAGGAACAAATCCCGGGTAGGGTGCCAGCCCACCGCAGGACACACACACACACACACACACACACACACACACACACACACACACACCAAGCACATGCTAGGGACAATTTAGGATTGCCAATACACCTAACCTGCAGACATAGGGAGAACATGCAAACTCCACGCAGGGAGGACCCGGGAAGCGAACCCAGGTCTCCTAGCTGCGAGGCAGCAGCGCAACCACTGTGCTACCATGCTGCCCCTTCAGGAATCATGTTATTCAAAATTCATTAGAAGCCATTCCTATTGGAGAGTCTGGTCAGTTTGATAGTACGATTATACATTGTTGAGCCATTGTCCCCTCTTTTCATGTCTTCATTTAAAGCATTGCTTCAACCTTGGGCAGGGTGTGGACACTATTTACTTTTTGGGATATATTTATCTAAACAAATTTTTTAACTGTTATTACAGAGTTGTTTATTGTCATTGTCACTGTTGCCTTAGAACTTTAAGAAAGAGTTCATGTGTAGAGTTTACATATGTTCCTCATGTTTGTGTGTGTTTTTCTTGGAATGCTCTGTTTTTCCTTTTCTGTCCCAAAGACATGCAGGTTAGGAATACTAACCTGATACAGGCTTTAGCTGCGCTCCATTCAGAATTGCAGTTGGGAAAATGAAAAAATTAATATACACTACAGAAATGCTGTTTGGGTATTTTACTTTTTTTTAACAGATATGTTTACTGATTATTTGTTTTTTCACTACTTTTCAATAATTATAGTATTTAATAAATTTAAATATTAGTTTTCTGTGTTTGTATGTGCTTTTAATATTAATTTTTAGTGCATTATCTGAACTCTTACACTGACCTGTCCTATGCACCTTACTTACCAGTTCTTCACTAACCTGCACTTATATTCAAATACTTTTCACTTAAAGTATTTACATTCATGGCACTACTACAACATAACATAAACATTTTTGTTATGTACTGTATATACATTTTTAATGAAATGGCAATTCAACTCCCAGCCCAAACTTCATTTTTTCTTAAAGCATATTTTTTCACATAAATTTATTTTTTTTGATCCATGAATTGTAAAACTACACACCAAAGCCCACCATCATTTCTCACATCTCTTACGTTCACAAGTTGGGAGAGGATGGTTCCATTGTCCCAGGTTAAGACACTGCTGTGTTTCATTTCCATGCAAGTAATAACCAGGATTGCAGGAGAGCTTCACTTGGGACCCCGGTGCCACACTTCTACTTGATGTTTGCAAATGAGGGATCAGAGTTTGTAAATCAGGACAATCTGTGAAAAAATACATTAACCACATTATGGGCTCAGTTGCTTCAATGGCATGAAAATAAAGCTTCATTTCATATTTGCACTTCATAATGCAATTAATGGATCTACTAATACGAATGTATTTGTAAAAATATTACTAATGACTTGGACCGTACAAAGTAGGAGTATTTCATTCAAGTTGTGGATTTTATGTGAATGCTAAGGATTTCTGGTAAATGTTTGATGGATGACAGATGACATGCTACATTAAAATAATATTAAGCATATCATACAAGAGAAGAAGCTTAAATGTTAACGTTTTTCTTTGCAAAGAGATTGTCTAAGAAAGTCTTCTGGACTAGAAATCTTTGAAAACACAGCAATATAGCAGAAGGAGTTTATACATTCACCTATTTGAACAGTTTTAAAGTATATCAATATTTGAACTTGTGTTTTGATAATAATCTGTTTCAGAAATTAATTTTAGCTTATGTAACTTTTATAGCAAACAGAACAATGGCAGATCAAATAGCACTGCTGTCTCACAGCCAGCATGATCTCTCTGCATTAAGGACAGGTGGGACATAAGTATAATAAGTAGAAATAAGTGGTAAACTCACCTCGATAATTTAACATCATTTCTAAAATATTCATACCAAACTCAACATACTTAATCATTATCAAAATCAATTATCAATTTTCTATGATTGGCTCAGCATAATTTCTTATCTTGAAAAATATTACTCTTTGGAGTATGTACCTGGAGCTGCTTGTTTGTTTCTAGGCTGTTTTGAGATTAAGCACAGGATATTGTTCTGGCTTTGTTCAGAGTTTGAATATGTCAATCTCCTGGTGACCTCTGCTGACAATTTTGTTGAACCCAGAGTTAAGCCTCAGCATTTTGATGGAACGCGACTGTTTTCACATTATTTACACAGAAGGATCAGTTTGGAATCTGCCTACGATCTTTCGAGTGAAGAAATTTACTGTTAGTGCTTACCAAAACATTACCTGGAAGTATTACTTTTGTATAGTATTGCTTCTTTTGACTGAAAATTATTTTAGAAGAAGACATCTGTTGAAAGTTAGAATGAATAAAGGCAGGACAGATATTGACTGGTTAAGTCGATGTCATCTTTCTTCTAGTTCCTTAAGTTGATTTCAATCTTATACTGTACTATATATGACAGGAAAAAATATTCTTTGTAAGTTGTTTTGATTGTACATCAGGGATTTTTGATATAAGGCATCATTTCATTGCCCACTGTTTTTTGCTCATTTTTCAAAACATAAGGTGAACCACCTTATTTATGCAGACAACACCCATCTTTACTTAATTACAGTTCCAGATGAGTCTGAGGCTGTAAGAAAAGGTTGGGTAAGCTACAACTCTCATGCCAGATGCATCCCATGGCATGAGTGTGAACAGCCCATAGGGCTGGAAATTATAATACTCCGGCCTTTGTGAGGTGTTTTTAATAAGATGATGCTACAGTGGGCTGCGTAAGCACAGTAAGTAGTTACTATACAATGTCAAAAAAATAATGAAATAAACCCGGATTTTACTATACACAGAGGTACAGTCTGTAACACTGCCACACACATTGTCTGCTTTTGTCTTGTTGTGCGTCTTTAAAGAATACGAGTTTGTGCATGGCTGACTTTATCAGTAATGGATTTGGTTGTCATTGCCATCTCTGAAGTCATAATTTCGAGTAATTTCCAGGACTGTGCACAAATTAGTATACAGAACACAGTTTATAAATGTGAAAGAAATAAGTTAGAAGGAGAAAGGCTTTCTAGTCGAGGATCGACTGCAATGGATTATCACTGTCCTTCAACCCGTGTGCTTGGTAACACGAGGAGTAAAATGCATGTACTGGCTGTGGCATTTGTGTGTTTTTCAAATGTTTCATTGCTAAGTAAAAAGAGAATGATAGCTGCATCCCACTGGAAGAGCTCATTTCAGTTTTGGTATAGCACTGATAATTAATTAATCTTTTTTCTAGTTCTTCAAACTTTACAATAATCTGAGTCAGAAGCAACAAGCAAAACCTAATCATCTTTCCATTTTTAAGGAGCAGTGTTCAGACAGATGTGTGTCAGAAATGCAAATCAGCTTGATATCATTGATGGTGAATTTGAATCTTGCTTTCAGGACTTTAGGCACCACAAGACAGATTTTAGAAGAATGTTTCATCTCCTTTTGTTGTTAATGTTCCAGAACTGTTAAGGCCAGAAGCAAGTGAAGTTCAGTGTAACAGTCAACTTAAGAACATCTTTACCAGCAAATGTTTGCTTAATATCTACAAACTGTACATTAGTATTTGTTTCCAAGACTTTGCAAGCAAGATTCATGCATGATATTAACATTCTATACAGAAACCAGCAGTTTCATGTTCACTACTATAACATTGTTTGGTAAATCAGCCCCAACACAGACAGATACGCAGGTTCACAAGTCCCAAGCACACATTTTATTTGCTTTTCTTTAATAATACAGCACACAGTGCCCAAATTGGCCACAATTACTGCTCAGTCCTTTATCTTTCTTCTTCTTCTTCACTACTATACCTCTTGACTTCAGCTCCCTGAATGGAGTGAGGCGGTCTCTTTTATATTGCATACTGAAGTGCACCAGGTGCTCCCTGATGATCATCCAACAGCACTTCTTGGTGTGGTGGAAGTGCTGCATGGACACCCGAAAGAACTCCAGGTGCACCTGGATCCTCTTCTCGGAAGTGCTGCCTTCCAGGGTTCTGCTATTGACCAGGCCCCCCCAGCGTGGCCATGGGCCCCAGCAGGGTTGAGCTTCCAAGCTCCAATCCAGTGGCTCCAATACAAACTACGGGGGCTACCGTCTTGTGTCCCGAGGGAGGTATCGTCTTCCTCCCAGTCCTTCCAGCCGTCCGTCACAAATGGCATAGTGAAATCACTAGAGAAGGGGTGTTTGACACCGAGTCTTCGAAGTTTGTGTTGCATTAGTGAACCACACTTTGTCGAAACAGTGTAACAAAGCCTCTGTCAAAGCTTCATTACTACGTGACTGAAGCTGTCGATAGCTTCGAACATCAACGAAGCACAGGGAGCGCTCTGACTGATTGAAAGTTTTGGGCTCCACATGATATTAATGGGGATGTGAAAGTGTCTTATTTTATAAAGAGACGATATTGAAGTAAATATGGAGCACAAAAGTGTGGTACATATAAAGTAAAGTAATATAGTAAATACCATGCTGTACTATTCTTCCGCACTGGATCTTCTAATGTTCAATACTCTAGACTAGTGTAAACACATTCTCCAACTCCCTTATATGTGTTCATTTCCACAACCACATTCCCTAAACCCCTTACTGCAATTGTTCCGCAAACACTGATGGAAAAATCTTTCACACTACCTCACATCAAAAACCCCCCATGTGAAAAAGCTGCCACATAATTGTGAATCAGTGGTGGCTTATGATGTATTGTAACATCTGACCAGTTGAGTGACAATGGATTTTTGTTGTTTACATCGCGATTCTACTGGCACTGACAAGTGTCATCAGCCTGAGAAACAGTCGCCAGCACTATTAGTCGGCATTCTGTCGTACAAATGAGTAGATTTACTTCTAGCTGTAAGGGAGCCAAAAGCAATAGCAAACACAGCAAAATCTCAAATGAATTAAAACAACTACAGCAACATTGAGCTGCCCTTCTAAGAGAAGTGAGCTACCTAAAAGAGCAAGTACCCATTGATGCTCAGTGCAGATGAGCACTGGCACGGTGATGCAATATTCATAATGGCAACAAATAACATCCTTAGAACATCATATTTAAACTTTATTTTGTTGTAGAAATTTGTTGCCCACACTAATATGTACACTAATTTCAGCATTTTAATTATAATAATGATAATTAATGATTATAATTAATAATTATCATGACAACAAAACAACCACTGAAAGCATTCTTATGCTTTTACAATTTACCTGCCCTATGCGATTAACAGGGGCTTTCATGTGAGGCTCCTCTGCTGGCTGTCAGACTTATGGATGTAATGATTTTTGCAAACCACCAGATGTCAGCATATTCAAATCTTCAAACCTTCAATGCTTTTAATCTTTCTCCAGCAAAATAAAGAAGAGGCTTCAGAAGCTTTAAAGTGCTTTATCCACCCATCACTAGAAATCGGTTTATTCTAAAATTTCTCTCTTATTGGGCATTGGGTTTGAGTATTAATTCTGACAGTTTTTAAAAGATGTTTTACAATGAAACCATTTTGTGGACCTAGTGTTTTTAAAGTTAATGTTTTCATTAACTTGTGCTAGATTGCCTATGTGTGTAGGCACACTTTAGATTTTAAATGGCCCCATGTGTAAATTATTATTGACAATTTACCCAGCTACCAGAAAAGTTTGCCTAACCCTGCTCTAAGCCCATTGGTCCAATGTCTTACTAGCACTGCTGAATGAGTATTAATTTTCAAAAACTAAGGTAAGTACAGTATATACATAAATAAATACAATAAATAAGAGTAGCAGAAGACTGGCTTAATATGCATAGTGCAAAACAGAACTGTACAGACATATAGATTGTATTAAACCATATTTTAGAAAAAAAAAAGTGCAGTGCAGTCCTCCTTCAACACAGAAACAAATTAAACATAAACCAGCAGGTGGGTACAGTGCAGGGAAGGTAACTTCAGGTTATGAAGAACTCAGTGACCTTATGATCTGGGAGAAAAGCTTTCCCTGCAATTGGTGGAGCATGTGGTGACGCTCTGGTAGCATTTACTAGAAGGCAGAAGTGAGAACAGGAGATGAGTTGGATGGCTGGCATTAGAGATGATGGATAGTGAAGTAGATGATATGAAGCTATAGGTAGTAGGTCAGCTCAAATGATTTTAGAAGCAGTATGGACAGTCCTTTGGAGGTGCAAGCAATTATGGCAAGTTAGGTTGCCAAACCACACTGTGATGCATCCAATCAGGACTCTTTCAATAGTGTAGCAGTAGAAGTTTGCCAATATTTTGGTCCCTACCAAAAAACTCTTTATCCTCTTCAGGAAAAAGAACCTTTGCTGAGCCATTTTGAGTTGTTGACAGACCAGTGATCTGGACACCCTGGAACCTAAAGCTGATAACTGACTGGAATGGGGAAGTTGTTGATGTGGAGTGAAGCATGATTGTCTTTGGTTCTTCCTGAAGTCAACAATGGCCTTCACTGTTTTGTCAGTGTCTAGGGAGAGTTTGTTGTGGCACCATCGAGTCGAGTCTTTTACCTCCCTCCTGTAGGCAGTTTCATCATCATTGCCGATGACAAACTCATTATTTCTATATATATAAAATCCAATGTCTTTCTGTTTGACTGTCTGTATGTCTGTCCACTTTTCATGAGAGAACAAACTTAATGGATTTAGATTGGGTTTTTATCTATAATTTGCTTGAACGTTCCAGTTGATTTTGCGACTTCTCTTATTGAGCTAAGTATCATAGTATGCTTGCGGTACCAATTTATTTGTGCAAATCCTGGAGAGACACAGCAGGCTGAGGGAAGGGGGACGGGCCCTCCTCACTCACGTGCCAGCCTAGGAGATTACCTTGCCTCCACTTAGTTATTGAACCAGACAACTACTTAACAGATTTCTCTCTACAATTTGCTTGAACATTCTGGTTGATTTGCGCGCTAAGAATCATAGTAGCACCCTGCCTGGGATTGGTTCCTGCCTTGCGCCCTGTGTTGGCTGGGATTGGCTCCAGCAGACCCCCGTGACCCTGTGTTTGGATTCAACGGGTTGGAAAATGGATGGATGTATGGATGGAAGAATCATAGTTCACTTGTTGGAGCGATATATTCACTCTAATCCGAGAAAGAGGCTGCGGTCCGAGGGACGTCAGGAGTGGGGAGCCAGGGTCACGTTTTGGAGTGTACCTTGCTTCTGCTTAGTTGGCGATACCTGTTTATTTATTGATTTTTAAAATTTGTCCTGCTTTACTACTATGCAGGCGTAGCCACAAGGAACAACTAGTAGTGATTAATGAAGAAAAACTGTATGACATTACTAGTAAACTTAAATTGACAATCAAAAACATCTTGAACTCAGCACTAGCAAAACAAAGGCAATGATAGTTGATCAAGGCAATAATAACCATGAACATGTAACCGAAGTAGCTAGTTTGATATGCTAAACCAATTTAATTATATGGGTGCCTTCATAACCAACAAAGGATGAAGCAACAAAGAAATGAACTGATGCCATGCAAATGTGAAATCAGCAACAGTAACACTCATAAAAATATTCAGAGACTCGGCTATCACTAAAACAACCAAACTGCAGTAGCATTGCCAACCACTGCACCACCATGCCTCTGTGAGATCAAAGAAGAAAGAAAACATTCAGAGACACACATATATTTCATCAAAACAAAGCAGAAATGCTAAAATTGTAGTCAAATGTCAGAAAAAATACATAGGTCTTTTAAAGGCAGAAAATTGAAGGTGGCGTGTCATGATAGAAGCTGCTGGCTCGCACTGAAGGCTCTCCAAACTGTTTGTGCTTATGCTTTGCATTTTTTCTTCTACCAAAAAGATAGAAACATCTTGTAAATAGTAATAAATATTTTGTTATTATTATTTCATAGAGTCTCTTGTATTTGGGGGGTGGGGGGTACGGGACATCAGGCTCCTTTAATGTTTGTTATGCAAGCATAGGGCATGTGCCTCCTTATTTTATACTGACATGAAACTTGCAGATCACCTGCACATTTGACGACAAGCACAGATAACATGTTATTTATGCTGTATATGTTTCATAAAAATAAAATTTTGAGAACCAGCATTATTTACTTATTTGTTCTATCACTAATTATGTCTGTAATGCAAATAATCAGAAGTCCCATCCAATGTTGGCTGTTATAGCTCCAGGGAATGTTGCACTGGCCTTGCAAAGTATTATGGAGCGCTAGGGAAAAAAGTTCTTGTAAACTGGCCGAATTATCAGTAAATAATTCAACGAACAAGAGCGAACGTGAACACAGCAAATTCTCTGCAAATAACGCTTTGGCAAAATTCATTGATCAACACTAATGCTGATCATACAATATGATTTGTTTTTAACTTTTAGTTTAGGAGTTCAAATAATTTCATCTCACCTGCACAAAAAATACTGTCTGTTACTACTTTAACCCTTCCAAGAGTCCCTTTGAGGAAATCTGACCAAGCAAATAAATTTCCTTTGTGGAGGTCTTTTGGGCAGCTGCTGGCTAATGACTTAATCTGAAAAAAAAATATACAAAAAATGCAGATACCTTTAAAATAAAATGGAAATCACTTTCAATTTGAAAAGAAGTGCAAGAACTTTGAATCACTGAATTTGGTCTTACAAAATAAATATGTTCAAATTGTTGAATTGGGTTAACTTTTAAGCAACACCTAAGAAATTAGTTGATATAACAAAAAATGTTTAAAAATGTCATTCTACAGACTTTAAAGGTGAACAATTTATAAAATTTAGAGAAAGAATAAACTAAATATCTTTGAAATAATATAATATTTCTGTTTACAGTAAAATCCATAGCAACAAAACTATACCTGCTCGGGGAGAAGAGCATAATCCCAGACATTCATCTGACTAATGGAGCCCACAAAAGATTCCACGGGGTTGAACCCTTCTCCTTTTAGGTCTTGATCCTGTCCAAGAACTAAGGAACCACCACCTAGCATAAAAAACATGTCAAGATAAAAATATTCTTGGAGTATTTATGATTATAGGTGATTTTTTCTAGCACCATATCCATTATGTTATATATTCAACATAATTAAAAATATTAATGGTTTAAATTATTTAAAATGTAAAACTAAGTGTGACTCTGAGACAGAACACTCTAATGTAATGCAAAGCACACCGTTTCAATACCTTAAACAACCTGAAATGAAGTAATTAGAGTAATTAGTTAAATAACACAATGATAAAAACAGCACCTGTTAAGAGTTTGTCAGGCTTGTCATTTGACTGAAGCTCAACCAATCAGACATTGAGCATTGACTTATCTGTTTGGACTCAACATTTTACTGTTGTTTACTTATTCATAACACAATTAATGATTACTTTTGGGCATCAGCTAGGCGCTGCCATAGGTTATAATTGAAATTGGTGGATGAAATGTTCTTTGTGAGTTTGTGCACATTAACCGTTTACTAGAGTATTCAGTCTTCTTACCACCTAGTGACTCTGCAGTCTTCTCTGCAGTCTCCTGAAAGATGTGAACACATAATTAGAGAAATGACAGCAGCATCAGGATGGGTGCGATTATGACAAGTTTTCAGACTGATCTAAATTTGACAGGTAACTTGTTCCTGGATTTCAGATTTAGTCTTGGATGTTGACTACAGATACCATGATTGAACACAAATGTACTAGAGCACCCTGAGACAAGGATTAATGATTACCGTAGTAGTTGTTATAACCTGATCTGAGGCTTTACGTTCCAGACGGGTGAGTTGGCTCAGGCGAAGAAACCATTTCCTGAAGCGACTTGGGAAACCCAAAGGTAGGAGCAAACTGATAATAGCTTGTAGGAGCTTTTGTCCGGAAAATCACAAAATGTCTTCATTGGAAGAGCTTCTTAAACATCTTGTGAGGAATACCTCAGATATGGATTTTGAATGGAGCTTATTCAAAACCTTAGTGGAGATGGCAACATGAAATGGTGACAAGGTGGTTAGTATCTTTCAGAAACGTAGCAACACAGATATATATCTGCAGTGAGGGAAGCAATAAAGTTATAAAATAAAGGTTTTTATTATCTAATACAGCGGTTCTCAAACTGTGGGGCCTCCCTCCTGTGAAGCTGTACAAGGGGGCGTCGAATAAATGAACAAGACATCAAAATTAATTTTTTACATTTTTATTTCAAATTTAAATTTGCAAGCATATAATCACAACGAATGCATTATAACTAAAATTAAAATAAAACATTTCTAAGGCATAGATCTAATGACTAACTGACAAGTGGCGCCGCTGCTGCTGCTTTTATAGTTGCGTATTTTCAATCCAGAAAGTTCGAGACGTATCGGTATCTGTCGCGAACATTCGGGTAACAGTAGATCAGGTGATAATGCAGTGCAACTGCACCACATTGGGAGCGTAGCCAATATTGCCAAATTGAGTTAAATAATTTATTGCATATTGGGTTATTTTCATGATACAGCTAACAGCTGTATAATATTTGTCAGACAAAAATACATTCGTCTCACACAGATTTACTTCATCGGTGTCCTCGTTTACAAGATTTTTAAAAATTAAAACATATTTAATCGTTTCTGTACATAAAAAGTAATTAAATAAGAATAAATAATTTATTCTTTGTTTTTGGGATTAGAATTACTACCAAAAACCACACAAGGAATTTTAACAGTTATTAAAGCACTTTAAAAAAATAAATTGCAAATATTTCATCGAAGTTAGCCGAACACATGCAAATCTTATGGAAGTAAAAATGATAGGATACCGCGACACCGCACGAGTATCATACCTTTGTTAGTTGTATCATGGGTTATTCTCATCTATCTTATATTATGCAGGGGGCGCAGAATTATTCCAGGTAGAAAAGGGGGGCTGCGAAATATGAAAGTTTGAGAACCGCTGCCCTAATAAAAGGAGGAGCTTCTAGTTCAAGCTTTTTTGATTGTTATGAGTTATAGCACTTTGTTAATTTTATAAAATTTTGGTTTAGTATTTTTGGCATTGGTATTCTGAATTTTGTGATTTCTCTGACTCACTGGCTAACTCTTTGACTTTATGATTGGATCTCCTGGTCCACATACACATTTAGTTCCTACCTTTTGTTAACCCAGCAGGAACAGTGTGTTCTAGTTTTGTGTTTTTTCAGGTATTCTGAATTTGCTCTAGTACTTAGTAGAAAACCATATTGTGTTGTTTGATGGCATGCTTATGGTCTCAATGACAGCACCATAAAACATGAATGAAACATTTTTACTGACTTGTTTCAAGGACTGTGTTTGTGATACGTTATGTATTTATTGAGCGTGTTACAATAAAGTATGAAGTGTAACCACATTTTAGTGCCTTAGCTGTATGAAGTACCACAAATCACAAATGCTTCTTGCTTTTGGCAGAATTGACTATTTTTACAAGAAATGTCCTACATGTGCCACAACCAAGCACGACAGAATGTTCATTAATGTTTATTATGGATTTTTTGTATGTGCAGTGCAAACTCCAAACACGAGTAGGATGGGGGTATAAGTGTTGTGTGGTCTTTGTTCTTTTTGAACATTTTATGATAAAGATGATGTAAATTAAGCACAAATAAAATACCATGGTACCTGGAATAATAGAATCAACAGCCAATCCTTTGCCTCCATCTGATATTTTCCCATCAATATACACTTTCCAGTCTCCATCAGTGTTATTCCACGTGACACCAATGTGATGCCACTTTCCATCATTCACTGACGGGCAGTCAGTAATTCTTTCTTTTCCATTGATGTACAATACCCAACTTTAAAAAAGGGAAATGTATTAATATTAGAAGCAACACAACACATCTGCTTACACTCTTTTCATTCTCCATAGAATAATTATATTTATTATGGTTTATATTTATTATGTGAATAAAGTGTGTAGCAGTTAATCATCATAACAAGCATACTAGAAATGCTGGTGTTACAAGCAAAGTAAATGTGTGGCACTTGTGTACAGACATTACTACTACTGTACCATCCACGTCATACAAACAACATGACCAGCAGATATTTACTATATATTTTTGTTGATTTAATAGCAGTAGTTATCATACACTATACCTTTTTCATAAGGGTTTCTAAACAGTAGCCTATTTATTTTAACAAGGTACAATGATTATGACCACGTCTTCTCTGTTTCTTACAATGAGGACGATACTCACAAGTGTGTTTGAAACCAATCTTAATGTGAGAAAAGGGCAACTGGGCCAAAAGGGGAAAAGAGGGGCAAAGAGCATGAGCCACTTCAACCACCCCTCAGTGCATATCCCTGGTTGTGTCAAAGCTTTGTGGAAAATTAAACATATGTTAAGGGTGTGTTTTGAATCTAATTAGGAAGTGCAAAATGTAGTAAATGTGAAAAATGTTAAACTTTTAACTGTTAAAAGGGCATTCATCCTTTAATTAGCAAATTGATTGTGGTGTAAACATGAAAGGCTCTGCTAAACTTCAGGACTAATATTTGTGACTTCTTGTCTTTGACTAGAAGAAGATCAAATATTTTCATGCTGTTGTAAATGATTATTTTTTTAAACATTTTGTATTGAAGTTACATACCATTTTTGTAACATGAGCTCACCTAGCAGTAGACACTGATTGTCTAGTAAACATAAGAGCATTCAATAGTTTGGATAAGATTGTGCCAAGTATGTTAGTGCACCATAAACAGACATCAAAATGAAAGAAATTGTAAAATTGTAAAAGTAAAATTTTAGCATCTATTACTCATTTACTATTATGTAGTAAGACCTCAACAAACACTTTTTGGGTCTTCATAACACTTAAAAAGCTTCAGTGAAGTGTTTATTCATTGCTGCAATATGACCTACTAACAAAACTTCACTTTGGAGGGGCCTGAGGTGGCTTAGCTGAGATACCTTTCTCTTGATATTACATATTTACTATAAGACCTGTGAATCCTTCATATTAACAAGTAATTTTATTATAATGTCGGTATGCCATACAGCGCAGTGATGAATAACCCATCTACTGATGTTTTATTAGGGTTAGCCTTTGTTAAGATTTTAAGAGTAAATTTGTAGTTGATGCCTTTTGCAGTAGCTTAACTAGTGTTATCTAGCTTTATTTTACAGCTATGGAAAATAACTTTCATCTTCATGTGACTTATTACATAATTCTGAATACTGTAGTTTTTGTTATTCTGTAAAAGACAATGTGAAGGGTATCTATTTTTTTTTGTTCTTTATTTCACCTTATACAGTTTCTCATATTAGGAATTTATTAGTTTTCGCATACCCCTTGGGGTCAGAGCGCAGCGTCAGCCATTGTACAGCACCCCTGGACCAATTGAAGGTTAAGGGCCTTGCTCAAGGGCCCAGCAGAGTAGGATTTCTTTTGGCAGTGATGGGGATTCAAACCGGCAACCTTTGGGATACCAGCGCAGATCCTTAGCCTCAGAGCCACCACTCCGCCCAAATTTTTAGGAAGTCACATTGGGTTTCACAGCCTCACAGATCCACAGACACATCTTTGATTATAGTATGTTGTCAAAAATTGCTTACTATTAGAATATAGTATTAAATGCCAATGTAAATGAATATTTCACTCTTGTCATATTCTTGTATATTAAACCAATGTCATAATTAATAGTCAAGAATACTAAATGCTTCAATGTTAAAACAAAATAGTTTTTTATGCAATTATAAGTTTCCAAAAAACTCTTACCCATTGTAGTCAATCAGTAAAAATGCATTGTCACTTCCTTCAACTGCATACGAAATAGGAGTGCCATAGTTGATGCTGTCAGATGATTTCATCCAGAATGTGCACGTTATTGCAGAGAGAAGAGGCATAACATTCTCCAAAATAACATAGGTGTAAATACCAGAAACTGCAAATTCCAGGTCAAAATTAGACGACATTTCTGCAGGAATCACATACGGAATATGAAAAAGATCAGTATGTGTATGAATTAATATATCATTCATATATTCATTTATTTATATTCATATGCACACCAACCCTGAAATGTACAGTGTCAGTTTAGAATCATCAAACAACTTCATATGTAATTTATAAGATAAGTCAGAATACCTCTGATATACAGTAATTGTCTGAAAAAAGTGAAAGGTGGTACAATTAGAGCACACAGGATAAAATCACTCAGGAAAAATACACACAGTGACAAATGTGTTCAATTTCAAGGTATCACCTCGCCTTTCTTGCAAAGTAATCACAATTCACGTTTTCCAGAATGGATGCAAAACTGTTTTCCAAGTGATGTACCTAGTGAAGAAAAATGCTGGAATTTAATATACTGGACATGACAAAAAAGTATGCCTGCATGCTAAACTATTATTATTTTTAATTTGTGTGTCTCATGAGGAAGGTATGATAAACTTAATGACTATAGCTACAGTTAAAACTGACATATGGATGGGTGCCTGTACAAATTGCTACAGATTACTTAATTTTGCGCCTTCTATCCTTTTGTGTATAGTGTTTCACTTTGGATCATTTGCTTTATTTATTTATTTACTACATTTATTATTATTTTTTTATCTTTTTGGTGATAAAATCATAATTATATATCATAGCTGAAGTTATATTTCTTTGTGAACTGTGTGTGTATTGGAGACATCATTACTTTAGGGGATTTACCTTAGTGTAAATGTTTATTATTACCAAGAGGGTTTTTGTCTAATAAAAATTAATTTCTATGTTTTAATCTATTCTTATTTATCTTGGCACCAGGGAGTGGTGACATGTTACATGTTGGTTGGACATGCAAGTAAGAATTTCACTGTACTGTACTCCACACATGTGACAATACTACTACAGTATTACATTATCTTAAATGCTCATTGCTACCAAGGGGGGTTTACTTCACTTTAAATGTTTCAACATTATTGAGCGCAGTTGTCACTGAGTGCAATTTGCCCTTTGGATTTGTCACCTTCTGTTTTTCTCCCCCATGCTTTTATTGATGAGATAAAATGAAAACCATAATCATTCTTCCTGACAAACCTGAGCCAAATAACCAAGAGTGCTGTTCACTGTTGCATGTTTGTGTCCTTAGCAATGTTTTATTTTGTCATGGATGCACGTCAGAGGATCCCCAGCCATGCTCATTAGAGATATGTAATACCACTCTAAGATGAGAGAAGGCGCTGCTGCTAACATTATCACCTGCTTCTGCCTCCACAGCTCCAAGAAGACACTCAGTGAGGGCAACTGACTCCAGTCCTTCTGGGCTAAGGCTTACAGAGCCAGGCATCCCTGGAAATAGGCGTTTCACTTTAGTTCAAGCCAGACCAGGCCAGAAAATGGAGCTTCCCAAATCCCAACTTGCTCAGCTGAGCAGCATTTACAAACCAAAAGAAGGTTATAGCCTGTATTTCTGTTTAATGCCACCATGTGCTTGTTTTGTTTTCAGTTTATTTGTTGAATTAAATGGGATGAACCAGCTGGTGTCCCAACAATTCTTTTGAACCTGATCCTTACTCCCATTCGCTTTCAATTTACATCTGAGTCAATATACAACATTTTAATAAGCTTCAGTAACTTCTACATCTAACCCCATTTATAATTTTGTCTTTCTTCTCTCATTTTCTAGTTCTGATTTTTTTTCTAACCTAACTTGTCAGTACCCAGTAATGTTAGGCTACCATTGCTTCTGCAAATGCATGTGAAAACTGCTTTCTCATCCACTTAAAGGGCACTTTTTAATGCACATTGTTAAGTGTATATGCAAAGAATTGTTTTAGTGGCATTTCAGAATCGGCAAAATGTATGAATACAATCAAAAACTGCTTAATTAAAATTGCTTTCTTCAAAAAAGAAGCCAACATATTTCAATATAATTGTTCATTTTATTTTAAATAAGAACATCTGAGCATCCTACGAACCAAAATATTTATTGTTATACTGTATATCAAATTACATAAGTAATGTTACTAAAATATTTGCCAAATGATGTCTGCCACTGAATGGAAAGACTTACTATCCTCTGTACTGTAAGGATTCATAACTTTTGAAAGCATATTTAAGTTAAACACAACATATATGGTAATACCATACTCAAAATAACTGGCATATTTATATAGAATGTTTTTTTTTTAACATTTTATTTGCATATCCTAGTATTACCTGCTCTATTTAAACTAATGCATTGATAATTCTCTGTTCTAAAAAAGCTACTTTTTCTAAACCAAGGTTATGAGGCTAACTAAGAAAGCTAACAGGTACAGCTGTAACTAATGCACATTCTTTTGTTTTCTTCTTTAGGAGGTTTCTAATTTTTCAAAAATATAATTTTGATCAAATGAATTTGAAATCCTTGAGGACACTTGAACATATCACTTCAAAAAACCATGTGACCTGAGATTAGAAGAAGGTCATCATTCCTCTCGGGTGTTGTTAAATTTAACTAAAGGTTGACATCACAGAAAGCTGTAAAAACTTGTGCTAAAGTTTTGCCAAAATTTGGGTTGTAACAGGCCAACAAGGGTGAACCCAGAAAATGGCTGTTAAACTGGAAGTGAGAGATCACTTTAGATCTAGGCTGGGACAACTGTGTTGTGGAGTTTGTATATTTTAAAAGCTTATCTTCTATTAGTTACTACAACTTTCTACAGCAGGTCAAGATATTTGTATGTAATTGAAGGTACAACTCGGCCCTGACAGTGCTGTAAGGCAGTACACATTATACTTTCAATCGTCAATTAGAGATAAAATGTAGACGTCACATAACACATGAAATACTGTAAAATTTTCTTGACTGTAACAGTTATTCTTGTAACTACAGTAGTTTAAGATGCATTATTAATTTTTACATTTTTTATTACACTAAATACTCACCTGTTTCACATCTTGTTCCATTAAACCCAGGTGGACATTTACATGTGAATGAATTCAAGCCATCCACACATGTAGCTTGGTTAAGACACTGATTGGCTTCACATTCATCAATGTCCATCTCGCAGAGCAGTCCTGTGTATCCAGCTTTACACTGACACCTATGAGACATTAAAAAACTTTGATACTCTTTTTGAGAACAGTAATCTTATAGGCTTCTTCTAGATTAATTTTAGAAACCAAAGAACAATTGTTGACTTTAATTTAAGCTATAAATAGATTATGTTTGTGATGTTAGGTTATTCTTTATTTTTTCATATATTAAAGACCTGCCAAACGGCATAGTTTAATTTAAATAATCAGAGATGTGAGATTTTGTGTCAAGGGGTTACCCACACTGTGGACAAGATCAGAGGTCCAAAAGGTGGCTTTGGATCCCAAGAAGAGAGGCATGGGTTAAGATTGCCCTACACAAATACTGTATGGTGAAATGTGAAGTGGAGCCACACAAGTGAGGCCGGCTTCTTGTGATGAGGTAGGCACTTCATGTTTTTAAATAAATAAGTTAACAAACTGTGCAACTCAAACTCTTTGGGTGTACTTGGTTGTGTGGCCCTGTGATGTCTGATGAGGTTATTGGGGCTATTTGCATTTCTATATGAGAGTGGTTAGTTACAATTGTCTCATTGACTTCCCATGGGTTGCAATTGAGACGAAGCCGAGGGATAACACCATGAAATAGAGGGCAGTATCAAGTGCCTGAGTCAGTGAGAGGGAGAAGAGGTAGAGCGGTTGGTAGCCCCACACAGGAACAAACAATTGGTGCTCTAGGGGTGGATCGTCCCCTGCTGAATTTTCAAACAGCAGTGGGGTACGATGATGATGTCCTTGAAGGATTCTGAAGATGCTGAGTGAAGCATAATGGAAGAAGGAGGACAAGCCAGCTTGGAGCTTTCCGGCAGATACTGACGGAGGCAGTTGGGTCAAGAGCTTGAGGTGGGCCCCTGCTGCTGACATCTCCACCCGCTGCAAGACCACTGTTGTGAGCTAGGCAGACAAAGAAGACAGACGCATTGGTTTTGCTGAGAGAGATGTAGAGTGCAGAAAGTGTCCGATAACTGCATGGCTTTACTATGGATTAGTTACTGCTGGTTGTAACTCATAAAAAAAGACTTGGGTTTTATGAAGGGTATTTATTTACAGAAGACTTTATTTGGAGCACTGCACTTTGAATATTGATTTGTTGAAGCACTTTGTTTGCAAAATTAAAAGCACTAATGTACTTTTGCTGCCTCTTACTGACACTGTGTGTCCTCATTTTCCTGGCTCATCCTTGGTGATATTATGTTATGAGTTTGAGAGCTTCCAGGCAACTTGAAGCCAACCTGGATTGTCACATTTCTTTAAGAAGTCTATACAATATGGGCAAAAACATCTAATATGGGACAACTGTTATTTTATTTAAAGTAGATTCTCTGAGAAATATGAAGCAAATGGGAAAGTAAGAACAGAGATTACACTAAGACTGGTTCCATTGCCCCCAAGATTGGTAACAGAAACCATAGGGAGAAAATATTAGTTCCCTTTTTGGCTGATATATTAGGCAGGAAGGCAGGGAACAGCTGATGATGTGTGGCACTGAAGATCAATAAATATGGTGCAGTGTACCTTAGAACTAGCAGAAGGTAATGATACTTTATTAGTTCCAGGCACCTGAAATTCTTCTGACCATCACTCTGTAAATGATGGCATGACCTAATATACTGTAAATGTCCTACCCCGCTCTTGATAAAGTTTGGTTTCCTTAAAGCAGGGAGGTGAATGAAACATGGCTTTGTTTGCTGATCTGAGGATGCCAGTGCGTGTCCTGGAAGTATAGGGCACAAGGGGGAGATCAGCTATAATCTGGAAGCCATTCCACTGCAGGAAAAACTCCTGTCTTTGAAATAAGTGTAGAAAGTGACTGTGGAGCTGTGAACCACCATGCCACTAACCAACACTTTTTGGCTACATTTAATTAAGTATGACCCATGTGAATTGCAAACACAAAAGAGTTAAAAATGTTCATTACACAAACTTTTAATAATACATATTGACATGCAAGGCATATGCAATGTCAAATAATAAATCAAGTAATGAATTGCTACAACAATTTCAGTTTGAATAACTCATGAGACATGGTTATAATTTAATGGGAAACTATGACACAACATCCAATCAGCAGACAGAAGCATTTAAGACGACTAACATGATGTTAGGTTATATAGCATCCGTGATGTACTGAGTACAAGTTAAAGGAGTTTATAGTTAATCTGTATAACACAACTTGATAACTTTGTGTTGTTTTGGTCTGCTTATTACAAAAATAGACAGAGCAGCACTAGACGATGTCCAGAGAAGAGCGAATAGACCAATTCCAGGACAGAGGGATATGAGCAATGAGGACACATTCAAGGAGTTGATCCTTTCCAGTTTAAGCAAAATAAGATTAAGAGTTGAGTATTTTAAATTATGATAGGAATTAGTACTGTGGATCCCAGCTGTTATTTTAAAATGAGTTCTTCAAAAGTATATGGAGACACAGATGGAATGGAGTAGAGTTTTCACAAACATTATAAAGTTTTTCTTTACAGAGAGAACCATAAACATATAGCATAAGTTAGCAAGTAGTGTGATATACGGTAATACTTTGGGGACTGTTACACATATGTACGTAGGAGTAACTCTCTAGGCTCGTTCAAGTTAAGCAATTCCACCCCAGAGCAAGAGGGGGAGCTGTTGCTTACCACCTTATCTTTCCCCGCAGCTCTAAGCCGCCAAACCAAAAAGACGCACAGACAAGTCTGTATCCATCTCACATACTCTGCTCCTACCCTGAAGGGATCTCTATAAGAAGCTCCTGCACCAGAATGACACAAGCAGGTAAGGGAGAAACACTTGGTTTTGAATGTCCTTCTGTTTGCTACATTAGGAGAAAATGCATGGCAATGGCTGTTGTTTTTTGACTTCATTTTTGTTTAAAAACATTAATAAACATGCCTACACAATTTGTACCTTAATCCTTGAATCTGTGTCTGTCTGTTTCTTATGTGACATGACTTACAAAACTTCACTTGATGTTACTTTGGAGAATTATTTGAACAGGATTGTCAAGCTTGTTGGGCTGAAAACTGTCGTAATATTCTAATACCATTCGTAAACTTTAATCCAATTCAGTTTTGGTGGGATGCTAAAACAATATGACTTTTTAAAATCAAAACAATCCAACTTCAAAGTGACCACAAAGTTCACCTTAGGTTTTAATCCGTTTACCTAAAGCTGTTGATGCCATCAGAACACACTCCTCCATTTAAGCATGGCTGGCTGTCACATTCATTGATATTTATCTCACATTTGACTCCAGATAAGCCAGTCGGACATGTGCACTTAAAGGTTCCAGGCAGGTCTTCACAGACCCCATTGTTTAAACAAGGGTTGGAATGACACTCATTAAGTTCCAGCTCACAATGGATACCTTTGAAAAAAACAGAAAGTGATTATAATTATATATTTGTCTCCAAAATATTTAACTATCTTGCATTAGAAACAGTAGGAAAATAAAGCTTAAAATATTTTTAATAGATCTTACAAAATAAAATAACCCCATGCTATGAATCTGTAAGCCCATGCCTTTTAAGACGTGAATAGCTGTTAGTTTACAGGGATAGTAAGAATCTGAAATGGAAAAGACAGCTGCAGTGCCAGAGAGAATCATTGTTGGCTTTTACTTTGTTGTAATCATTTTGTATACTATATAACTTATTTAGATTTATGTATAACAATCAAAAGAAACACAACAGAATACTCTGAAAGAATCCCATCCACTCTGAAATAAATTAAAGGTATTATTTTGCCAAAGCAACAAAGCCTGCAGTTTTGATTATTTCTTTTAAATGGTGAAAAAAATTGTGTTACTGTAATGCAGCTATTCTTTTTGCTTATTATTTAATGCATGTGAATCCATGTTTTAATGATGTTGTATTTACACTTAAGACGCTCCACTTCTCATATAAAAAACAGCTGATTTAAATATAACTATTATATATATATATATATATTCTTAGCATTAGTGTTCTGAGTCCCGATCTGATTGTATGGGTGGTTACCTAACAGGTAATGCATGTAGTTGGTCTACCAGTCGGCAAACATCTGCCACAGGGCCCTCTTCAGTTGCGAAAAGCAGATCATAGAATGTTACATAGTTTACTGTCAAATAATGCAAACAGTATGCGACACGTGTTTCGCCCTTCTTTGGGCTCATCAGGCATACACACTACACTGCACCCCTCGCAGGGATCAAACCTTGGATGTCAGCATCAGAGATGAAGTCCCTTTACGCTGCGGCACGGCATGTAGTTCGTTTATATGACAGCCTGTAGATCGGAGTAATTACATTCATAGCATCCGTGTTCTGAGTCCCAATCTGATTGTATGGGTGGTTATCTACCAGGTAACGCATGTGGTTTGTCTACCAGTCAGCAAACATCCGCCACGGGGCCCTCTTCAGTTGTGAGAAGCAGATCATAGAATGTTACATAGTTTACTGTCAAATAATGCAGATTGGGACTCAGAACACAGATATATTTAATATTGTTCTTTATGTATGCTGCTGCTGGAGTATGTGAATTTCCCCTTGGGATTAATAAAGTATCTATCTATCTATCTATCTATCTATCTATCTATCTATCTATCTATATAATTCATCACTTGTTAAAATTGTCAAATAAAACACTAGGGATAGTGCAGTGAAGGTGGCATTAAAGACATTTAGTTGTGCCTAATAAGAGTTTGCTTCTCAACAGTTCAATACCAAAAAAAATGGTTTTAACTTAAAAATTTTTTCAATTCCTGCATTAAGTAAAGTAAAAAAAAAAGGTTGAGAAGCCCTCGCCTAATGATATCATAGCACATTTGATCACAAAGGCATCAACAGTCTGCTGCAGTCAAACATTTGTGTTGATTAATTGGTTTGCTGTTATCTAAAATCATGTAGTATGGCTACTGGTAACAGCATACTAGCCACAGATTCATACTGGGGGGCCTGACAAGAAGGTACAACATTTTGCGGTAGCTTGGCTTACAGTGAGTTTAGGAACCTGTGGTCAAATGTACATATTATATTTCTGACAATTTATTGGCATTAATACCACTCCATTTTAAAAGAAAAATAGCTTAAAAATGGGGGAAGACCAATAATAAGAATGAGAAATTAAGTCAAACAATTACAGAAGTAAAAGAGGTCTTGCACGTTTAAAGCATGGCCCACTATCAACAGAGTAGGCTTTTGCAATACGAATTTGTTCAAATTAAATGATATCCATTTATCTTAAGCAACAAGAAAAAAGTAACTAATTTAGAAGCAGTTGGAGTAAGCTGTGTAACCAAAAACTGTTTACTACCTGTATATCCATTTGCACAATTACATGTGTATCCGTTAATACCATCGACACATGTCCCGTCGTTGACACAAGGAGCCGAAATGCATTCGTTAATTTCAGTTTCACATAGTGTTCCTCAGGGAAGAAAAGAAAAAAAAATATTATTATTATTGTTATTCATTTATTATTTACGTGTTAAAAGTTCTTTTTTCGTTGTGCAAAACCTTGGTGATAATTAGTACTGCTGCCTCACAACCTCAGTCCTTCATATAAATCCAGGCACAATTATGGTTTTATGATTTCCAAAGATGTGAAGGTTATTAATAACACCTTCTTTGAATTAGCTTAGTGTGAATGGGGTCAGTGAGAATGCCTTGAGCAAGAGCACCATTACATCCAAGGACGGTTTCTCCCTTGTGTTTTGAGTATTGGCTCTGGCCCTTTCACCCTGCCTTTGAATAGTTATAAAGCTTATTCTTATGAAAGATAAGAGATCAAATCCTGACATATGGTGCTTTACACAAATGTCACTGGTACTTATTGAGTGAATTTGTTAGTAAAGTACTAGCATATACGATCATTTAAAAATGCTTGGCAATTACTCGTGGACAGTGGTGTCCCTGAATTAAGGGCATGTGGGACAGTACACTCCCCTCTCCCAGCAGATGGTGCTGTTGAGCAAAAATGAAATAGGTTTATAGTGTCAGAGTGAACAGAGTACAGTGATATTCTTTTTTGCATGTGCTAATCAACATGTAACATGTCACCACTAACAGTATGATCACTGATTATAATTGAATACAAATATCCTCACTAAGGTGTGTCTTATTACAAATTTATGTATCAGCCTTATATTGTAAGTTTTACTTAGACCATGGTCATGACTCTGCTTATTTGAGCTTGTTACCATTTCAAACCAACACCTATCAATTTGTATTACAGTCACTACCATTTTGAACATTTAGCCAGGTTTCTGTTTTCAAAGTACTATATTTACATAATGTTCAGCTGTAGATGTCTCCATTTCATGAGTTTTCTTTATACAATGTCTAGTATCGGAAAAAATCAAATTCGCAAGAGGATCCGCGCAAATGGACATATGGAGCACTACACAAGCACAGTGCCAGTTGCCCCTGTCCCCAAAAAGGACCTGGTGGTGACACTACAATGACTAGTCAGACCTTGATGGAGAAGCACTGACGCAAGAAATTGATGTTTTCCCAGATTTTCCTAAAGCTAACATGACCACAATGGAACTATCATTTTTCTTGTAAGGAACTAAATTAAATGAAGTTTATCCAAATATGTGGAAAGCCCTCAGAATTGCAGCCACTACTCCCATAACTGTAGCTTCTGAAGAGAGAGAAGCTTCTCAAAACGGAAGCTTACAAAAAAAATTACTTGAGGTCTACAATGTCACAAGATGGCATTGCAATGATGAGTATTAACAGAGACTGTGTCTAGGAATATGTCACATGACGATGTTATAAATGATTTTGCTGCAAGAAAGTCAAGGCGTGTCCAACTGTAAAAAGAATTTTATTTACACTGTTAAATCCCTGCATTTACCAATGACGTGTTTCTAATATTATTCACTCCCTGTACTTCCTTTTCCTATATAAAGTTTGTAGTCTGTTACAAAAGTTATTAGCATGCAAAGTGGCTCTATTTTTGTTATTTTATTTTTCTATATAAGTTTTGAATGTTTTGGGACATGCACAATTTACATGCAAAAGACTTTTATTGTTATATTATTATTATTATTATTTTATTTTTCAATTTACACATATTTATTTTTTATTAAATATATGTGATTAACCTATGTTAGCAGCATATTGCATATTGCATGTGTGCCTGTGTGTCTGTGTGTAGTTGTGTGAAAGTGGGGGCACCGATGGCACTGGAACTTTATTTTAAATGTGAATCAAACTAAAGTTATTTTAAGAGAGCAGAAAAGTTCAGATTTTTATTCATTTCTAGAGTATACTGAAACAAACAATAAACTATTCAAGTATTTCTTGGTAGCAAATAAAGTTTATACATTTTAAGACACTAAAGAAAGAATATTTACAAAATTAAAATGCAATACATAAGGAAACAGTTAATGTGTTAAAGTGTGCATTATTTTGGTTAATTAAATTATGAGTTAAAAACATGAAACACAATACTTAGTTTTTTATTCTTTCTTTCTTTTCTTTACATTAGGAAAAACAGGTCATTTATTAAGAGCAAAAAATGGTTAGTTCTGTCTGTACTGTTAAGAATACCGAGATACTCATATGTATTAATGTTTTTTGCATAAACATTTTCAATTTCTCATAACTCTTGGGTGATGGGGGTGCAGATTGACTCAGGCTTTACTGTAATGTGATTTACCAAAAAGTATGAATAACCTTTATTCTGTTTTCCCTAAATGACTGAATCTTTCCCATCAGGAATTTTTTGCATTTGCGGCTGAATATACATTACTAACATTCCTCCCATGTATTTTGTTGACACACAATGACAGATTACTTCACCCCAGGGCTAAGATTTTAAACACAGTATTTACGGGTAGAGTCAGTGACTGGTAGAATTCTGAATTTTAAATGGTAAACTGCTATAGAATCATAGTCAAGGGAAAAATAGAAAGGAAATGGCTGCTATCAGATTGCAAAATCCAAGGTCTCCAAATAAGCAAGCCAGCTGGTTTCCAAAAGAGTAAAAAAATGCAGATGAAGCAAACAATAATGTCTGCACACAAAAAAATAATAATTGATAGCCAAGAATACTTTTACTACCATAGTCATACCATTGAGAAAGGTACTTAACATGCCATCTTCTATGACAAGAATCAATGAACTTTTGAACTTTGAGGGTCTCTACATTTAGAATGGGAAGTGGGTGAAACGAAATTTAGGGTGAGACCAGGGGTACAAGACTAATGGCTAAAAAACTAAATGTTCAGGAAATCACCGGAACATCCCAGCAAAGCCAAATGGTACCCCTTTGGATTAACATGTGTGGGCCAGGATGCCTTCTCAATGGAAGAACCGAGGACAGAGCGTGCACAAGGCATTACAAGTCTACAGCACCACGGATTCCCACTGGGAACCATGGAACATGGAGTTCTGTGACTCACCCCTGTTGGGTTCTGTGGGTGCCACCACGGGGTGCTGCAGGGTCTGCTGAGCCCTGCTTTGTTGAGCTCCCACCTCACCTGGAGGTTCTATCAGACTACATTTATGGGACACCAGAAGTACTCTCGGTTGCAGCATGAAAGGAGACAGCTGTCTCAGCTGCAAGAGCCTGAGTCGGGAGGGAGAAGATGAAGCTTGCTGGAGTGAAGGAGGAGGCAGTGAGAGAGAGTGAGAGAGAGTGAGAGAGAGAGAGAGAGAAGAAAACCAGACAAAGTGTTGTGTGCTTCTTGACACTCTACTTATTGGACTGTGGGAAATGCTTAAGTAATTAGTTTCCAAAGAGAAAATAAAAGCCTATGTGATGCCGGACTTGTTCCTGTGTCTGTCTGTGTTAGGTGTTGAGGAACTGGAGTGCCCCCTTCTGCCAAGAGCAAGAATACTTATGACAAGAAAACCAGAAGCACTGCATTTCAATAATAATAATAAAAAAAATTACAACATTAGTTTCACTCAACAGGTGAGATTTCTGTGGTAGCAATAATAGGATGTTATGCTCCTGCGGTGGGCTGGTGCCCTGCCCAGGGTTTGTTTCCTGCCTTGCGCCCTGTGTCGGCTGGGATTGGCTCCAGCAGACCCCTGTGACCATGTAGTTAGGATATAGTGGGTTGGATAATGGATGGATGGATGGACGATATGCTAAGGATTACAGTTTGCTCAAATCACCTTGAAAAAAATTGCATTCTTGCTTGCTTTAGCCCCTAACCTCTGAACAAATTCCTAATGAAAGATTATTGGAAATTTCTGCATACAAACAGAATGCTTTCTGGAAATGACAAATTATTGATTATGATCAGATGATATACTAGTAAAGGGTGCAATAAACAACATTAACCAAAAAAATACAGAAGATGTCTGATTTGTTTTCTGAAAAAGTGTGCTCTTGTTTAAGAAAGGTAAACTTTATCAGTATTGCTGCATTACTCCTGAACAAGGCAAACCTTTGATTAATGTTATAATACATATTATAAGAAAATTATTATTACTATTGTTATTATTTTATTATTATATACCAGGTAATTTTATTCATGCTTACAAACAATCACTACGGTATATATTCAATGACAGGCTGACCATTGAAATCCTTCAAGCAATAGCAGTATATCCTTTAAGATGGATGGTGTTTGAACCGCTTGATTCGCTTGCGGGTACATTTCAAGGTGTGAAACTACAATGTTGCTCCCATTCTAGGACTGAAGTGCAAAATGTGATGTGCAGAAATAGCAACTTTGATTAAACATTGTTCACAGACAGTTCCCACTTGCTGACTTTCTGTACTTAATCTCCTAAACGTTTACCTTCTTTTTTGGACCATCAAAAAATGTTTAAAAAAACTAATCCAGAATTATAGTAACAGCTTTCTCTTTTAACCCTTTTAACTGACTGACTGAACAGTCATGCAAATTTTTTTAAAAACTTGCATAAAATCATTCACTTTCTCATTGCTATTATTAAAGAACGGTGTTTTGCCAATAAAATGCCGTACTGCATACCCTGATACTACATTGCAATGTTTTTCTTTCTTCCCTTGAATATGGCCAAATTGGTGTATCACAGCAACTCCCCAGTCCCACCCAATGGCTTTCTTGACATCCTGATTTAACTGAGTATAACTGACGGATAGATTATTAACTACTAAATGAGAGGGACATTTCAAATTTGAAAATAAAACCATCTTACACGTTCTATGTTTCAATATTTGAATGCATTATAATATAAATGAAATGTTTTTTCAAAATTAACTGTAAAATATAAATATGTGATATTAAAAAGCTTGAGAAATTAAGTACATGGCTTAAATATATCAAATGTAAATGTTGTATAAAATCATTTTAAACTACAACAGCATATTTTTAGATTCTTACTATTTCAGAATAATAATGTCTTTGTAATTGTATAAAATAGTTCTAATATATCAATAGCTGTTTATGATATTTATTTAGAATTACTGTCTTTGGCTCATAATCTTTAAGAACAAGATCAAGACTGTTAGAATATTTGCCTACAAACTAGGATCTCTGCCAAAAGTAAATGCTTTCATGCAGTATATTTAAAATATCTAATTTCTAATATGAAAAAAACTAAAACAATCGAGTAATTTTACATATTGTTAGGAAAAATACTTTGCAGCCTAATCAACACAGTATTTATTATCAGCCTTGCACTGGTACTGCTGAATAGTAATTTTCGAACTTACCAACATAACCAGGCTGGCACTGACAGGAAAAGTTTCCCACGACATCTGTACAGATAGCACCATTTTGACATGGCATTGATAAACATTCATCGATGTCGCTTTCACATTTGGCTCCTACAAATTAAAAAAAGAAGATGACAAAATATTGAATCGACTTAATAATCAGTTCTTTAAATGCAAGATGTCAGATATAACATGTGCGAGGAGAAACAAATACTTTTCTTAAAAATTTGTTTATGAATCTAGAACTTCAAAAGAGTGGAATACAAAATCTCATACCTGGGAAAGTACGGAAAAACTGAGATGCAAGGTTTAGGCCATTATCATGATAAATGAAATACAGAAAGACAAAGAAAAAAGCTAGTGGAATTTACAAAAAGTAAAAAATGGTCCCCATAATAATAACTCAGAAGGCTTATGAGAGCTCAGAAGGCTTACTTTATGGCTTACGGGACTTGCAAAAACTTATTTTTAAATGACGAAAAACAACTAAAGCTGAATTTGATCATAGAAAACATGGTGGAAGGTTAAAAAATGGTATGAAAACAGAACAATTTTTATATAATAAACAATATTCTGCTTATGGATCTTTTCCACAGAGCTGGTATTGCATCTGACCTCTGCCCTGCACTCCAACTAAGTGTTTTGGGCTTTTCATAAAATAGTTTGTCCTGTACAAAGTTTCAGGGTTTACACTCTGTCATGGAGTGAGGAAATCTAAATACAGAAGGACATCTTAAAAGAGCTAGAGCCAATGTGGATTTAAAGAACCTAGTTGTGGTATACCAGTTGCCCTTATTACCCCCAGATTCTGCAGTCACATAAAAAAAGGCTGGAAATAGAAATGAATGAACCTTGAAAAGCTAAAGGATCAACCATTAGAACATGTGAATTTGTCTAATGAAAAACAATGCCCAAGTAAATGCTTTTTCTGAAGTCTACAGTACATGGACTTTTTTTCTGGATACCCTTCATTTGCATCCCAAAGACATCAAGTTTAGGTGTTTAGCAGTGTAAACTGACCAACAGTAAATGATTTGAAATATACTGGCCTTCCATCCAGAATTGGTTCTATATTGCATTGGATATTGCACAGAGAAACCTGAAGTCCACTGACCTTGTAATGAAACACCTAGATCAGAAAAACTGTGGGTGGACAGATACATTATCTATTAGAAAATAACCCTTTGGTTACAAATTTTTAGAAAAACAATTTCCGCCATGTATATGTTCTTCCTGACTCATACTTTTTAGCTTATTCTAATAATTGAAAGCAATATATAAATGTATGTGTTCAGTGTAAGAGCGGCACACTGCCTCACAGTAAGGAGACCTGGGTTCACTTCCTGGGTCCTCCCCGCGTGGAGTTTGCATGTTCTCCCCGTGTCTGTGTGGGTTTCCTCCAGGTGCTCCAGTTTCCTCACACAGTCCAAAGACATGCAGGTTAGGTGCATTGGTGATCCTAAATTGCCCCTAGTGTGTGCTTGGTGTGTGTGTGTGTGTGCCCTGTGGTGGGCAGGTGCCCTGCCCAGGGATTTGTTCCTGCCTTACACCCTGTACTGGCTGGGATTGGCTCCAGCAGACCCCCGTGACCCTGTGTTAGTATATAGCGAGTTGGATGATGACTGACTGACTGACTGTTCAGTGTAATTAAAAAAAATACTGTGCTTGCCTGTAAATCCAGAGGGACATAAGCAGATATATCCTGCACCCACTTCTTCACATGTGCCCCTGTTTTGGCATGGATTCAAAAAACACTCATGAAAAACCTACAAATTAATGAAAAGCAGGTTATTATTTGTCATTGCTTCACCACCCTTGAAAATCTACTCCATCAAAAATGACTTTTTCTTGGTCTGCAAAGATTTTGTTTAATCAAACTGCTCACTCCTGTGGAAAGGATTAGAAACAATTAAAAGGGTTAAGGAGCTTACTGCTCACATTTCTATTTTAGTTTTGACCATATTATACTGATTTACTTTTGTAAATTCTTCACATACGTATCTGCACTTTCTATGTAGAAATATCATTACACAGCATGCATCTTATAATTTTAGGCTATGAGCACAAAAAGGGTATTAAGGACATGTAGAAGTGCCCATGGATTATTTAAGTTTAGAAAAGTAAGTTTATTTATTTAGTAAGTTTAGAAAAAAATACAGTATCAGTAGAAGATAATAAGAATAAAAGTAAGGGTCAAAACTAGGAGAACAAAGGAAACAGTGGCTACCAAGAACAAAAAGACAAGATGAGACTTAAGAGTTAAAGACAAAGAGAAATTGAAACCAAAAACAAAAATCACACCACTAGTGCCTACTTGAGAAATAAGCCAACTAAAGCTAAAGAATTCTTGAGATTGTTTAATTAACCATAGGGTTAATGCGTGGTGTGAACGGTGCCACATTTATTACGCAACTTTTGTTATATCATCAGCAATACTGATCAAGATCAAATGACGTTTACTGTGTAAATAAAGAAAACTAAGACATTAACAAAAATCAACTTGTAAATTCTGAGACAATACATGAAAGTAGCACCTGAAATGGATTCCTCACATGTCAAAACAACAGAATATGTATAGAGATGTCTAATACTACAGGGCAAAAGTGAGCTCCAAAAATGATAATAGCTTGATTGGTCTATTGACCTTTTACAACTAATCCAATGATGAAAGATTATTCAAAAAAGTCAAAAAGCAAAAATACAATTTAGACAAAGGTCAATCACTATCTAAAGCAAAGATACAATTCTTAAAGGTCACACAATACAAAAGGCCTAACACAAAAATAGTATAATGAGCATACAAAAAACTATTTAAGTTATATGAAACGACCAAGAAATTCTAAGGATAAACAAACAACAAATTAAACTTATATAAGTTTTTTTTTTTTTTTTTTTTTTGAGAAGATAGAATAGAGGAGACACAGAGAAGGAGAACATGCCCAAAGCCCTAGCTCAGACCAGGGTCTATGCTTCAGCAAAACCATTAGATCATTTCCGTAATCCTATCCAATAAGGGCAGAAAAGCAAATGATGGGACTTCCAGTCCTATTATTCCCTACAGGAAGGTAAAGAAGCTGGGACAGAAGGAACGGGCCCCTACTGCTCTGGTCAGTTTTAGATTACTAGATGAAGACCTCCCAATGTTATGATTGGTGGTTTTATTAAATATTTTATCAGCTCTGCATTGACTTAAAAAATGCTGTTGTGTTGTTTCCGGGATTTTGATACCCAGAGAATCAATTTATGCCATTAGGTTTGTGGTAGGAGTTTTAGTTTAAAAGTATATTAATTTCAAATGCTATATGATTTGGTTATGGTCCTGGCCAATTCTGGATATTCGTGTCACCCATTTCTATAACGATGTATCTTTGATGCACTGGGACAGTGCGGTGGCGACTTCTTTGGTAAAACTACATAAAGGTTCCCTGAGCAGTCCTAATATACCTAAGATCAAACTTCTTGCTATTCTTAATTTCTTTAATTGGTTCTTGAAATATGCTCTGCTCCTTAAATTTAAATTTTGATTTGCAGTTTGGTTTTTTGACACCTCTTGTTCTAGCTTTCAATTTTGACCTTTGCTGCGCTCTTGACTCTCTTTCTCCTGATCCTTACTCATCTCTTTTTCTTGTCTGATTGCATTTTTTTAGTCAGAACATCCAAAATAATTTGCCTTCTAGGCAGGTACTTACTCAAGAGAATTCTGCATTTTTAGCCGCAAGAGATACTGTATATTGTCACACTTAGGTCACAGAATTGCACAGAAAACACAGGAGATTGTAGAGACAGGAACTTTATTCAAACACTTCAAACAAACATGTCTCTTTCAGAAGTAAAACGAGCTCAGTATGCAGTTAGCTCTCGATTAAAGAATAGACATCACAGGGGAGCACAACGAGAGTGGGACCCCCAACAGGAGCAGAGGATGATGGGGGAGGAGAGAGAAAACAAAGCAATCAGCCAATCTCAAACTGACAGGTGCTGTTCAGTTCGTCAAGTTTTATTCACATTTTCTTGAATTAAGCAACTCTCCAAACCAGGTTCAAACAGGCATGACAGGACATCAGCATTAACACATTCAGAGCCGGGTCGATGCCTGACTGTAAAACTGTAAGGTTGCAAGCCCAAAAACCATCTCAGGAGATGAGAGTTCATATCCTTTTGATGGTATAACCATTGAAGTGGATGGAGTGTGATCAGTCACTAATGTGAAATTTCAACCCCATAAGCAATAACGAAGCGCTTCTACAGCCCATGTAATCGCCAAGCATTCTTTCTCAATAGTCGAATAATTGCGTTCCCTAGGAAGCAATTTTCTACTAAAAATTTGATAGGTTGCTCTTCCCCATCAAAGACCTGGAACAGTACGGCACCTACACCAAATGCACTTGCGTCCGTCTGTAGAACAAAATCCTTAGAGAAGTCGGGATTCCGCAAAATCAGATAAGAAGACAAAGCAGTTTTCAAATCACAAAAGGAACGTTCACAAATTTCTGTCCATAAAACAGGGTGGTTTTTCATGCCTCTAGTAAGATCTGAGAGAGGAGCAGCCCTATTTGCAAAGTCAGGGATGAATCTTCTGTAATAACCGGCAAGCCCCAGAAAAGCGCTTGCCTGTTTCTGCGTTTCCGGGCATGGGTAAAGAAGCATCTCTTCCACTTTTTGAAACTGTTGCCACAGTAAACCACTGCCCATGGAATAACCCAGATAATGAATCTCAGACATACCCAATTTACACTTCTTCGGGTTAGCTGTCAAGCCAGCCTGTCTCAAGCTTTCAAGAAAAGCCTGAAGACATTCTAAATGCGTTTGCCAATCATTGCTGAAAATCACGACATCATCGAGGTATACCCCGGAATATTCGGAATGAGGATGCAAGATCTGATCTATCCTACGCTGGAAAGTTAGAGGTGCGCCATGAAGTCCAAACGGGAGTCTAGTAAATTCATAAAGTCCATCAGGAGTCACAAATGCTGTCTTCTCACAACTGCCAGCCTCAAGAGGCACCTGCAAGTAACCTTTCGTGAGATCTAGCGTGGAGATATAGGTCACATGACCCAGTTTTTCCAACAGCTCGTCAACACGTGGCATTGGATAAGCATCAAATTTAGAGCGTCTGAAATCGATACAGAAGCGAACTGTACCATCTTGTTTTGGGACTAATATGACAAGATTGCACCAATCACTTTTACTTTCACGAACTACCCCCAATGCCAGCATCTTCTTGACTTCCTCATGCACAATATTCCATTGTGCTTCCAGGATCCGAAATGGCTGCTTCTGCACCCTAACACTGGGTTCAGTTGTGATTTTGTGTTCTGCAAGTTTAGTCACACCTGGCAAGACCGAAAAAACATCAGTGTTCCGTTCAATCAAAGATGACAATTCTGCCTTTTTCGAGTCAGTCAAATCGTCACCAATGGCAACATCGGTCTGAGAGACAGCAGCCAAGGAAGTATAAACCCCCTGCGGGTCATGCCACTCCTTCAAGAGATTAACATGTAAAATCTGGAATGGTTTGCGCCGGCCTGGTATTCTAACCTTGTAATTCACCGGCCCCATACGCTCCTCAATAATTGCAGGGCCCTGTCATTTCGCTAGGAATTTGTGCAGGTCAGACGGAATCAGTACCAAAACACGATCATCAGGTTTGAATTCATGGAGCTTACAGCACCTATCGTAAAGGTGTTTCTGGGTTTCCTGCTTACGTCGCTGATGCTCCACAGCGATAGAAGAAAGCTTAGAAATTTAATCTTGCAACGAAATGGGCAGGAATCTGAAATGACAGTCCAAACTTTAAAGTTCCGACCCTTATATTTTAAAGGAAGCAGCACAGTCTCATAGTCCTTAACATCCACATGTACACAGCGTATGTTCACAGTCTGTGCTACATGGGAACGTACTGCTGAGGCAGTCACATCTGACAACACAAAGGTTACTACCCGAGTCCAACAAGGCAGGGATCTCGTGGCCTGCTAACATCACAGAGATCATTAAGCGGTCCTTTTTCAGTAAAGTAGAAGAAGCATGGGAGCAACACACCTCGGCTAAGCCGACCTCCAAGAACTTAGCAAGGGAGAGGTGACATTCTCTGGCGAGGTGTCTGACTTGATCACACCTGAAATATCTGCGCTCGGCACCACTACGGAAATACACACATTGGCCTCTACGAGAAGGAGCCTCTCCAGATGTGGTCACATCAGCAACAACAGGAGCCTGGGATTGTCTTTCTGAGGAAGCTGGATGTTCAGGTCCCTGAGCCCACTGTTCACTGCGACGATCTTGGGCAGGTTGTGAGTGTTTGCCTGGTGAAGCAAATGCACCACCCTGTCTCCAAGCAGCCCGGGACCCTTCCAATCATTTGTCAAAGGTGGAGAACGAGTCAACATCATGACAAAAAAACTCGTCGTGGAGAACTTCAGGAATCCCCGCCAGTACCACATCACTGGCTACTTTCTCCACAATTTGCTCAATCAAGTCCCCTTCAAACCAGCTGTGAATGAGATGAATTAAATCCTGCAACTGAGTATGAACAGGGTGATCCAGGTCCAGTTTCCATTGGCAAAGCGCAGAGCCCTTAGCCAGACCCAGAACATTCACATCATCTCGAGGATTCATCAGTGCAACCACTCCTGGTGCCACTTGTCATGCTTGGGTCACAGAATTGCACAGAAAACACAGGAGATTGTAGAGACAGGAACTTTATTTAAACACTTCAAATAAACATGTCTCTTTCAGAAGTAAAATGAGCTCAGTATGCAGTTAGTTCTAGATTAAAGAATAGACATCATAAGGGAGCACAACGGGAGTGGGACCCCCCAACAGGAGCAGAGGATGACCGGGGGAGGAGAGGGAAAACTAATCAATCAGCCAATCCCAAACCGACAGGTGCTGTTCAGGCTTTTAAGTATGCAGAGTACTGCGCGGAAAGCATATTGTGCGACAGAGCAGCCGCAAGTAAGCCCAGCAAGTAAAGGAGCAATGTGAATGTAGTTTGTCAGTGTTTTTAGAAGGGGTTTTCCGAGGAGCATCTGTATCCTCTAGGGGTGCGATCAGCCCTCCAGCCCACGATATGCACCCTAATAATGTGACAAAGACAAATAAACACTACTGACATGTCTGAGTGAAAATCTACTCATGTTTATGTCTCTTGGTTTGCTGAAAGCCCCCCTACTGGTCATAAAAGACATTGCAAAAGCAAAAATTGGTCTCAGTCATACAAAGCCAACGTAAGTAGTAACTGACTTGTCTTAAAACAAAGGAAGAACGCATGGTCTTCACACTTGCCCCAAAATGTAATTGAGCTAAGCGTATTGAAAGCTGGGCTAAAGTGGATAAAGACCCAAATCAAATTTGGATGAAACAACAGATGTCTTACCTGGCTGCTGGCTTGATACGTGTTGCTGATGTTCTCTTCTACCACTGGCAACAGCAATGTCTCTTCTTTGGCAGTGTAGCTAGAACCAAAACCTGTTCATAATACAAAAGTAACAAATTTCACAATGTGTATTGTAATTTGTAACATACAGTAAAAAAATACAAGAACCTTAATAAACACCAGAGAAAATTACACTATTTAGAGCATAATTCTTTTTGATGTTTTGAAATCACAAATGATTTTAATTTATATTATATACTAGCAGAATACCCGCGCTTCGCAGCGGAGAAGTACTGTGTTAAAGAAGTTATGAAAAAGAAAAGGAAAAATTTAAAAAATAACGTAACTTGATTGTTAATGTATTTGTTTTGTCATTGATATGAGTGTTGTTGTCATATCTATCTATCTCTATCTATATCTATATATATCTATATATCTATATATATATATCTATATATCTATATATATATATATAGATATATATATATATATATATATAGCAAAATACCCGCGCTTGGCAGCGGAGAAGTAAAAAGAAAAGGAAACATTTTAATAATAACGTAACATGATTGACAATGTAATTGTTTTGTCATTGTCATGAGTGTTGCTGGCATATATATATACTAATAAAAGGCAAAGCCCTCACTGACTCACTCACTCACTCACTCACTGACTGACTGACTGACTGACTGACTGACTGACTGACTCATCACTAATTCTCCAACTTCCCGTGTAGGTAGAAGGCTGAAATTTGGCAGGCTTATTCCTTACAGCTTCCTTACAAAAGTTGGGCAGGTTTCATTTGGAAATTCTACGCGTAATGGTCATAACTGGAAGCTGTTTTTCTCCATTTACTGTAATGGAGATGAGCGTGAAACCCGTGGGGGCGGAGTTTCGTGTGACATCATCACGCCTCCCACGTAATCACGCAGTAGGTAGAAAACCAGGAAGAGGCCCAAAAAGAGCTGAAGAAAACATGCATTATATAATTGAGAAGGCAGCGAAACAATAAGAAGCGAGCGAGTGACATATACAACCATATTCATGAGTTCTGCTACTTCGGAAACAAAGCACGATGTAAACCTAAACTTTAAATTAAGTTCATAGACAGGCTGCCGCTGGCGTTTGTAATTTAGTGCCTGCCCATATAAGGCCATCCGTCAGCGGCAATCCAATAGAAACACTGCCATGGGTAAATATTCACGGGTGAAGGACTGTGCTTATGCAGAGGAAGATGAGATGGTCAGGGTGGTGTTTGGCACAAACTCAGCGAAACTGCGAGAGAAAGTTTTAAGTGCCGGGACTTAGGTAACATTAGATACAGCCATGGACATTGCACGACATGGCACCAGCACAGCTGGGAAACTTCGATGCATGTACACCGAGTGGCTCACGTGAACTGACGCAGTGCACAGACAAAAAGCAACAGTTCCAAAGAGCGCTGAACAAAAAACGAATTACACAATTGAAAAGACAGCAAAAAAATATGAAGCGTCTGATACATACAAGCATATTATTCATAACTGCAGCTACTGCAGAAACAAAGCACACGGTGGAAAAAGTGAATGTCCCGCTAAAGGAAGACAGTGTTAAAAAAAAACCCGTGCATGCAGTGCGTCAGGTCTCAGATAAAGAAGAAGACGAGCTGTTTATTGATGCAGTAAGAAACGAATCTTTTTCATAGCTTCTTTAACACACTACGTCTAATGGCCCGGGTATATGAAGCGCTGGTAACACAATAAACTACAGATCCCATAATGCAGCGCTTCAGATGCCTTGCCGAACACTTACCGCGTTAATCAAGTCTAGCTTATGATGGTGCAAGTTATTGCGAAGCTAGCCCACACGATGCCGAAGAGAAAAGGTGATTCTGAACATAGAGCCTTTAAAAACCGATGGGAGGCTTTGTATATGTTTACTGACATTGCCGGTAAACCCGCGTGTCTCATTTCTGGAGCAAATGTGGGTGTAATTACAGAATTTAATCTAAGACGGCACAATGAGACAAAACATCAAGATAACCTGAAAGACCTGAATGCAATGCACAAGATACAGAAAGCAGAAGAGTTAAAGAAGAATCTGACACTTCAGCAGACATTTTTACCCGTGCAAAATCACAAAGTGATTTCAAGTGAAGCTACTTTTATGGGAGACACAAATGCACCAGTGCAACTTGCCCCACTTTCCCTGTTGCCAAGTAATGTTGAACCAAGTCGACACTACAGTGTTCCCAAATACGCACTTTGTTCATAAACTGAATGATTTGATTTGTTATTGCTGAAAAGAACAAATTTTATTTATGTTTCCAGGTTTTGTTATGCAGCATGTTCATATTTGAATTTGTATAATTTTGACAGGATATATTTTTATGGAGAGCAAAATCTTTTGGGATATTTTAAATTTAAGTTTATTTTTTATATAAAATTACATAAGAGTAAAGAAATTTGAATGTTTGTTCTTTTAACATTTACTTTATTTCTAACTTGTATAATTTAGACAGGATATATTTTTTATGGAGAGCAAAATATTATAAGTTATTTAAGGTTTCAGTTGATTTATTCCAGAATAATATTCTGTCGACGAAATAAAAATTCCTTCTATTTAGAATTTAAATAGAACTTCAACATATACGATTGTTGTGTGTGTGTGTATGTATATATGTAGATATGTACAGTATGTATATATATGTTTATATATATGTGTGTGTATGTATATATATCTATGTGTGTGTATGTATATGTATGTGTGTATATGTAGATATTATATATATATATATATATGTGGATGTATGTGTATATATGTATGTATATATGTGTGTGTGTATATATATGTGTGTGTGTATATATATATATATATATATATATATATGACAGCAACACTCATCACTCATAAAAGTGACAAAACAATTACATTGACAATCATGTTACGTTATTTTCAAAATGTTTCCTTTTCTTTTTCATTGCTTCTTTAACACACTACTTCTCCGCTGCGAAGCGCAGGTATTTTGCTATATATATGTATGTATGTGTGTGTATATATGTATATGTATATATATATAACTGTGTATATATATATGTGTATATATGTATATACTGTATATATATGTCTATATTTGTATATGTATATATGTATATATGTATGTATATGTGTATATATATATATACTAGCAGAATACCCGCGCTTCGCAGCGGAGAAGTAGTGTGTTAAAGAAGTTATGAAAAAGAAAAGGAAATATTTTAAAAATAACGTAACATGATTGTTAATGTAATTGTTTTGTCATTGATATGAGTGTTGTTGTCAT
>JANRMT010062837.1:59256314-59351651 GCA_026402145.1 Polypterus bichir lapradei
AAGAAGAATAAGATAAGGTAAAGAGGTGCACAGATCTCCAGGTAGAGGGTTTAATTTTGCTTAGACAAGTGGTTCCTAACTCTGAATTTGGAGGCCCACCGTAGTTTCTGGTTTTCTTATTACCCAATTTAATAAAAAAATATATTAATTAGAAGCCATTTCAGGCTGTGAATGGAAATATGCTAATTAATTATCTGTATTTTTCTTGCTCTAAACAGAAATTTCCAAAATACAAATGAATATTTCAGTTATTTTAGAAAGCCCACTATTAGCTTACTGTCACCTGGTTAAAAAGTAGCAACTAAACACTCAGAATTTTAATAATGATGGGATATGAGCATTTAAAGTTATGTCCACTGATATATGATTGATTTTTTATACCTTGCTTTCGATTGCCACAAATTTTAAATACACACAGATCAAACATGCTCATTATACATATATGTGTATTCCCATGTGGATATCTGTAAATACATTATTTTCTACATAGTTTCTAAAGATTCCAAATAATGCTGATATAACTGGCAATGTAAGATATGTTAAACCAAGGCCAGCTGGCAACCCACAATGTTGGCAATGTCTGAGCCAGAACAGGAACAAACCATCTGAATGCAATTACAATATAAAATTAATGGCTTCTAATTTAGACATTATTTGGAATGCAATTGAGTAGTCGCAGTGGTTCCCCACAGCCCTGCTTGAAAACCACTGGCTTAAATACTGGGTAGAGTAAGGAATGGCCAGCTGGTTAAAGGTTGCCAGGAGCAGTATCAGGTTGGCACCAGATAGCTATAATATCCACAGGAGACAATCAGGAAAGAGAATGAACCACACTGCCTATAGTAGAGGACTTAAATGTTGACTTTCTCAGAAAGACAACAGTTAGGGTCGCCAGGTACAAGTATAAAAGAGCGATGTGTTCTGAGCAGAAATATAAAATGTCTTCCCAGAATACAAGAAGGCAGGTGTCCCAATAAATAGAAGTGGAGCCTGAAAATTCTGAAGTGAGATTGAGTTGCCAAGGGGGGAAGGCAAAATGGTTCAAGATCTTCTTTTGACTGGTCATAGCTGTTCACTGCTAATTGGTGAATTTAGTCCCTGCTGGCTTTTTTGAAGGGATGTTCAAGGATGACTTGCAGAATGTCAGCAGTCTACTGCCTATCTGCTAGGGACCAGAATTGGTTTGTTTCTTTAATGGAAAATGTAGCTTAAAGAGGGATGTTCTAAATACAACTAAAGTCTTGTGGGAAGAAAGACACGAGGGCCACTAGATGAAGTTCGAGTTTAGTATTGTTGTTGCAGAGGAAGAACAGTTCTGAATCTGTGGCTTTAACCTGACCCCTGTTTAATGAACCTCATGCATAAACAGTCTACAGTTGGGAAGTATGTAGCAACAAAGGTTCAACATATGGAATGACAAGAGGCCAAGTAATTGAGAGATAGAGGGAGTAAAACATGGGAAGCGATGAAGAGAATAATTTGGTAGTACTTTCAAATATACAAGGTATCCCACAGGGCAGACAATTATTGAAGACGTTTGTTTTCCTCTGTTAAACATTGAAAGAACAAATAATGAATAATAAGACAAATGGAAGTCTTGCACTTCTGTGAACTTAACCCTACTGACACTAAGTGAACTGGGCTAATCTACAATAGAAGGCCTGGGTAAAAATATTGTTCTCCAATTAATCGTCATTTCTCATTTAAATGATTCGATATTGATTATTAATGTCTCAAGATTGATCTTGTGTATCTCTATCCTGCTAAACTACGATATGCAGATTTTTGCTTATCTTCGTTTTTGACATCTGATCCAGAAGATGTTGCTAATGCACCTGTTAAGGCTTTCTACAGAAAAAGCTTTACTATCCAGCATAAAATGGTGTGTCCTCCTCAACTGAAATCGGCACCTTTGACACTTAAATTACATGTGTACAGCCTAAACAATCTATACCAGAGACGGCATTTAACTTCAAGCTTCTGTTTAATTCGCCTTGAGTCTAAAAATAACAGAATATATAGCAACTTTTATCTGTAAAGATATGAGACCCTACACCGTTGTTGAACATGAGGGCTTTCGGCGAATGGTATAGTTGTTTGAACTGTGGTATGCTATACCAAACAGAAAGCAAATGAGTAAAGTTATTGTACCCATACTTTATGAAGATCTTAAGCAAAGCATCACCATGTCTCTGAGGTTAGCAGACAGAGTAGCCCTAACTTGAGACAGTTGGACATTAAGGGCAGCAGATTCCTACATAACAATCACCTCTCCCTATGTTAAAAACAACTGGGCACCTGTGGTAGATGTGATGCAGATAAGCGCACTGCATGCCAGTCACACCAGGAGCAACCTTGCTGCCTACATGTAAAGCTGCCTAGATGGCTGGCTGTTATTCCGAAAACCTTTCTTGCATTTCTAATGCGCTGTTTCATCACATGACCGCTTCAACCACAGGTTTGTGTTTTGGCAAGTCCAATAAATGTTGCTTCTCTTTAAGCATGTGGCTAGCTGTACTGCTATGGAGGAAAAAGTTTGCAATGCGCCTCATCTGGCTCAGCAAGTGAGCAATTGTGGGAAGTTTCAGAGCAGCCTGTGATACAAAAGTGAGCATGTGCATGAAGCAGTTGGCATGAATTAGCTCCATATCTGTCACTATCGCCGGATCTTTTTCTTTTATGTTCTATTCATCCAAAGGCCAGTAACAACAAGCATCAGCACTAGATCTTCATTTTAAAAAGCTTATTTATTTGTCTGAGGAGGAACTATGAAGACACACTTTCAAGACAGGTTAACATGACTGCTACATGTGAGCAACTGAAGATATGCGTAACTTGTAGTATTATAGAAAGACGCGAGTCTCCCTGCTGTATCTTTTAAAATAATCATGAATTAGTCGAAATGTCCAATATGGGAATAAATTTGACTTACAGTTTAGTTGAAGGGTGTCTACATGGAGATTCATAAAACACAAATAAGTTATTGAATAACACACTTATTATTTAAGAAGCAATATTTGATCATTTTATAATAATATTATTCGCAAGATGATATAGATGTTTTATACAGTAGATACCATGGCATTATATTAAAACAAGGAGCCCCTCATAATGTGTGTAGACTCATATGTTAGTTAAATTATGTTGAATTTTGAATGAGTACAGTGCTTTGAAATTTTTTTTTTTTTTCAAAAGAGCAATGATATTTTGTTTCACATCTTCCAAATACTGAGGTTAACTGTTCATTACTAATCAAGTATTTCTTTCTAAATGTCATTCCATGCTTATGAATATGTTATGAAATCAATATGTAGACACCGTCCAAATAAAGTGTTACTGAAATCTGTCACATTATATTAATGTTCTCAATGCATGGTTAAGTAAACTTTAAAAAAACTGCACTTTGAAAATATCAGTGCATGCTAATTCAGTCAAGATAAAATAGATATTGAATCAAATGGGGGCATTATGAATCGAAATCTAATTGAATCGAGATATCAGTACTAATACCTAGCCCTAAACAATAGTATAACAGGCTTTACCTTTACAATCTGCAAGACTTCTTGAATGCATATAAACAGTGGAGGATCCTTCTGGACAACTTTTACACTCAAGCTGCCCTTCCTCATCTTGGTATGCTCCAATCCAACAGCTCTCACATGCAAGATTCTCCAGAGAGTAGTATGTCCCAATTGGGCAGTTTACTGTAAACAAAAAGATGAATTCTCAGGGACAGAATAAGTAACATGAAGAAAAAACTTTATTTTAGCATTGAACTTTGGAAAGTAAATAAAAACTATCTACAGAATTATACAGGCTATCTTAAACAAAGATCAAACAGCTTAAACCAGGGATCCTCAGGGAGAGCCATAGTGGCTGCTGATTTTCATTCTAGCCTGTTTCCTAGTTAATTACCTGTTTTTGCTGCTAATTAACTTGTTTTCAATTGATTTTAATTGACTTGCTCTTGAAGACTCAGGCCCCTTAATTGTTTCTTTTTCCTTAATTAGTAGCCAAATATTAATGAGATATAAAATGAGCCAAACCATGACCAGGAAATTGTGTCCATCATACAATATCTGAAAATAAAGAAAGTTGAAGGTCTCAGGTATGTTGATCTGCTCAGGTCCCCAAAACATTTTCACAGTGCTGTTAGAAAAGAGAAAAATCAGCAATTTTGGAAATTTATGCTATTGCATTATGAGAGCAGCAAGAAGCAATGGAAATAATGAATGGGTTTAATTAACAAGAATCAGCGCCTAATTAAGTGACTGGTTGGAGTGAAATTGGTTGGAGTTTGAGGACCTGACTTCTTCTGTTAGCTCACTCACTTCACATTTCATTTCTGTTTGGATGCCATTTGAGGAAAGAAATGAAGCATTTCAGAGGAATAATGAAGACAATCAGGGGAGCAAATCTTAAAAAACAAGTGAATTGAAATGAAAGGAAAAGGAGATAATTAGCAGCAAAAACTGGTCACAAATTAAGAAAAGCGTTAGAATAAATACCTGCAGCCCCTGTGGCCCTCCAGGACCGGAGTTGGAGACCACTGGCTTAAACTATATGTTTTCATAATAAATAATGTAATCATAACAGTGTGTCAAAAATGTATATACACAAACAGAAGGGCTCATACAAACAAAAACATGAAACAAATACCTATTTCCTCACCAGATCTGACTGTTAAGGGTTTGTTCATCTAAATCAATATATTCTTTTTGTTTGTTTTTTTTCAAAATCCCAGTGAGTTTAGCTGTTATCCTATTTTTTTTTTGTTGTTTTACATTTAATGAACTATTTGTAGAAAGAGGCATTTAATAACCACTCATAGATTACATGGACCCCCTACACACACTGGCACTTGGAGGAGTTATTCTCTCACCACTGTAGGTTCTTTTATTTCCAATATGATCATTATGCTAATGGCACTATATGAAGAGATGGACTTGATGACCAAGGAGAAAAAGTCACATTTAAAACATAACATGCATAAAATGCCATATATTCAGTAAATTCCTTTGGACATGTCATGTAATGTATTGTATATTATTTTTTTCAATGATTTGTGTCACAAAACTACAGTAATACTCAAAAAATTGCCACACTGAGAAACACTACTGTATTTAACTTTAGAAACTTTTAACTGTAAGAAAAGGGAAAACACAGTTGTTGAGTTAAGTTAAAAGAAGAAAAGACGCTATGTATATAAATAAAGAGAAAGAGACATTATATAAAAATAATATGTGTGGCAGATAAATGAATACATATGTAATAGGTGATTTGTAAAGTAAAGAAGATAGCGAGGTGCAAATGCATAAAAAGGAAAATGTGCTATAAAACCTAAAGAAGATAAATTATAGGTGTATGGATAGATGGAAAAGTCATTTTATAAAGCAAATATTTGCAAGAAGCTTTGAACTGCTGTCATGCATCTTGAGAAAATCTCAGTGACTCATCTTTATTACAAAACTGTGAAATATTGCCAAGCAATAAAGATTAAGTGATGTAATATCTAAAAATAATATGATCTGAAACAGAAACCATCTTGTAACAAGACCCAGACAACGGTAGATGTCTGATAACATGGGAAATTCCACCTCACAGATCCAACGTATAGGGTTCAAATCCCACAGCTGGTTGTTGTCTCTCTGTGCCTGAAGGGATTTTTTCAAAACACACCAGTTTTCTTTCCACAATTGTGTTACGTTAACTGGTGATTCTAAACTGGCCACATGTGTATGTGAGTGGGCCTAGAGATGGTTTTTATCACTTTATCCAGGCTTGCTGCTGCCTTGCACCCATTGTTGTCTGAATAGGCTACAGCCCTCCTCAACACTGAATTTCATTAGTTGGTTGAAAATAGTTATATTGTGTTTAGATAACACAACAGAATAATCACAATCACCATTAAGCCTGCGCTACACAATCGATGCATATTATGAATCAAAACATTATGAAGAAGTAATTCTGATTTGCTTACCACACATTCGCCCCTTCAGCACTGAGCCAGGCTGGCAAAACAAAGTGGCTTTCTTACTTTCTAGAGATTTGGTGTCAGCTGTAATAGTTTCTGACACCATTTGGAAACTATATAATGGTTCTTTATCTAATGTCCTCTTAAGCCTGTTAGTGATGTGTTCTAGAGCTTGGAGAAGTTTCTTCTGGTTTTCACCTTCCAGTGAATCATTCCGCTCCTTGGGCAAAGGTATGCTAGCTAGCAGAAACAGAGAAATAAAAGAAAAGCATTATTCTTTTTGCTATGATTTACCACATAACTTGTTTCACTTGCCTAATAAAACACCAGGGAAACACATATAAATTACAAAATACAAGAAGCATTGATGTAAGGAATAACAGTCTGAAGCCTAAAGTCACAGTTTTAGACCCCCTTGCCCAATGGACCCTATTAAATATTTTTGAATGTTCCTGGATTACTAATGGTACTTACATATCTTCATGTGTGTCAGAATTTGGCTGTGATTGTGCTCCATAGCATCTCCTTCCTTTCCATATTTCACTGAAGTTTGCAAGGACTGTACTTACAATTATTACTCTTAGGGTTTGTTCAAGTCTTTTAAGTCAAAGCTGAATTGGATTTGTACTCAGCTTAGGTACATTTTCCTATCATGTTAAATCTTGCTCTGGTTACCCGACTCCTCAAAAAACCAACACTTGAGCCTTCCCAAGTTAGCAATTAAAGGTCTGTCTCTTTCCTTTCCTTTCTTTCCAAAACACTTGAATGCGCTATGTCTAACCAAGTCTTCTCTTTCTTTGTACTGAATGAATTGCTTGATTCCAACCAGTCCTGCTTTAAAAGGAACTGAGACAGCTCTACTTACCGACTGTGGTTGACCAGCTGTGGTTAACTAGACCACCACTAATACCAACATGTCATCAGTCCTAATCCTTCTAGATCTATCCTCAGCCTTTGAAACAGTCAACCATGAGATCCTTCTTGTTACCCTCTCTAAACTTAGCATCACCGGGACTGCTTTCAGATGGTTTGAGTCCTACATCTCTTAGGCAGATCCTACAGTGTGCTCCAGAGAGGAGAAGCGTCAAGGGTACATCAGACATGAACAGTGGTGCCTCAAGGATCAGTGCTGGGTTCTTTTCTCTTCGCTCTCTACACCACCTTACTTGGCCCCATTATCAAGTCCCATGGTTTCTCATATCAGTGCTGTGCTTACAATGCACAGCTATAAATACTGTTCTCTCCTGAGGACAACACAATGTCAGCTACATCTCTCCATGTCTTACTGATATTTCAGCATGAGTGAAGCACCACCATCTAAAACTCAGAATTGCAAAGACACACCTTCTTGTTATCCTGGAACTTCCAGTCTATTCAACTCTCCACCTATGTACAGTTTGGTTCATTGTCAAGTCAATACGTAACCTTCGGGTGGTGATTGATAAGCGGCTATTTTTCTCTGACCACATTTTAAGTGTCTCTCATGCATGCAGATTCATCTATATATATAAAAGTCAATATGTGTATGTATGTTCCAGCATCACGTCTGAACGGCTGGAGCAATTTTCATGAAAATTGGTACACATGTTCCTCATTGGTCATCTAAAAAGTACTGTAGGGTGAAATCAGCCGTAATCCACCCCATTCTGGGTAGGGTGGGGGGTGATCTTGCGGTCTTGTATGCATGTTATCATCCAGTTAAAACTTGGAACGACCACCAGAGGGCGAACTGGAGGCAAATGCCAGCATTCTTTATGTTTGAGCGCCACCCGCACCACTGTTGCTTTTGAAATTAAATAGAGTGCTACGCGTAGAAGTGTGTGTGTCTCTCCGGCCCGGAAGTGAGACGTAGAGTCAGGGTGAGGGTTATAGCTCTGAGGATACGCAAGCGAGGCCAGTACACCAACAAAAGAAAACCTCCTAAGAAAGACAGTCGCTTAGCTGCTAATACACAAATGATGCGAGCACTTCGGCAACATGAATCCTTCTAGCAGAGAGATGCCCAGAGTAGTTCTGACGATTTAAATACTTTCTAGGAACCCGTGCTTTTAACAGCCCAGGCTTACACAGTTAGTATATACCAGGCAACTGCCAGTATTCTTTATGTTTGAGCAACACCGCGCCCCTGTTGCTTTTCAAATTAAACAGAGTTGGCCGGTTCCGAGCATCAACTAGATGATAACATACTGTACATACGAGACCGCAAGACAAGGACATTTGTGAATCTGTTTCTTAATTTATTTTTATTTTTAATGTTGTGTTTTTTTAATCATGGTTTTCTCAAACAGTTAAAAAAAACACGAGGGCAAACTGGAGGTGACTGCCAGCATTCTTTCTGTTTGAGCACCACCGCGCCCCTGTTGCTTTTCAAATTAAATACAGTTGGCTGGTTCCGAGTGTCAACTAGATGATAACATACATACAACACCGTAAGACAAGCACATTAGTGAGTCATTATCCATCCATCCATTATCCAACTCGCTATATCCTAACTACACGGTGACGTGGGTCTGCTAGAGCCAATCCCAGCCAACACAGGGTGCAAGGCAGGAAACAAACCTCGCGCAAGACGCCAGCACATCGCAGAAAACCCATGCATACATGGGGAGAATATGCAAACTCCACGCAGGGATGGCCTGGGAAGTGAACACAGGTTTATTGTTTGTTAATTTATGTTTATTTTTAAAGTTGTGTTTTTTTAATTATGGTTTTCTCAAACAATTAAAAAAAAACTTTATTTTCCTCCCGGGCAACGCTGGGTATTTCAGCTAGTTCTATATAAAATCTGCAAAATCTGACCTTGACTGACTGAATATGAAGACAACTTTTGGTTCAGGCTTTGGTCTTGTCACATCAGGATTACTGCAACTCACTACTAGCTGGAGGACCTATATGTGTTATTAAGCCACTGCAGATGGTTCAAAATGCCGCATGCTGCGACAGGTCGCTACATTGGCTCGCTGTAGCAGTATGCATTCAGTTCAGATCCTTGATGGTTACTCTACAGACTAATCAATGCGTCAGCACTTGTGTATAAGGAGGCACTGGTGAGGTGCTGTGCTCTTTCTCAATCACTTAAGTCTGCCATTCAACAGCGTCTGGTGATGCCACTTCTACATGGTATCAAATCTAATTCCAGACTCTTTTCATATGTACCTCCTAGCTGGTGGAACAAGCTGTCAAACTCCATCCAAACTGCAAACTCCCTCAATGTGTTTAAGAAGCGATTGAAAACTACTGTTCTGTGACTATCTGTCAACTTGCAAGTTAATGAATTTTGCTCTGTAGATATTTGTCATATTGGTAATGGATCATTTTTGTTATGCTAGCTTTACAGCTGTTCACTTGTGGTAAAGGACATTGGTAACCTTTACAGCTTCACTTGTTTAAAACAGTCCTTGGACTGATGTCAACTGATTATGTTGACCTCCTTTGTAAGTTGCTTTGGATAAAAGTGCCTGCTAAGCATATACAGTGCATCCGGAAAGTATTCACAGCACATCACTTTTTCCACATTTTGTTATGTTACAGCCTAATTCCAAAATGGATTAAATTCATTTTTTTCCTCAGAATTCTACACACAACACCCCATAATGACAATGTGAAAAAAGTTTACTTGAGGTTTTTGCAAATTTATTAAAAATAAAAAAACTGAGAAATCACATGTACATAAGTATTCACAGCCTTTGCTCAATACTTTGTCGATGCACCTTTGGCAGCAATTACAGCCTCAAGTCTTTTTGAATATGATGCCACAAGCTTGGCACACCTATCCTTGGCCAGTTTCGCCCATTCCTCTTTGCAGCACCTCTCGAGCTCCATCAGGTTGGATGGAAAGCGTTGATGCACAGCCATTTTAAGATCTCTCCAGAGATTCAAGTCTGGGCTCTGGAGATGCCACTCAAGGACATTCACAGAGTTGTCCTGAAGCCACTCCTTTGATATCTTGGCTGTGTGCTTAGGGTCATTGTCCTGCTGAAAGATGAACCATCGCCCCAGTCTGAGGTCAAGAGCGCTGTGGAGCAGGTTTTCATCCAGGATGTCTCTGTACATTGCTGCATTCATCTTTCCCTTTATCCTGACTAATCTCCCAGTTCCTGCCGCTGAAAAACATCCCCACAGCATGATGCTGCCACCACCATGCTTCACTGTAGGGATGGTATTGGCCTGGTGATGAGCGGTGCCTGGTTTCCTCCAAACGTGACGCCTGGCATTCACACCAAAGAGTTCAATCTTTGTCTCATCAGACCAGAGAATTCTGTTTCTCATGGTCTGAGAGTCCTTCAGGTGCCTTTTGGCAAACTCCAGGCAGGCTGCCATGTGCCTTTTACTAAGGAGTGGCTTCCGTCTGGCCACTCTACCATACAGGCCTGATTGGCGGATTGCTGCATAGATGGTTGTCCTTCTGGAAGGTTCTCCTCTCTCCACAGAGGACCTCTGGAGCTCTGACAGAGTGACCATTGGGTTCTTGGTCACCTCCCTGACTAAGGCCCTTCTCCCCCGATCGCTCAGTTTAGATGGCCGGCCAGCTCTAGGAAGAGTCCTGGTGGTTTCGAACTTCTTCCACTAACGGATAATGGAGGCCACTGTGCTCATTGGGACCTTCAAAGCAGCAGAAATTTTTCTGTAACCTTCCCCAGATTTGTGCCTTGAGACAATCATGTCTCGGAGGTCTACAAACAATTCCTTTGACTTCATGCTTGGTTTGTGCTCTGACATGAACTGTCAACTGTGGGACCTTATGTAGACAGGTGTGTGCCTTTCCAAATCATGTCCAATCAACTGAATTTACCACAGGTGGACTCCAATTAAGCTGCAGAAACATCTCAAGGATGATCAGGGGAAGCAGGATGCACCTGAGCTCAATTTTGAGCTTCATGGCAAAGGCTGTGAATACTTATGTACATGTGCTTTCTCAATTTTTTTATTTTTAATAAATTTGCAAAAATCTCAAGTAAACTTTTTTCACATTGTCATTATTGGGTGTTGTGTGTATAATTCTGAGGAAAAAAATGAATTTAATCCATTTTGGAATAAGGCTGTAACATAACAAAATGTGGAAAAAGTGATGCGCTGTGAATACTTTCCGGATGCACTGTAAATGTAAATGTGCAATTACAATTACCTAATGGATAAAGCTACCAAAATATAAAGTGAAGTTTTGCCATAAGGCATTGCTCAAACAAACCTGGAATGTATGATTTATAAATGTTACCATTAGAAAAGTCCAAGAAGCACTTAACCTCAACCTGACATAAAGAGCTGTATAATAAGACAGTCCCATCTCAAATATTTTTTAATAAAACATCAAAACAAAAGATTTCATAACAGGTATAATGTGATTTACTTTATAACTAGATGAATTAGTTCTTACCAAATTCTGTAAAAATTCTTGTCATTATTGGGTTTTATACTAATCACTTAGTATACTTCTCAACTTGTATTAGGGTATATTGAGGTTGAGGATTCTGTTCTTTTTATTATATTCTTAAACTTTGTCATAATTCAGATGTTGTGTTTTATTTTGCAACATGTTGACGGCCATTTTAGGTCCTCATCACCACTATTTTGTAATTCTGTTGTTAGGTCTGTTTCCCCGTTTTTCTAGGAGTGTGTCCTCTGAGGCTGTGACCTTTGCTTAATTGATGCAACGGGATAAAAGGATGGCTAGGAAGTCATTTCCCTATATGATCAGATGATACCAAAACTCTCAATAAAAAAGCCTTGTGCAAAACTCTTGACCTCAAATCTGGCCCCTCATTTTGGCTTCAGTTTCCCACCAAACTCCAGAAGGGCCCAGTCATGATTGTTTTCGAATGTTTTGCTCATTGTTACATATTCATGCAAGCCAGTGTTATACAGAGCTCTTCATTTACTTGACTGATCCATGTTTCCTTCGCTTTTGGCTACTGAACTCTGTTGGTCTTTTAAGATGACCATTGGCCTGTAAATAGCTTTCCACACAAACATATTTTTTCTTGGAATGATGAATTTTGAAACATGTCCTTATCTTGACAATGTGATGCAATGTGACGCAATGTCCTTTTTTGATGATTGATCCAAAAGTGATATGAATGAATGCCAAGCACCTATTGTACCCTATTATTAATAAAAGTATATTTGTCACTATTAATTTATTGTATATTACTTTGTTTCATGCAGATAGAGACACTGAGAGAGACATAGACATGAAGACGACAGTAGGTGCTTTTTACTTTATATGCAAATGCACCTAAAATGGTTTCAACTACATAAACAATAACCCCGGTGGTATATGTAATATAATTATAATGAGTCCATACGCTGAAATTTTAAGCGTTTCCTTTACAATAATGCTTTAAAGTACATTCAACTCATTAACATAACTGTTGCCATAACTTATTTTCTAGAAGACATAATATTACTCCTAAAAGTTTTTGTTTACTTTGTTGCATAAAATTTTACATACCACTTATATTGAAAATGATTTGTATTTTTTGGTCTGCGGTGGACGGCAATTCCTTAGTCTGTCTCCTGATTCTGAGAGGTGCCATTTTAGGTGAGAACCTCTCTGCTTGGTCTTGCTGATAGTCTTGATCACCTTGAGCATAATCCAGTACATTCTGTGGATTCCAACTTTTTCCCCAGCCACCAGGACCTGCAAGGTACAAAACCACAACTGGGTCCACTGCCAATATAAGGTGTCTTTCATAATTTCAAAAACTTGAAAAAGATTAAACAATCCAAAAGATACTTAAACTCTATATTCTCATCATATAAACAGAAACATTATTTACAACTTTAAATGTCTTTAGCTTGCTAAAGTTCAAGCAGCAATGGCTTAATTTCTCATAAGGACTCCTCCTGAGTTGCTTAAAAAATGTAGAAGTAAACTCAAAAACTTTCTGAAGAGCGGTGACATTTACTCAGGTTGACCTGGTAATCCCGATTATTTTATTTTTTCTATGGTATTGCTATGGTTGTTTTTGGCAGAAGACATATATGTGGTGCAACATCTACAAGCCAGCATAGACCCCAAGGCCACAGGTTCAAATAAGAATGTGTTTTTAGAGAAATACTTCAGCAAAGGCTTCTTCCCATGATTCACACAACCACAAAATGATTCTTTCCTTTTTTCTGTCTTTTCTTCATCCACTCCCCTTAGGCGAGCTTTTGTCCTTTCTCCATTCCTGATTCCAGCTCATCTTGGTGAGGTGCAGCAGCTTCTTTTACGCTGAGCCCAGATTCCATAGCATTACACCCAGGAAGCACTTCCAAGTCAGGGGGGACATCCCTAAACCAGAGAAGTCCTTTCCTTGCTGCTGGCAGCACTGAAATATCTCAACAAAGCTGTCCATTGGCACTACAGCTTCAATGTTGTCCTGTAAATGTACAAATGGGAGCTCCACCAGTAGGATGCTGTCATCCAGTGTACTGGGGAACCATAAGGCTCCTTCTGTCTTTCCATTATTATGGCCTCCATGTCAGAAAACAACAAGCAACCCAGCCAGGATACCCATCTATCCATGAACTTCTATTACAAAGGCTTTCCGACAGAGTAAGGAGCCATAAATCAAGCTGTGCCACCTATGACAGTGGCCGTTAGAGGATATCATGCTCATCTATCAAGTCATTTTCTAACTCTGTTAATTATCAGAAATTAAATGACAGAAGAACCTAGCCAAACAGTCATGTGTAAAGATTTTCTGTAATACTAATTATAACACCGCACTGTAATGAATGCCAAAGATGCTTCAACTAAGTATTGAGTAGAGGGTCTGAATATTTTGTAAATGTGCCATTTAAATTTTTTATTTTTAAAAATTTGCAAGAATTTCTAAATTCCTGCTTTCACTTTTGTGATGGTAGTAGAACCGTCACCGGATCCTTTGAGCCGGAAGAACCAGTAGCCACTGGTATCTAACCAAATATAACACAGTCTAGAGTCAACAAGTGCAGTGCTAAACGTTAAACGAATCCCTGAAAGATACTTAATGTTAGAGGGCATCATTCCAGTAACAATCAGATTTTTAGATTTTATACATTGCCTTAATTAACCCAGCCACAGGGGATGCACAAACCAGTGTGTTTCTTTGTGCTGGTCCCAAGCCCGGATAAATGGGGAGGGTTACATTAGGAAGGGCATCCGGTGTAAAACTTTGCCAAATCAATATGCGGACTACAATACAAATTTCCATACCGGATCAGTCGAGCCCCGGGTTAACAACGACTGCCACCAGTACTGTTAGCCAACAAGGGTGCTGGCGGAAATTGGGCTACTGTTGGCTGAAGAAGAAGAAGGAGAAGAAGAAGGGGGAGACATGTCCGGAGGCAGGAGGAGAGGAGGAAAGTAAAGGGAGTGGAACTGAGGGTAGGAACTTTGAATGTTGGCAGTATGACTGGTAAGGGGAGAGAGTTAGAAGATATGATGGACAGAAGGAAGGATGATATATTGTGCGTGCAAGAGACTAAATGGAAGGTGAGTAAGGCCAGGTGGATTGGAGGTGGATTCAAATTATTCTATCATGGTGTGAATGGGAGGAGAAATGGGGCAGAAGTTATTCTGAAGGACCAGTATATCAGGAGTGTTTTGGACGTGAAAAGAGTGTCAGGCAGAGTAATGATTATGAAGCTGGAAATTGGAGGTGTGATGATGAATGTTGTTAGTGCATATACACCGCAAGTTGGGTGAGCAATGGGTGAGAAAAAAGATTTTTGGAGTGTGATGGATGAAGTGATGAACAGTGTACCCAAGGGACAGAAAGTGGTGATTGAAGCGGATTTCAATGGGCATGTTGGTGAAGGGAACAGTGGAGACGAGGAGGTGATGGGTAGGTATAGTGTCAAGGAGAGGAATGAAGAAGGTCAGGGGATAATGGCTTTTGCCAAAAGGATGGACATGGCTGTGGTGAATACATATTTTAAGAAGAGGGAGGAACATAGGGTTACGTACAAGAGTGGAGGAAGATGCACACAGGTAGATTGTAGCCTAAGCAGAAGAGTTGATCTGAAGGAGATTGAAGACTGCAAAGTGGTGGCAGGGGAATGTGTAGTTAAGCAGCATAGAATGGTGGTCTGTACGATGACATTGGAGATCAAGAAGAGGAAGAGAGTGAGGGCAGAGCCAAGGATCAAATGGTGGAAGTTGAAATAGAAAGACTGCAAGTCTGAGTTTAGGGAGGAGGTGAGACAGGCACTGGGTGGCAGTGAAGAGTTACCACACAGCTGGGAAACTACAGCAGATGTAGTAAGGGTGACAGCAAGAAGGGTGCTTGGCGTGACATCTGGAAAGAGGAAGGAGGAAAAGGACACCTGGTGGTGGAATGAGGAAATACAGGAGAGTATACAGAGGAAGAGGATGGCAAACAAGAAGTGGGATAGTCAGAGAGATGCAGAAAGTAGACAAGAGTACAAGGAGATAAGGCGCAAGGTGAAGAGAGAGGTGGCGAAGGCTAAAGAAAAGGCGTATGATGAGTTGTATGAGAAGTTGGACACTAAGGAGGGAGAAAAGGACCTGTACCGATTGGCTAGACAGAGGGACCGAGCTGGGAAAGATGTGCAGCAGGTTAGGGTGATAAAGGATAAAGATGGAAATGTACTCACAAGCAAGGAGATTGTGTTGAGCAGATGGAAAGAGCAAGAGGAAGTAAGGACAGCTATGAAGAGGACGAAAAATGGAAAGGCTGTTGGTCCAGACGACATACCTATGGAAGCATGGAGGTGTTTAGGAGAGATGGCAATGGAGTTTTTAACCAGATTGTTTAACAGAATCTTGGAAAGAGATAGGATGCTTGAGGAGTGGAGAAGAAGTGTACTGGTGCCGATATTTAAGAATAAGGGGGATGTGCAGGACTGCAGTAACTACAGGGGAATATAATTGATAAGCCACAGCATGAAGTTATGGGAAAGAGTAGTGGAAGCTAGGTTAAGAAGTGAGGTGATGATTAGTGAGCAGCAGTATGATTTCATGCCAAGAAGAGCCCCAAAGATGCGATGTTTGCTCTGAGGATGTTGATGGAGAAGTTTACAGAAGGCCAGAAGGAGTTGCATTGTGTCTTTGTGGACCTGGAGAAAGCATATGACAGGGTGCCTCGAGAGGAGCTGTGGTATTGTATGAGGAAGTCGGGAGTGGCAGAGAAGTATGTAAGAGTTGTACAGGATATGTACGAGGGAAGTGTGACAATGGTGAGGTCTCCGGTAGGAGAGGTGGATGCATTCATCGTGGAGGTGAGATTACATCAGGGACCAGCTCTGAGCCCTTTCTTATTTGCAATGGTGATGGACAGGCTGACAGATGAGATTAGACAGGAGTCCCCGTATACTATGATGTTTGCTGATGACATTGCGATCTGTAGCGATAGTAGGAAGCAGGTTGAGGAGACCCTGGAGAGGTGTAGATATGCTCCAGAGAGGAGAAGAATGAAGGTCAGTAGGAAAAAGACCGAATACACTTTTTTTAATGACAGAGAGGTCATTGGAATGGTGAGGATGCAGGGAGTGGAGTTGGCGAAGGTGGATGAGTTTAAATACTTGGGATCAACAGTACAGAGTAATGAGGATTGTGGAAGAGAGATGAAGAGAGTGCTGGCAGGGTGGAATGGGTGGAGAAGAGTATCAGGAGTATTTGTGACAGACGGGTATCAGTAAGAGTGAAAGGGAAGGTCTACAGAATGGTAGTGAAACCAGCTTTGTTATATGGGTTGGAGACGGTGGCACTGACCAGAAAGCAGGAGACAGAACTGGAGGTAGCAGAGTTAAAGATGCTAAGATTTGCATTGGGTGTGACGAGGATGGATAGGATTAGAAATGAGTACATTAGAGGATCAGCTCAAGTTGGACGGTTGGGAGACAAAGTCAGAGAGGCGAGATTGCATTGGTTTGGACATGTGCAGAGGAGAGATGCTGGGTATATTGGGAGAAGGATGCTAAGGATAGAGCTGCCAAGGAAGAGGAAAGGGAGGAAGGCCTAAGCGAAGGTTTATGGATGTGGTGAGAGAGGACATGCAGGTGATGGGTATAATAGAACAAGATGCAGAGGTCAGAAAGATATGGAAAAGATGATCTGCTATGGTAACCCCTAACCCCTAGAAGAAGATATATTGCCTTAATTCACCATCTTGGTGGAGTCCTCTTCTTTAGCGGACTAGCTGCTTTAGTGGTCAGTTGATGAGTGGTTTTCATTCTGCGAGTGTGTGGCTGCGTACTCCCTTTATGCTGCTAAAAGCCGTCAAGGCTGATTTTGCAACAATCAAGAGTAACAAAACAGGAAAGGGGGAAACCAGTGGCAGTGCGAGGATGGTAGTAGTTTTACTTTACTTATTTGTAGATTTTATGTTTTGTTGTTATGTAAGAGTTTAGAAATAATCCCCGCAGAACTGTGTACATTTTATGAGCCCTTGCCTGTAACTACTCTGCATGAATGTTTTCAGTAATTTATCGAATTTGTCCTGTTTGTTGGATACGAGTATTTTGTTTTGCTTGATTGTTGCGTATTATTTTTATGGATTCTTTTTTTTCTTGCATATTTTTGTTCTTTATCTCACCAACAAATACTGAATTAGGATTTTTGTGTGCCTTAAACCATGTTTTAGATAGATAGATAGATAGATAGATAGATAGATCGATAGATAGATAGATAGATAGATAGATAGATAGATAGATAGATAGATTTCTAACTTTATTTGTCCCTAGAAGGAAATTTAGCTTTTTACAGAAGCACAATAAGTACATATAGACATACATTCACATATATATACTTAAAAAATAAACACAAAATCACTAAAAAGGAAGAAAATTAAAAAGAAAAACCACTCTTGAAGTGATGTTACCAGCCCAGCACACCACAGAATAGAAAATCCCACGGGCAGTCACAGAGTTGTAGAAGATGTAATGGATGTCGCTTCAAAAACTAAAGGAACACCATCTCACGAGAAAAAAAGAGTCTGCTCTGACCTTTCTTGTATAGTTCCTCTGTGTTCTGAGACCAGTCCCACCTGTCATTGATGTGAACCCTCAAGTAATTGTAGGAGTGAACCACCTCTACATTCACTCCTTGAATAGTGACTGAATATGGAGGCTCTTTAGTGCGGCGAAAGTCAATAACCAGTTTCTTGGTTTTTCTGATGTTAAGTTGCAGACCATTCTTTCTGCACCAAGAAGCTCTCCATCTAACTCTTCTCCTCTGTCTAACCAATACACCCCATAAGTGCAGAATCATATGAGAATTTCTGCAAGTGGCATGACCTGATGTTATATTTGAAGCCAAAAGTGTATCGAGTGAAGAGAAAAAGAGACAGGACCGTTCTTTGTGGTGCTCCATTGTTACTCACATCCATATAAGAGACACAGTCCTTGAGTCTCACAAACTGTGGTCTGGCTGACATATAGTGAATTAACACGGACACCATAGGCTCATCCACCTGTATATTTCTGAGTTTACCCCTTAACATAGATGGCTGGATTGTACTGAAGGCACTGGAGAAATCAAAAAACATAATCCTCACAGTGCTGCCAACTTTGTTGAGCTAAGAATAAGCCTTGTGGAGCCTCACATTGCATTCTCTACTCCAATCTTATTAATCTTTAAAATCCCTTATTGTCAACTGTAACCACATTATTTAAAGCTGCTTCAGCAATTTCATAATGTTTAAGAAATAATATCCTGTAAGACCCATGGGGATTTCTCCAGTGAATGAACATTCTTTTTTGTTTTTAGCAGAATTATAGTTCTCCACAAAATATTATTAATAAAAGATTTGTTCTCAATCATTTCTTCATTGTGGTTTCTAAACATGCTCTGCTTATTCTGGAACTTAAAGTAATAAGCACCACTAACTCAGCTAACAACTGGCAATTGATTCTATTGTTGTTAGCCGATGAAGATTTTATTGTTTCTCTTCACACAAATCGATATTTTTGCTTAAGTTAACATTTTCTCTGGGCATATGTGCCAGGACTCTCCAGGGAACACTTAAAGGATATCTAAATATTCTTTCTTATGTTTAAGCCAAAAAAAGCAATTATACACTAGAATGAAACAGAATTAATTAGTTACATAAAATGAATATGCTAGAACACTCACTAGTGAGCTCTACAGAAAATGAGGCAGGATTATATTTATTGACCACTACAAAAGGGAACAACTCTGACCTAACTTATAATACTTATATTATGAACACCACAAAAATGCTAATAAAGATGGGTAGGGCAAGGAAGATTTGATGTTATTTGAACATGCTGTAGATTTGTATGTCTAAATGATTTGTAATTAATTAATTGTAATGAAAAATCGTACAATCAATAAAAACTACAAGTAAAAGAAGAATGCAAAAATAAGTTAAAGGGCACTTGGGATGTCTGTGTTTGGAAACAGGGAAGCTGTGCTCTTTATAGCAACATTTTTAATGCTCCTTTTAATTTTGTATATGTGGTAGGTAGCCATAAAATGTTCCTTAAGATGCTATATTATTCGTCAGTCAAGTGGCACTTCATTTTGTGATTGCCTCTATGATAAAGGACCACAAAAAAACAGAGGAAGGAGAAGCCACATTTGTGGAAGCAACTCCCAAACTATTCCAAAGGACTGCGGTTTGTGGATTGAAGTTGTCAGCTATTTCAGGTGAGACATTCAACCCTGATGGTTATCATTCACTTTTTGAACGATTGCTGAGTGACATTTGCCCGTATCACTGACTACTGGAAGGTAGAATACAATAAAACACTAAGAACTCTGCCCTGGTTGTTTTGCTGTTCAGATCCTACAGTATGAGTGGGCTCTCCCTGCCAAATGCATGCAGCTTTAGGCATTCCATGTATTCTGGCATGTACTGTAGTTGTATCCAGGAGCAGTAACTATTGGGCAACAATCTTCCTGCTTAAAGAGTGGTATATCTGTGAGAATTAGTAAGGAAGCAACAAAGATTTATAACACTGCAGAAGAGAAGACGGCACATATTACGATTAAATAGAATTGTCCCCTTTCATCTGGTATTTCACACCCGACTTTCACTACAAACCACATCTTTCATTTAACCTCATCTAAAGTGTAAGCTTTCCTCTCATGGGTCTAACCTAATAAAAATGATCAATCTCACACAAATGACATTCAGAGATGTCATTGTGTTGCACCGCTTACCACACTTGTTTAGTAAATAATTTAAGAGTGTCTTGGCAGCTGGGATGGAGCAGTGACATTTACCCGTGCAATGGAAGGACAGGGGGGACAATGGGGCATGGCTATTGTCTCCTCCAATATGCTAGATTGAAGCATCCTCTGTTAGGATTCCCACATGGACACCTGCAGGGTTTTCTGCCAGGATTTGTAATCCCTACTTTCGGGGACCTTCATTTGACCCAGAAGTGCTCCCAGAGGGCTATGCTCCAGAACTGAAAGTACTCCTAGATCTGAGATACAAAGAGTCACTCCGCCTCACCCAGGTGAGTTGGAGCCAGGTGCAAGATGGACAAAGCTTCCCTAGAGGAGTGGACAAGAAGGAAAAGACAGAGAAGGGAGAATACCTGTGTTTGTGCAAACTTAAAGGAAGCCTTTGTAAGATATTTGTGGTAATAAAGCCTTGTATTAGAACCCAGGACATGTGTCACTGTAGTTGTGTCTGGCATTTGGAATGGTGTTACTCCCCGTAGTGGTCAAGGCACCAAACAAACTAAAAGCAGAGTGTCCGCTTCATCCTTTATAATTGTGTGGCAGCACTAGTTAAACTGCTCTTTGTCCACTTTTAACTTCTGCTCTACTGTCTTGGGTGTGGTCATAACAAGAGCTGGAGTTATTATTCTACTCCAAACCATAATCTAGTGCAGGACTGTGAGAATGGAAGACCATCTGCAGTTTTGGACATAGGTACTACATTAAGTTCACTCTTTCTGAAGGTATGATCAGATTTACCATTGGGGTGATTTGTGTGCTGAGCCAGGGGTCTTCCTCACAAAGGGGCCTTAGCTTATATAAGATTATATGAGAAAAAAATCCTAATAACAGGAAAAGTCTGAATTTTCATTTATAGTACAGGTACTCACAACATCCACTTTTCAGCACACATCATATCCCACTTTAATTAGGATGATTATAAGCATATCCAATCACACCTAAATAAAAACATTTCAAAGGAAAAATTAGTCCAGATTGGTTCATTTAAACAGGTGAAATCAGAGCCAGTATCTAAAATGTTAATTTTATGCGATTGTATATTTGAAGTGTTACTGTGGAGCAAAACAAAAAAATACCAATGAATGGTCATTCATAACAACAGCCCAGTTGAAGCAAAAGACAATGTTTTGGTGTAATCTATACCTGAAATTTGAAAAAAATATATATAATTTGAACAAGCCTGAGACACTGCAGTTGAGACTAATAAGACTATTATTACAAATAGTCAAGTCAAGAAAAGGCTAATCTTGTCACTTTTAGCAGCAACTTGCATTTAGTTCCATATAATATTTTTGAAACAAAGTAGCACAGCCCTTTTAAAAATTGGGAGTGTGCTCTCCTCGACTTTCTTGTATACTCAGATAGAGGAAAAGGTCATCAGAACCACTTCCAGTTGCACAATATTTCTCAAATATCATATCTCTTTGTTTCTCATCATAGCTAATTAATAATATTGATACATAATCATTTATCTTTATCTTTATCTATATTTATCACTTTTGGAGGTCGAAACCAGTGGTGGAATATTTTCATGATTGCATGTGCATTACCTAGATTACTTGCAAAGTAAAAAGAATTATAGTCACCTAAAAACATAAAAAAAGTGTTAGTATTATATCATATTTGTTGCGATAAATTATATTTAATTATAATAATGATGGCGGAAATAAAAAAAAAATATATAAAATTAAATTTATTACCAGGAACACGACGGGAATGTAGCAGCTTATTGTTTCCATTGCATCTTTATATTTACATGGCATGTTCAATGTTTACACGTTATTGTTAAATTCATGATGTATAAATTAAAATAAAATGAATAATAGTTATTGAAAGAATATGTGTTATAATGAATATAGTTTTTAATATCATGTACACATTTATATTTTCATGATACAAAAAATTTGAATGGTTGTTTAAATAAAATACTTCTAACGGTTGAGAAATTTTTCTGAAATTTCATATCTGTTTGCTTTTTATCATTATAAATATCTATATATCTATCTATCTGTAATTGTAACCATAGTTTGGTTGAAAACTTGCAAAAGTATTTAATTAAAGTACCACTTCCGGTTGCCCTAAAGTTGAAAGCATTCCTTATTTTTGATATAAAGCAGGTGTACTAAATCTCATTGACCTACGTCAAAGTGTTTTGAAGTTATCATGTTTACACACAGACAAGACATAATTTCAGAAATGATGTTTTCGGACTCAGGAAGGCCTAAAACGTCAAGATTCATCAAAATCTCGAGGTCGAATTTTTTCTCGGTTCCAATAGTTTCTCTATACTATGCATACGAAAAAGTAAAAATGTTTAATTAATGTTTGTGAACTGCTGTGACCACTAGGGGGACGCGCCAGCTGCACAACACCAGACACAACAGACACAGGCACAAATCTAGCACACACAAGTCTTTATTAAATCCCTCAAATACAAAAAAGGAAGGTTTAGGAAGTTTACCTGATATAATTTTCCCCTACTTTAATGCCTGTACCTAATTTATTACTGATGTATGAGATGTTCATAATGTATGTATATGAGCTTGATGGGATGGTGAGATAAGATGAGGGAGGCCTTTGGAGCTTTCACACCCAGAAGCCCATGGGTGTCTTAATCAGGCCTTGGCTGTAAGACAGTGGGGTACACAAGCAAGAGTCACCATACATAAAAGCAACACCATCTTACTGAAGGAAGAAATTAACTGATCACTGATTCCCCAACAGATGTATTTTTGTGAAGCAAAAGAGGACCACTATGTGTGAAACCACAAGGACCGGAAGTGCAGTAGAGCCAGCAACTACAAAACGTGAGTAAAAGCCAAGAAAGAAAAAAGCATTTGAACAAAGGAGAAAGAGCTTACTGCCCTCCCACAAGAGCCTGGTGGAAGCTCTCCACAGATCCTGTAGAAATTAGGACAAAGGATTGCCTCTTGAGAGGACAGGAATCAAACCATAAATACACCTTATACTTTGAATCTGAGACTAAAGCCAATTGTTACATGTCTACTGGTTCATGTTCTGTTCTGTTTATGCTTTGTTTTGAAGTTTTTTCTGTTTAACTTAAAGTGCTTTATATCTGTTTATAATAGTTATTTTATGTTAGTTATGTGTAATTATGTTTCCATGTGAAAGTGTGTGTTCTGTTATGTTCCTTGAGTTTTGTGAGTGGTTCCCAAAGAGGCAGGTTCACCTGTCCATCTCCATCTATGACCTGCCCCCAGCTCTATAAAAGCTGTAGTGACTGGCAGGTCAATGGGATAGATTGTTGAAGTTAGGTGTTAGGGAGTGCTCTTTGTGTTCTTGCTATTGCTTATTTGAATTCCTGGATTTTGACTTTTGTTGCTCTGTTTTTTCACCTTTGTTTTGGATTGTGTATTAGAACATTGTTTACCCCTGGATTGCCTATTTTTAGTCTATTTGTGCTTTATATATTTTTTTTCAACTTGACCATAGCTGGTCCCAAACCTGGTTGAGAAAGGAGGAGGGTGAGGCATGGAGATAGCAGCCCCACCATAGAAAAAAAAAAAAAATTGCTACTGCAACAAACACTGCTAGAATTTCATCAAAGGACTATGGGAAATGACTTATTGGAGAGTATATGAAACCAAACCTGAAAGGAAATTGATTTGCCAATGCAAACACTGTTACAAGAATAGGACTGTGGAATGTGCAAATATTGTAATACCTGACCACAACAGATCCTGCACATTAAGCGGCCAGCAGGATTTCTAACCAGGAGCTCTGGCAGAAAAACAGACAGCAGCCTATGGTCAGTACTATCAGGAAGAGAAAACAGAAGTCGATCGGACACAACCTACGCAGGGAATAGACAAACATTTCACACCATGTATTGGAATGGAACTCCCAGGGAAGCTGTAAAAGAGGAATACCAGTCCTGACATGGACAAGAACCCTACAGTCAGAATTCAAGACCATCGGTCTATCCTGGTGAGAGGCAAAGCGGATGCCCCAAGATAGAGAGAGATGGAAACTTATTGTGACTAGAGTAAAGAAGAATAAGTAATTAACTAGCTACCTGTACCTCGGATGCTTTTTGAGGTCTTGTTTGTTAAGGGTATTTTTGAAAAATACAAATTTTTCTTTATAAAGATTCTTTCTTTGCTCTTAATAACTAGTCAAAGGCTTACAGTCATTATTCTACTCGTAAAGCTCTTGTGATATTTTTTTGGACTTTACTAGTTGTTTTGCCAGCTTCCCATTATTAAGACCTGGTATAGCTAAGGGCAGCAGGTTGCCTTGGGGCCTGGCTGAAGTTAAGGTTGCCTCTACTGGGCAGACCAAGTAGGTTTCTGGCCTGCTTCCTAGCTTCTTTTTTGAGGCCTCGCCATATTATGCGTCAAGGAATCTCTCCAGATCATAATATCAATGAATATATTCTGTTATTGGTACAACTGTGCCTGAAAGTAAGAACCTATGTGAAGGATAAATCTTTATCTGTATACATTTCGCTTCTTAAATTCAGTAGTAAAATTAAAACAAGTTTCCATTAACTTAACCTAACTAACCTCTCATGCAGCACTTTCAACCAGGGCATGACACACACATTTATACATGTTAACAGTGGAGGTGGAGAGTGGGGGTTAAGCGAGTCAGTCAATGCTGCTGCCAAACCATAGGTGCCAAAAATGACAAAAACTAATCCATCTAACCAGCTGAAAGACCAGAACACTGACAAGAGAATTTAAAAGCCAGCCTATAATATATCTGGTTGCTATTCTTTACATAATGACTAAAGAAAGAGAATTCACAAGTTATGTGCCATTTTTCTAACGGAAAGGAAACTAATAAATCCAAGCTAATTTAGATTTACTTTTTGTGTTTTTTTCTATTATAGTTTGTATGTATATACTTGTATATATTGATCTTCTATTATCCTAATGTTATGAGTAAGCTGTATCACTTTATCTGCCATAGCAAGCATTGTTACAGTACTTGTTGACAAATAGGTATGTCTGAATCACAAATACATAAAGAGAAGGTTGCTTTATGTGGATTTCTACTTAATTGTTTTTTTATTTAAATTTATTATAAATTAAAACATATCGTCTCATATTTTTGACATTCCAGGGTTCAAACATTAAACAGACTCCATCCCTACAATGTTACATTGTTGAAAGCTGTTTAAAGAACTGAGGATTAAAGTCTGTTTCTCTAAGAAAATAAAATTAATACATTGCAGCAATATTTTAAAAAAATTCAAAAGGTACCTCCTTTATATAGCTAGAGGTAGGCTTAATGGATGTACAAAGTGAACCAAGTCAGCAAAGTTGTTATCACAGCTAGGACCAAGCAAAGTGTACAGGAGAAGTGCCTTTAAAGTGTTATTAACTTCTTTTAAGACTACATCTACACACTTTCAAAATTTATGATGTGCATAAAAATGTGCTCCATTCAATCATGGGTAAAAGCAATCATTTCGGTTGTACTTCTAAAGCATGCTGGTAAAGAAGGCACAAATCATTTTTGATAGGGTGACACCTTGCTAATCTATTGGAGATTTCAAAATGTTAGGATTGTTTATTTTTTACATACGCGGTTATACAAGTATAACATGTAGTGAAATGTGTTCTGAATCGGCATGAGACTGTGCAATAAAGTTAACAAACATCCATACATTATCCAATCTGCTATATCCTAACTACAGGGTCACGGGGGTCTACTGGAGCCAATCCCAGCCAACAAGGCAGGAAACAAACCCCAGGCAGGGCGCCAGCCCACACACAGCACAATTTAGAATCGCCAATGCAATTTGGACTGTGGGAGGAAACCGGAGCACACCCACGCAGACACTGGGAGAACATGCAAACTCCATGCAGGGAGGACCCGGGAAGTGAACCTGGATCTCCTAACTGCGAGGCAGCAGCACTACCCACTGTGCCGCCAAGTTAACAAACAGATAAATTCAATTCAATTCAATTAAGTTCAATTCAATTTAATTCAATTAAAAAAGACATTTAAATGGTAGATCTAAGGTGATATAATTTATGGAAAAAGTATTCAGTATATTAATGGCCCTTACACAGCTGTTCCCAAACAAAGAGGTGATGTTCTGAGTCAAGACACTTTCTTCAGCACCAAAGTAAGAAGTTCTTTGGGTCACTGGAGAGACGGAAAACTTCCTCAGCTGTCTCAGATGCTGCCTCACCTTTTTGGACTTGGCTCGAATATGTTCAGTCCATGTCAAATCCTAGGTGATGTGAAAGTCCAGATATTTGAAACTGCTCACTCTCTCCACTGCGATTCTATTGATGTTGAGGGGGTTGTAGGACCGCTGCTGTCTCCTACCAAAGTCCACCACCAGCTGCTTGGTTTTGACATTCAGTTGGAGGCAGTTGCCCTGACAACACAATGCCAGTTTCACCACTTTTCCATGTATGCTGTCTCATCATTGCTGGAGATGAAACTCAGCACCACTGTATCATCAGAAAATTTAACAATGAGTTGGAGGCATGTGTGGCCATGCAGTCATGAGTGGAGAAGGCGAAGAGCAGAGGGCTGAGTACACAGCCTTGTGGAGCTCTATATTGAGTATGATGATGCTAGAGGCACTACTACCAACTCTCACCACTTGTGGTCTCCCTGCATTCTACACAGAAGTATGAACATTCACTGCTTTACAACCCATGGTTTTTGGTTAGCAAAGGTGTTTATTGTTACCCTAAGGCTAATGTCATTTTCATGTATGTTAACAAAACTAACAACTACTTCCGCAAACTCACTGATGTTGTCTGCATGTGACCAGAACATGTCCCAGTCTGTAGCATGGCTTCTGATATGGCACACCAGCAGTTTACCTCTCTTGTGACTGGAGCTTCCAGATTAAACTTTTGAGTATATTCCGGCATGAGGAAAACAGCATTGTGAAACTGCTTTGTAGCCATGCTTGTATGATGTGTAACACTAAAATCTTCATTGATGGCAAACAGACTGGTTATATTTTCAGCAATGGGGATGAAGATGAGTAAAAATATATAATGCTTCACAGGCGTTTCTTCCAAAGTGCTTCCACCTTGCTTATGTTCAAACACTTCTTGAAGACCCACCTCTGTAAAGCACTGCTTAGTATTTTCCAGTCTCACTATCCTCTGGCCTATTTTGATACTATAAATCCTCAACTAGCTTAAGTTTTTTTTAGGGAACTATTCTGTGACATGCCTTTACATTTCAGCTTTTCTACATTTCCTTAGATCTTAACAAAATAAAGAAATAGATTTGGGACATGCATTTATGCATCATGGCTAAATTGACTCACTTATTGCAAATCCATTTTCATAGTCATAGTTGTATTCCAGGCATCGTCCATTGCGGATTGTCTCTAGCTTGCATTTTACTTCATCAGCATCGCTGCAAAATGTTGGAACCTGAAACATCAATAAATCACATGGATCACTGAATATGTTTCAGAGCTTCTAATATGCAATCATTAAGAAATATTCACAGTATGGATTAGTAGACTTTGATATTTTATGGAGAAATGATTACTTGCTAAGGCAGTTCAGAATTCATATTAATACTGTAAGGACAATAGATCCCAGCAAGATAAAGGGGATACCTGTTTACATACACAGTGTTTATTATGATTCTTATTATCACCATCTAAAAGAACAAATATAAACAATGGGCACAAAATAATGCTTTCACTTAATTGATTCTCTATTCCTGATCCTTCTTGATCAGGGTCATGGAAGATGAACCCTATCCTGTAAGCAAGAAGCACAAGACTGGAACCAACTCTTGATAGGTTCGCTCATAAAAACATAAATAATTACTGACACAAGGGCAGTTAAGCATGGGACTTTTTTGTGTTTGCAATGTGGAAAGGAACTGGAGAACCAGGTGGAAAGTGACATGAATACAATACCATAAATCCATAAAAAGAAATCTAGCTGAGTACAAAATAAATTTAGTTGAAATAATAATTAATTTACTCATGGACTCATATTATAACCAATTCAGGTCTACTAGGTGGTAACCAACTTTTGGGCAGCAGTTCTCTGCAGGGCACACTCTTACACATACCCACACTTACATGTACTGGACACACTTTGGGATATGGGAAGAACATAAACAACAATAACCTACTACTGTATATAATAAAACACTAAACTCTGCATGTGACATTGCTCTGAGTAATCTGATTGGTCAGTTTAGCTTTGGTGTGATTGATCATTTTGGCTTTGGTGATGAGACAAAAGAGGAAGTGTGCAACACACAAAGAGGTGAAACAGCATGAGGAGAGTCACCGTCAAACATGGTGTCACAGATGACCGGGGACACTGCCCGGCCGGGACGCCTGGATAGTCCCCGGGTTGGACAATACTTCTCCTCGGCCACGAGAGGGCAGCCACCCGGGACTATTTGGGGGCCACAGGGACAGGGCTGGGACGCTCTGTATGAGAGGACGTGGCCACCGCCAGGGGGCACCTGGACAATTAGAGAAGCCTGGATGGCAGCACTTCCGCCACACCAGGAAGTGCTGCCGGAAGTAATTACGAGGACACCCGGAGTGCTTCCAGGTGCTTTCCTGACACTTCCGCCACACCAGGAAATGACGTCAAGGGGAGCACCTGGGGCTCATCCGGGTCATAATAAAAGGGGAAGCCTCCCTCCAGTAGATGAGCCAGAGTTGGGAGGAAGGAGATGAAGCTTGTGAGGAGGACAGGAGGTCAAGGAAAGAGAAAGAGGAAGAAGAAGAAGAAAAGAGTTGGTGCTTGAAGACATTGTGGTGCTCGAATACTTAATAAAAAGAAGTGTGTTTTGGACATCCTGGTGTCGGTCTGTCTGTGTTTTGGGGTACGCTTTCCACAATGGCAAGTATAAAAGCGGACACGATACCAGAAAGCTGTCTCAAAAATAATGACAGAGTCTGAGAACAAGGCTTTATAGGATTGCACTCGAGAGAGGGAGTATCGGTGAAGAGACGTTTAAACACACACAAATACAAAGGAAAGTAGCTGAGGTAGCAAATATTTATACATTATTCTATTATGCATCTTTGACAGGTAGTGTGGCTAGTGAAATAATAAAAATGAATAAATATTAATTCTTAAGATTTAATTTTTTCCCAAGTTTTTAAATAGTAGCTGGTTACTATAACAAGTCTAAATTGCATATATGTTTGAATCTGAAGTATTTAATGTATCGTTTAATCTATAACATTTACACGCAACAGGAGCACAGTTGTCTAACAGATTCAGGTACATACAGGAGCTCGTAATCCTGTCACAGTCACTTTTTTCTGTGAGGACACCTTGTTCTTCAACAGTTAATGAAATTTTTTTCTAGGTAACACATTTTCTTCTAATATTCTAACAATGTGCAGGTTAGATTTATTGAAGACCCTAAACTGGCTCCTCTTGAGTGGTGATGAGCGGAACAGGCAAGTTTCAATTTGCATAGTTTTGTGAAACTGACACTAAAATTCATTTCATGGGTGATTTCTCAATTGTGAGGTTTTAAAGTTTTCCACCATAGTTTACAAAGTGGGGATTATACTTCCAGAACATGTCTGGTGGCTCAACAAAATGTCTGCATGTGACAGGAAATGTGTCCAGTAATGTTTTTTTCAATAGAGATCTTAATTTAAATACTAAATGACAGGCAGATGCACAAGAAATTAATGCATGTAAACATTTCCAGAAAGGAACTAAAAGCCTTTCTTCTTGTGCCAATGACACATATTTTGCTAGAAGCAAAATTCTTTTTTTTGTGACAAACTCAATTTTGCACAAATCATTTTACTTAATACTAATTATGAGCTTTATTTGGTGTGTGAGTGATTGTGCCCTGCAACTGACTTGAATCCGGACTAGGGTGTGCTACTGCCTTAAATCTAGCACTGCTGGCATAAGTGACTGCTCTTTGTGATCCATGAGGGTTTCAAGGTTCAGAAAAATGCATGGATAGAATATAAAGTGATCAATATAGTTTTTCTCTGAGAGCATTTTGTTATACAGTATTAGCGTTACATTTTGTGAAATTTAGAACAGGTTATAGTCAAGGTTCATCCATCATTTTAATTCTCTTCTTTTGCCTTTTATTTAATTAATATGAAAATTGCTGCTGTAATGGATGCATGAGGGGAAACCTAGAAATTCCCAGAATTGATAAAAAAAACATAATTATAAAACTTTCCCTTATAACTACCTTCAAATACTCTTTTTGTGATGCAATACACTTGTGTTTCTACCATTCTGGTTAATATGTACTCATTTTTCCTTACCATGACCAGATCCTCTGGCATTTTTCCTTTATTTCTTCCATGATTGCAAACCTTTTTCCCCTCAGTCTTAAATTTTAATTTTGGGAGCAAAAAGAAGTCACAGGGAGCATGAGCTTGATAATTCAGGGGGTGCAAAGCAACAACCACATTGCTTTGACTGATAATGCGGTATGTGCAGTGTGTGGTCATAGTGCAAAATTTAGTTTTATGTGTGCCACTGCTCCCAAATTTTTGTCCTGATGTTTTCCTGTAAATGTCTCAGCACATCAGTTTAATATCATTGATTGAAAGTCTGTGCATGGGAAGCAAACTCTTCATTAACAAGTTGTTTACATGTGCTCACAACGTGATTATGGTGAACGACCCAGTTAAGTCAGAAACCTGGTTTCTTAAAAATCCACTTTTACTGTACATAGGCAAAAAAATGTCTGGAGTCAAAATGTGTTGTAATTAAATTAAATTGTACAGAAAAGAGTTAAGTCATATTCAGCTACTGTAAATCCAAAAATAAACACAACGTCTGTGGTAATTTTCTTGTGTTTTATAAATATTTTTAGTCAAATTGAAGCTTTATTTATAGGTTTCTGTTAACAGAATTCACCTGGCACACTCTTTTGTGCTTGGCTGTGCAGTTGTTCCCCTTTAAATGACCTCATACATGTGCATCTTGCCTTACACACTCTGCTGCTGGAATAATAATAACGCAGGTATTTTCACTTCATTAAGATAGGTATTGCCTCAGGTTTTTCGTAATCAGAAAAGTAATCAGACATTTATAAAGGTGTTACTTTTAATGTGTTACCGTACTGCTCTCGAGATTGTGTTGCTGACTTTAACAATGTACATTCAGCTCATCAATAGAAATTTAATGATTTCTGAAATATTGACAGATTATTGCTGCCAAGACAAGGAATATGAAAGTACCTGCACATTTGCCTATGGAAATGTATTTTGTGGACGCATCTACCCGTGGCTGTTGAAAGCGTGGGTGAAGCAAATACATGTGCAGGTTGAGTGAGTGATCTTGGTTCCCACATACAGTAGGTGCTTCCCAGGGTAACTTTCCTCTATATTTGGGTAGATGTGGGTATAGATATGTATATATGCTGGGCTGCACTAGCATATCAACCAGGCTTCCTGCATTGTGTCTGTGGCTGATGGAATACACTATGGTCCCTTGTGACCTTGAATCAGATACATCAGGCTGAGAAAATTAATGTATGGTTGGATGGATTGCGGTTACTATTAATTATAGCTTAGCTTATAGATTTGAATAAACATGGGCTTCTGAATATGACAGAGACATTTAATGCCAAGTTTCCATTACCATATTTCCAAGTGCAGTAGAAAATTTTTCAGTGAAGGCTTCCATCAGGTTCATATCATCACATCTGGAGGCTTTAAATAACATTTCAAATGGTTTGAAACCATTATTTGCAAATCTGTTTACTGCAAGAGTTAAAAAGAAAAAGAAAAATTACCAAATAAAACATAAGCTGTACAGAGGGCTCTCTATTATGTCACTCAACTCCTGTACTCTAATGGTAAGAACAATAGATGTACATTGTAAACTATAATAATATAATGCAACATGACATTCCTATACATATTTAACCCAACTCAGTGTTACGGTTTGCTGGAACTTATTCGGGGAGTAATGGCAGCAAGACTAGAAACAGACTTAAACAGGACACCAGTCCATTGCAGTGCTGACTCCCATGTACAATGAAACTCACATGGATCCAATTAAGGATCATCACTCGACCTAACCAGCATGTCTTTGGAGATGGAGTGCACAGAGGCAGGCAGTGTGGAGTAGTGGATAAGTCTTTGGTCTTTGAACTTCAGACCTTGAGGTTGTGGGTTTAAATCCTGCTACTGATGTGGTGTCACCATGAACAAGTTACTTCAACTGCCTGTTCTCCAAATAAAAAAAACAAAAGAAATGTAACAAATTGTACCTCAAATGTCATAAGTGGCCTTGGATAAAAGTGTCAACAAATAATAAATAATGATAATAATGGGGGAATAGCCAAGTAGACACAACGGGAATGAGCAAACACCACATGGATAATGACTGGATGTGGGCGTCAAAACCATCATCTTTGGATCTATGAGATGGAGTTACTATCCATTGTATAAACTTTAATCATTTTTATTTTTTAAAATGTCTTAATGCATTAATGCATGAATACATGTGAAACTTTCTCTCCTGCCTGTTCTGGTACCATATCTAATTGCCTGGAGTTATAGATGTAAAAGTCGGGGTAGTGTTGAACTTTAGTAGCAATCAACCTTGACAGCGTGGTCAGAGTATGTAATTTGAGGCATTCTGTTAAAGCCTACATAATAAGGAGTATAAATGGATATAGGGTCACCCTAGGAGCCTACCATGACAAAATATACATAGTATGATGCCATAGCATACAACTAATATACAGAACAGGGGTGAAATTAATATTTAATTACATTTTATATGCACTGTCACTCACGCGTGTTTAGGGGACAACCAAAGGGCCTGAATAAATGTAGTTCCACGCCGGACCAGGAGTCGCGAAGTGCACTAATTCTCTCTTTCAGTTCCTTGCAGACCATTCTTGGGAAATCCCACCCTGTTCTGGTGCAGCCAACGACATTACTTCCGGTTCTGATCCTAATGACATCACTTGCCCTGAGGGGGTTTAAAAAGCCACCATCTTAAGAGGATACTCAGATCTGTTTTGGACTCAATTGTGTGAACATGTCTTTACTTTTGAACAGATTTTGCAGCCAGGAAATATTATATGGGTGGCTGCCCCAAACCTTCCCAATGTCTCTTGGTCATTCTTGTTACAGCACATAAGCATTAGGTTTTATTGAGAAATCAGGGTCATGTTTCTGAAATCAATCTTTGAAGTAAACTTATTAGCTTTCTCCCTTTAAAAATTTACCTAAAATTGCCAGTATAGAGGTCTTGATATCTGAAGTAATTAAAATACATTAAGCTTTACCTCCAAGTGCTGTGCCATTCTACCAATGTAAGTTACTAATTTTATGAAGTCTCTATTATTTCTAAATGAATGTGGACGAATTTCTTTTTCACTGTCTATGTCAATCACTGTACGCTCCCAGGCTTGTGGCCTATACATAGTGTAAATATTTAATCCTTCAAACGGTCTTACATCCTTCAGTTAGCCTTACTTCCCTGTGGTGGTGCGAATTTGTTTGTTTTCTTGTCAATGTCTGAAGGCTTGTTTGGTCATCTTTTACCCATCAGAATATTTGAAAACTCTTACCATATTCAATTTAAAGACATATGCCACCCAAAAATGATATTTTTTAAATATTTTAATTGCCCAATGTAGTTTGTAGTGGTGGCCAATAAAAATGTTTAATCTCATGTTTTCAGGGAGAAATTAAATTAAAAAAATCATCAAAGTAAAACTGAACAGGACCGAATGATGACCAACGCTAGGCAAAGGCAAACAATGGAAAAACATCCATGAAAAAAAGAAAAAAAATTCTAACAAAACTTGTATTACATAATCCACATGCCAATTATCTATTCAGATGCTCAGAATGTGAAAGGGATCTGACTGTGAAAATATAAGCAAAATGTGTATGTCCGAAAAGAAAAGTCAGATTTATAAAACTTGGTGTATGCAAGTTTCTACACAATTCACCCTTAATAAATAACAATCACCTTGTAATTATGCATACATGAATGTGCATCGAACACCACCATGCTGCATCCATATATGGAGCATGCTAATTAACCTCATACAATACTGCAGAACTTCATTGGCTGGTAAAGCAGCCTCCCACCTAACACATTGACATCCCGCTACCTGCATTCAAGAATATCTGGTTGTGCTCTGCAACTGAGAGCGCAAGATCATATGTAGCATTATAACACCTCTACTCTGCATTCAGGGTGGGCCCAAGAAAGGTGTAAAGTGTCAGCATCTGAGCAGGTAACCACTATCACCTGGTATATGTAATGACAGGCCATATAAAACAATGAGGATTCAACCAGTCACTTCAACAGCATGGCAGCCATCACGTACAGCACCATCACATCTCTCAAAGCTACTTTGTTGCTTAATACATGAATCAGGGGTTGACCCAGGCCACTGAGACACAACATTTGTCAGTCTCATCTTGGCATCACAGATGACTTGTGCTTTAACAGAATGTCACTGCATACAGTTAACAAAAGCAGCTTCATCTTCGCTAGGCACCCTTATGGCAATACAAGTTAAATTTATTCAATCACATTAGCAGAACCAGACACTGCTGCAAATTGTCATTATTATTTAAGCAAAAACATGTCATGTGTTATGTATGTATGCTCACAACATATGTAAACTGGATGTAGAGCCTCACCAGTTGATTAATGGCTTCCAATACAGTGGGCACGATAGAGTGAAGCTTGACTGAGATATTCCTAACCCGTCAGCCAGTTCCCTGAGAAGTGACAACAGGTAGTTGATATAAACTGACAAAGAAAACAAAAAGGCTCTTCAGTGCAAATACACAGCATTTGCCCTCTTAAAAGGGAATTCAAATTACATCATATTCATCACTTTTGTAGTGTAATACGTTTGTCATAATAACAGATTGGTGATATGAATTATTATACTTATGAGATATTATTATTAAACTGGTTTGGCTGCATTTCTCTCCTTGATCTAGGGTGTCGTAATTTCCCAGTTTCTCTGAAATGTTTCATATGGATGGGTCACAGTTGTCATAAATGTATGCAAGTTCCCCTGTCAATGTTAAGTGGGAATTGTGTATGCACATTTGAATCTGTTTTTGTATGTACTCAGACTTCATAAACGAGGTCACTAGCCTGAGATTTGGATCATCTAACCAGTGCACCACCATGCTGCTGCTGTATTTCAGTCAGCTAGATATAAATGACAATGCTAAAGCTGTCAAAATGGACAGATTACTTGCAGTTTCCTTTGAGTTTTTGTACTTTATATTATTATATATTATAGTAAACCATTATATCTCAAATGGCATCTGAAGGAATCTGTCAAAACTCAATAGGGAAATGCATGCAGACAGTCCAAATAAACATTTTTTTGCATTTAAATGAAGTAAAAACCATTAAGGTGTAATTTGTTTTACTAAATCTCCACTAAGGAATAAATTGTCTTCTCTCAAAAGCACTCAGCAATAAAGATATGTTAAAATAATAATAAAACAACTGTAACTTTTTAAGTCTTAGAATATTTTAACTTAGACAGAAGACAGAACTTGAATCTGCAGGAAATACACAAAGAAATGCTTTGACATGTGGCCTCGTATTGGCACTGGGTAAACCACCATCTGCAGCTTATAAATGAATATTCATCTGATGTCAAAAAAATAAGAACAATGGAAAACTCCCTCATTCAGAGCTTACGAATATGAGGAAGGTCAAGCTGTTCTTCTGGAAAAAAGCTTAACCTTGTTTTATTATAGGAAATAATTATTCATGAATTTGATTTTGAAAAACTATGCCAGATTTCAGGGGCTCGTAGGCTGAAGTTCTTTATTGCACACAATTCTTCAAGTCCACCAGAATATGTCAAGAAAGCACATTTCAGAAATGTGAAATGTTCCAGAAATCAGGTGGTGCATACAGTAGTTTGTTGAGAAAATATGCTTGTATTATAATGCTGTCAATGCTCGTGTTGGTGTGGGATACTTACTGTTTATCAAGAAATATCTAGAAAAGGTATGAAACCAACTGACTAACATGTAGACACTTGGAAAACTCCTGAAATCTCCTGACGATAGCCTTCCTGTTATCCAAAAGCCTGCCATCCCTTAGCTCTTTAGTTGTGAGGCAGTAGTACTAACTAACACCATGCCACACTGGGAAACAAACAATGCAGTTTATTTCCTTTGCATTCAAGAGTGAGAAGTCGGCTCACGCTGTAAGTCAGACGCAGCCGATGATGATCTTTCTGGGTAGCTTGCTGTTTTACAGGTATGAGATCCATACATTCAGAAGGTGTACCCAGGAGGACATTTTGGTATTCAAAAAAAACACCTAGTTCTCCTTTCCTCTGATGACTTTAGAGCTGCAAGACTTGGGTTTGCTATTGAAAATGGAATGACAAAATGGCTTATATCAATACTGCATCTCCTGTTTTACATAATAAACTGAAAAGGCTCTAAATATGTACCTGAATGGCCTAAAACTGTTGGAAAACAAGATTGTGTTGTCCTTGTGTGGCCAAAATTGTTAAACTCTATGGAACAGGAAGTTACACATACCAGAGCAGTCTGGCCAATCTGCAGAGTAAGGGGGTTTCCATAATCCATCGTGAGCACAGAAGTAGCTCTGCGCCGTCTCCTCCATTAAACCATAGCCATCCATGCAGAACAGAGTGCAGTTTACTCCTGATTCATCTTGAACACAGGAAAATTTCCCATTGATGGGGTTAAATGGGTGCTCACAAGCAGAACCTTAGTGGCAAAAATAGCAAAGACATTGTAAAATGAGTAAAAATATCAATATGATAAAGCTGGCAATTTAATTTAGAAATTTAAAGATATTTCATTTCAGAAAAAAGTTGTAAAGAATTGTTCATCAGTCATGAGTGGCTCATGTGAATAAAGTAAAATAACATATTCAAGAAATTCAAATGTGTTTCACTATGAATTTATTACAGCTAATAAACATACAGAGAGTTGAAAGGAAGCAGAAAATAGTAAAAAAAAAAATATATATATATATATATATATATTGTATATATGACCACAGAACCCTTGTTTATCTCTCAGACTGGGTAGTCCAGTTTTTCTATTATATCCCAAAAAACTATGTGTTAACTTAATTCATCAACCTAAAGTATGCCAGTGAGTGGCCTTGTGTGTGTGTTTGTGTTTGCAAAAGTGTGCAGGGTTGCTTCCTGCCTTCTGTCAAGTGCTACTGGGATAGGCTTGAGCCCGCTGAATCAGAGAAAGTGGCTAAAGATAATGAACAGATAGCATAATACATACCTTTGATTATAATATGTAGGTCACAAGTCCTGCTGTTGCTTGATGAATCAGTAGCAGTATACTGAACAAGCGTTTCTCCATGAGGAAAGTGATCTCCAGGTCTGTGTGTTTTTGTAATGATGAGAGGGAAGCCTGGCATTCAAAAAAAGTACACATTTTTTAGAGGGAATGTATTTACTAAGTTAAATACCCTGAATCTAAACTAAGGTCAATCTAAGAAAAGCTAAGGCCTTGTTTCCAGATTTTTTTCCAAGACAAACTTTTAGCTTTCCATAATTAGGCAAAAGGTCTGGCATCACTACAGCAAAGGAATATCAGTTACAGAGTTTAAAAAGTAAGGGCAGGCTTTTACTTATTTATTTTTTTAGATTGTTATTATACATTACATTAATCTGTTTCTCATGACTGTATTGTCTATAAGTACATCTTTATAGTTAGCAAAAAGTTAAATCTAGTATACTGTATGGGATTCTACTACTGTAATTTGTTGGCTATTCTTTTGTTTAATATGCTGAAGTATGCCAGGTTGCCTGCGTCAGGCTAACAGAGGTCACAATATACTTAGCTGGACAAGATGACTTTCACAAGGAGTGCCTGCAATGGCCAAAGGAGATGCCCCTCAATTTCTGCACACTTTATTGTGTTGTAGATTTAATTTTAAATTGGATAATTTGTTCATTTTTGCTCATCAATCTACACTCAACAACCAATAACGACAAAGTAAAAACCCTTTGCTGTAGCAGTTCAAATTGTGGTCCTGTGCATCCAGATTGCTTTAATTCCTCTTGAGATGTATTTGGAACTTGGAGTCCACCTGTGGCAAACTGAACTGATTGCACATCATTTAGAAAGGCACTCACCCGCGTAGATGAGGTCACACAATTCACACCACATGTCAGGAAAAAAAAACAAACTATGAAATCCAAGGAACTCTCCGTAGACTTCCATGATGAAATTATGGTGAGGCAAAGGGATAAAACCATATCTAAAGCTTTGGGTGTTGGCAGGAGCACAGAAGCCTGAATATTCGTACAATGGAAGAAGTCTGGAACCACCAAGACTCTTCCTAGAAATGGCTGTCCAGCCAAACTGAGTAACTGCAAAAGAAGAGCCTTGGTGGCCAAGAACCCGGTGGTTACTACAGCACAGCTGTTATAATTCATTTGCTATAATATTAAGGTTAATGTCACTGTCTCTGTAAAACACTTTTAAAGGATTCATTCACATGTGCAGGCTAAGTTTGGCACACAGGGGCTAGTCTGCCTGCATTTAGAAAACCATTACTTTAGCAGTTTGAAGAATGAACAAACTGTAGTGTAGGCATTGTGCTATTCTTGTATTTGTTGGAGGTGGGGCTGAGTCTTTACTGTCCTTGTTTGGAGAGGAGAGAGGACCAGCAGATGGAACAGCCAGTATAGAAAGGCTTGGACATGGCCAAACCCTTTGAAGCCTATGGATGGATGATGTCACCCGTTCGGAAAATCCTTTCAGCGCAGTGACGAAAATGGCAGACACTATAGATCAAGATCCGACCTTGGTAGTGTCTGCTATAGCTTCCTTTCGTCTGTTATACTGCGTAAATCATTATTAAAGAAAGATAAGTATAATTCTCTTAAGTGATTTTTGTACCGTCGTTATCACTATGGGAGGGATATCGCCTTTTAATATCATATCTCTATATTTTCGGTTATTTAAAATGCCGCAGTTTTAAAGAACGTATTTCAATTAGGGAGCTTTTGCTTCTAAAGGAAACAACAGCTTGAGAAGTTCTCTGCTGAGATGTGAGAACCTGATAGAAGGATGACAACCTGAAACAGCAGAAATGACCTACAAATGACAATACACTGCAAGATATGGATTACACCATGATAAAGTCGGACAACTCACCTCACACAATTTTGGCAAATCGTGACACAGCGACCTCCTGAATTGCCATGTTGCACCCTCTGGGGTGTGGGCACCCCAGTTTGGGAACCCCTGGTCTAGCCACTCTTGAGTAAATGGCATATAACATTTTAAAAAACTGAGAGAATAAAGAAAAAGATTCTCTATTCTGGTGAGACAAAAATAGAACTCTTTGGGCAAAACTCCAAGCAGTATGTATGGTGGAGACCAAGCCCTGCTCATCACCTGCCTGGTATCATCCTCCCTACAGTGAAGCATGATGATTGGAGCAACATACTATAGGGGTGTTTTTCAGCAGCAGGGACAGGGAGATTGGTCAAAATTATGGTGAGGCAAAGAAGAATGAATGCAGCTAAATAAAGAGTGCAAGCGACCTCAGACCAGAGCTACAATTCACCTTTCAGCACTAAAATGACCTGAAACATACAACCAAGACAACGCTCAAGTGGCTTCAAGACAAGTCTCTGACTGTCCTTGAGTAGCCTACTGTAGTCAAAGCCCAGACTTAAACCCTATGGAATATCTCTGGAAAGATATGAAGATGGCAGTTTACAGACATTTCTTATCCAATCTAACAAAGCTTGAGAGGATCTGCCAGGAAGAATAGGAGAAATTATCCAAACCCAGATGTGCAAAGCTTAAACAGACTTACCCAAGAAGACTCAAAGCTGTAATTGCTGCCAAAGGGGCTTCTACAAAGTACTAATTGAAGGGTATGAATATGTTTATCAAAAAGAGATTTCAGTTTTTGATTTTTAATTTAAAAAACATGTCTTCACTTTGTCATTATGGGTCATTGAGTGCAGATTGATGGGGAAAAAGTCAAATTTATACATGTAAAATTAAATCTACAACACAATAAATTGTACAGACAGTGGAGGAATCTGAATACTTTCTGAATCCACTGTATGCAAGAACTCATATGCCAACAGGTAAACAGTTTTTTACTTATTTTACTACAGTTTAGTGGCATACATTTAAACTTGGTATACCGTATATACTCGAGTATGAGCCGACCCGAATATAAGCCGAGGTACCTAATTTTACCTACAAAAACTGGAAAAACCTATTGACTCGAGTATAAACCTAGGGTGGGAAATGCAGCAGCTACTGGAAAGTTTCAATAATCAAAATAAATACTAATACAATTACTGTACATTAATTGAGGCATCAGCTCTTTAATTGAGCACATACCCCGGAATGAGTCTCAGAAGCTGCACAGAGCCCACAGCAGTTCTTCTACCACCCGCAGACCAAACCAGGTACAGTGGAACCTCGGATCACGAATGTAATTTGTTCCAAAACTCTGGTCGTAACCCAATTTGGTCGTGACCCGAAGTAATTTCCCCCATAGGATTAATATTAATATGTTCCAGACCGTACAAACTGTATGTAAATATATTTTTTTAAAGATTTTTAAGCACAAATATAGTTCATTATGCCATAGAATGCACAGCATAAGAGTAAACTAATGTAAAAACATTGAATAACACTGAGAAAACCTTGAACAACAGAGAACACTAACATTGCAAGAGTTTGCGCTATAGCGCTACGAACCGCTCGCTAACACTATTTTTTAATGCGTTTTAAGCACAGGGAAAAAAATGAACATTTGAAAAATCCATAATTTAATAAACCACCAATAAAAGTAACATTGCAACAATGCACGCTACGAACTGATCGCTGTAAACAGAAGTGAAGTGGAGGTTAAAATCCGATAGAAAAAAATCTTCATTAAATACGAGGTTAAAACAATGCTCAAATCTGTCTCTTTAAAAACAAACCCGGTGCATTCTTTAACTGCCTTCTCGGCCTTATGCGGCCAGCCCTCTCTCTCTCTCTCGCTCTCTCTCTCTCTCTCTCACCTGCGCACGTGTGTGTGTCTCTGTGTGTCTCTCTCGCGTGTGTCTGTGTGTGTCTCTCTCGCGTGTGTCTGTGTGTCGCGATCTCTCTCTTTCTCTCTCGCTCGCTGCACAGGGAATGCACAGGGAGAGATTGAACACGTGTGTAAATTTTCGGTGCGAACATACCAAAAGGGAAACTGGCTTGTTCGTATACCAAGTGTGTGGTTGTGAACAGATGCAAAAGTTTGGCTAACTTTTTGGTCGTAACCTGAGTTGTATGTGTTCACAGACGTTTGTGAACTGGGGTACACTCCAGCTTTCTGTTGGGTTGGTGGGGTCAGCGGGACCTGACTCGAATATAAGGTGAGGGTGACGTTTTTCAGCACATTTTGGGTGCTGAAAAACTCAGCTTATATTCGAGTATATACAGCACTTTGGCAACATTGCATTTCATATTGTGCTATTCAACACTGTAATTATTTTTATTAAAACATAATACATGTGTTTGCTTTGTGACACAATTCAAGGCAACTTAACAAATGTAATTTTGGACATTATTTATATGACTCCTTGTGAATATTTTTGATATTAATACAGCTTAAGAAAGGTTATATTTTTGAGTGGTAATTTTAAACCTGCATATTTGAAACTCAAATTAATTTGTAAGATTGTATAAATTACATTTTTAGATTAGTAAACCATGGAGTAAATCAGTCTCTTATGACACTACCCTTTAGACTGACAATATTTTGAAATGCTGACCAATAAGAACAACTTTACAGTAAAAACCAGGGTGTGGCACATAGTAAAGGCAATATGTCATAATGCAAGTAGTAATAAAGCCACAGCAGACACCACATCATTGAGGAAAATTATAAGATAGGGTGAAAATTTGGTTAACCTACTGGAAGAGAAACCACTGTCTTCTAAAATAACACAAACATTCTGTAAGCATATGAACATATTTTAGTACTTTGTTTTCATCACCCAGCATTCCATTTATCAAAACTCAAAATTTATACCTGAATTATCAGAGAACTGTGGCTCCTCCCAATGGACACTGACTTCATGTTCCACAGTCTGGAGTGGGGCAGGTGATCTGCATTTGTCAATCACTGGTGGTTCTGCATCTGAAAAAAAATTATTTTATGTTACTCAAGTTCGGGTCTTACTAAATTGCCTTCATCATGCTACACAGTGTGACAAAAATATTAGCACCCAGAAACTGTGTTCCAGTTTGCACCAAAACTACCATACAGAGGACAATTTATATAAAGACCATTAGGGGTATAATGAATATTTCACTGGGGCACAAATGGTGTCTTGTAGCACATCCATCCAAGCATTACGCAACCACTACTCTTAGTAATAAACGGCCTGTGAAAGGCTTGAGGTGGACTGTATTTAGCTTCTTGGTCCTCTACCCCACTGAAGAAAAGGAATTTTAATTTTTGCAATTGTAAGTCAATCTATGCCATCTGCTTCGAACTGTAAATAGGCAAACTGATGGATTGGTTGAATGTAGTTTTTTTGAAACCATCACCTGTACACTCACTTCCAGGTAGTTACTTTTTTGAAAGAGGCAGGCAATAAGTATTCCATTTCTCATATCTTTTACTACTACAGAATATTGGCACTTGCACTTTGTGTTCTTTGAATGGCATTAACTTTCTGCCTGCCAGGCTTTTGAAAGATACCAAAAAGGTATTTGCTCCCTGCCACACATCTTTCCACAACGGAAAGTTAAATGTTATTTCATTGTGGACCACATTTTCATCAATTTATTGGTTTACTGTTTGTGGGCAGTTCCAACCAATAACTAGAAACTTATGCCCAGGGCCAACATTATGTAGAGGGTTGTATGATTGGTGACAGGAAAACATCCAACTGCCACCAGTAAGTGATAGAGGTTACCGTAGCTAATGGCATCCCAAATGAAAACATTGTGTATTATGGTGGTAGTGGCAGACGACCAGGGATCCTGCCCCACTGGGACGCCTGGAAGAAGGACGGTCCGGAAGAGGGGCACTTCTTTCCCTGGGCGTAAGGGGGCAGCCCCCCTGGATTCCATCAGGGTCACGGAGATGGAGCTGGGAAGCTGAACCCTGTGGGACCCGTGGCCACCACCAGGGGGTGCCTGGACGGTCCTGGAGCTCTGAAGGACGGCACTTCCGCCACACCAGGAAGTGCTGCCAAACCAGGAACTATGTATGCCCGGAGTGCTTCCGGGTGCAAGGGCAGCAGTGCTGCCGGAAGACCATTATAGAGCACCTGGAGCACATTCGGAGTGAGATAAATGGGGCTGCCTCACTCCATTCGGGGAACGGGGTTGGGTGGAAGAGGACGGAGCTTGCGAGAGAGGAGTATAGGTGGCTGAAGGAAGGAAAAGCACTGAGTATAGTGTGGTGATTTGTGCACTGTGTTGGTGTTGTGTGTTGCACAATAAAGGGTGCGTGTTTTGAACATTCAGAGTCCGTGTCTGTCTGTGCCGAGGTTGGTCTTTCACATGGTGTACAAATCTACAAGGTACTGGGAATACTTTGTTGTTCACATCTTTTCTGTTGTAATTTGGCCTATTTTGTAAACCACAAGAACTCTGGACTGGTGCTGCATCAGTCAGGTGAAGTTCTGATAAACACAGGTACCTAACAACATTCACACAATAAGTTTTGTAGAGAAGATATTATGTCTTGTGTACAAGATCTAACAGATCAATTGTCATTGAAAGTGTTGTCTCATGACATTAAGATGTATCCCGATATGTCAAAACGAAACTGTGCATAAAAAGGAAGCATACGTACATATGAGAAAACAGAATACATTTATAGAGCTGTCCCTGATGGAAGACAGGCCCCATCACCTTGTACCAAACCTTATACACAAAGTAATTTGTAATCCATTTATATGGATTATGCACATAGGCTGAGATTGCAATATTTGTAAGTTACACAAAGAGTAAGCAGTAATGTCAGAAGAGAAGAGTGGGTTAAAATATATATTCTTGAGCAGTTTTGCTTTTATTGAGATCCTGCGCCCACTCATTTGTTATGGTCATATTTGGGTGTTTTGCAGACTAGAAAAAGAACAGGAGGGATGAAGCTAACTGATATTGTAAAGCATTTGGATTTCGCTGTAAATAAATAAGCTTCAGGTCATCAATTCTCAGAGAAGGCATTAAAGACACAAACTTACTCATTACAGGTTAATTAAAGATTGTTTGATAATCCACATAACGATATGTTGTTGACCTACACTATTGGTCAAATGTTTTACAACACCTGATGTTAATCTTCAGATTAAATCAGTTGAAATGCAACAAATGACCTAAATGGTGAAAAGGTAAGCAGTATAATGCCAGAGGTTTAAATGTAAAGTTTAGGCTAGCAAAAACTGATAAAAGGAAACATCCGAATATTGCAAATCAGCCTTCTTCAGGGAACACCTAATAGGTTACAACCTACAGAGGATCTCCAACAATTAAAGTTAATTAAGCCTTGCAAGTTGAATCAAACAATTTTCACGGGTGTCCCAACTTCTTTTGATTACTTAAAAACCCTCTGTCTTCTGTACAATGCATGTATTGTGCATGTTGCAAAAGTATATCATTACTGTGTTTCACCAACAAATTCAAGCAAAAAATAAAAGAAGAAAATATAAAATGTTTATGGTTTGAATTCACTTTTTTCATTAACAATGGATTTGCAAAAAAAGTAAAATAAAACTTTATGCTTTACGCACTGTATCAAGTATTTGTTTTTGAAAATGTTATGTAAACAGCCACTCATTTTCTCAAACATATTTTTACAATTTCATGCACAAACTTGAAATGCTAGAACTGTTTTGACTTTAATGAAATCAGTTCATGAGAACTTCTGTTTTTGAAGTAATAGTACTATCATCATGTGCATTGAGCACAGTGAAAGTTTTACTTGCTTGTCCAACCAACCTGCAACACATCGCCACACTCCAGTGCCAAGATAAACAATTTTATAATAAAATACAGACTGTATTCAATATTTTACCATGACGATAAATGTTTAAAATACAACTTGTATCAAATTCAAATTTTGGAAATTTCCATTTAAACTGTTTTTCAATGATTACAATGTAGAAAGGTAATCTTCAGAAAAATGTTACGAATGAATTAATTGAGAATAAAATGTTTGATTTTTTGAAATTCCCAACCACCATGGAAGGGGCCACCAAATCCCCAGAGAGAAGACTTGAAATGTCTACCCACATACATCTTTAGTCTCTTATGATTAGTAGACATTTACTGTATTTACTTCTGTCACAAAAACACTGATTTTAATTTTGCTGTTTATAAATTTTGTCCATGGAACATGTGTGTGCTGCCAACAAAAGTAATCAGAGTATGAAGGAAGCCACATGACCTCTGAGCAAGCCAGATTTATTTTTATTACAAGGCTGCCATTATACCAGTGGCACTGAAAAGAATGCAAAAAGCAATGAAAATATGCCAGTTATAAAACACACACACACACTTCTAAACTCAATCATACCAGCCCAATTTCAAGAGGCCAATTAACCTAAAATATACATTTTCGGCACATGTTGTGGAAACTGGAATACCTGGAGTAAAAACAAACAGAAAGTTACAAAAATGGTTAATTCATAAGAATTCAGCCTTTTATATGTACATAAATGAAGGCATAAATTGCTTAAAGAAGCTGTCTTGATTAGCAGTTAGAAAAGAATAAAGGCAGCTCTTAACATGCTTTAAAATTAGATCGATTTCATGCATCTTATCAAAGTTTGATTCAACCCATTTCTTTTTTTTTGTTGAGTTTTAGAAAAGACATGCTAATCCTAAATGTTAAAAACAAAACATGAGCTTACCAACCACTTTCACCTTAAAAGAGCAGTTAGCATGGTTTCCTGACCGATCAGTAGCAGTATACGTTATCCGAATTTCTCCAATGGGAAAAGTGTGAGGTGGGATGAAAGCTGGTGTCACTTGAATAGATACCTTGTGAGATAAAAGACACAATTATAAACTGAAATACCAGTGTATCTATGTAAACACTGTGATTTGTTGATTCTTGGATTCAACCTATTTTTAAGTAAAGAGACAATTTCCAACAATGCTTTTTCTACTCTCAGTCTGGAAAAATCAGAGGTAAACTGGTATTTATAATTTACTTTTGTAAGATGTGTATTTTAATTTGCAATACATCAAGGAGTATAGCTGTTTCTTCTTTCGTTGGCTTTCATTTGAAGCATTGAAAAGATAAATGTAGTGCAGCAGTCCAAGACAGGGCACAATTACATTAATTGACTAAACTGAAGTTTGCATCTGTGTATAAAACAGTACTACCTGTCACATTTCTTAAATCAATATAAAAAAGGCATATAATTCTATGCATTTCTTGTGTCATTAACGTAGAGTAGAAAGAAGATGGAAAATTAAAAACATCAGCTAAAAGTAGGAAATTAGCAGGGGAAAAACTCTGCAACAACAGGAGGTTCCACCACTACATATGAGATGTGTTTATTTAATTGATAAGAAACTTCTGCAATTTTTTAATTTTCCTCCCATCCACAATAAAAACTGTGAGAGCTGTTCATTTTGTTAGCCACCACAACAGAAAATGGTGCACACAAAGGGAACCAGTGGACTCCATGTAGACAATTACCTGCCCAGTATTTAAGATGAAGTACCTGATACTGTAAAACTGCAACGCTAATCACTGCATCACTGCGCCACCCCGTGTGGTCAAGCATTTTCATAATTTCAAGTAAGTTGGCAAAAAAACTTGTCCCGCCACTCTCACTTTATTTTTTAAGCAGTTTCATTAAAAAGATTCCTTGCTTCACTATTTCTCCTCTTAGTAGTATACTAGTCGGTGTACAACAGGCGGTGACACTGCAGCTATAGTATATTCTTCCAATCTCATGAGATAACAACAATGTCTTGTTTTAGAAAGGAGAATATGATTACTTGTGACCATAACTAAGTAAAATCAGCCTAAGTATTGCCATTATATGTATGAATGTTATAATACAAACTGTACATTAACTTGAAATGAATACTTATATAAATGCCAGTAAACAAGGTATGATTGACACAAGTTTTAAAATACTCATTCAGCAAAAAAAAAAAAAAAAAAAATAATAATAATAATCATCATTCTTGTCTCACCTGTTCATTAGAATTATCTTTTCCATGGGGGACGATCCAGCTAATATTGGCTATGTTTTGATGTTCCATTGTTTCTGTCACAATATCCTTTGGGCAAGTAATTTGAGGCGGTTCTGAATCTATATTTCCAAGAGATACATATTACCGTATAGACATAGTAGTGCAGTGGTTGGAAAATCTGTCTTTTGAGATTTTCATTAGACTATTAATTTCTGTTAGAAATTATTACATTATCAGTGTAATTTACTTTTTAAGGTACATAATTCCATTGGACAATTGAAGTTTAGTACAAAATGTTACTTTCATACCTCTGCAAGTCCCTTTTTTAATACTGGTGTTCCATTTCCCTGAGCTGAGGCACTGTATTTTGTCTGCTATGCCTGAAATTGTATAACCAGGTTTACAGCGGAGAAAACATTCTGTCCCAACTTTTGCAGGTTGCTCCCCACAAGAAGACGGCATCAAAACATATGTTTTAGAATGTTCTAGTGCAGGGCATTGGGTTTCTGTAAATAAATTTAACATAGAATTTCACAAAAAAATATCAAAAAAGAATGCATTCATCTTACAAAATGAATAAATAAATAATCTTTCCCACAACCTTTCAAATAATTTTGCTCTATTTAAAGGTGTGCAAGGACATAAACAGTCTATGCAATGTTCTCGATTGATGATTATATTAATTCTACTCCACAAATGAGGATGGCCACTAATCAATTTAAAAGATCTATGATCAATGATATTATTTTGAGGTTGCAGACTCTTGAACATCAAATTCAGAATAAGGCTTATTTATTATCTTATTTTTTATTTCAAAGCAATCATATTAATAGAACTCATCTCTAATTATGGCAATGAAAGAAAAATTAAACTGGATTCATACAAAATCCATACAAAATATGTATGTTTCTTTTATATATTGAGCCAGGAAAAAGGCTGTTATTTCAAAATATACCCTTCATACATTCCCAGCGTACACCTGGCCATATAATCAAAGGTAACAACACCTATTTTAACCAGCAGGGATGCTACTGGAGCAGATCTAGATTACTCAAAATCCAAGACAAAATGCAAATGTTCCCAAATACACTAGAGGATAGTATGTTGTAGCCTTAAATGAGTACCTGGGAGGAAAGCCTCTGGTTTTCCTCAGTACACCTCTACAATGGGGGGAATAGGTAGGAAAGCCTGGTGCCACCAGGGGGAACCTCAAACTGACAACACTAGGGCTTTGCATGGCTACTTAAATTGGAAATACTTGTTACTGGTGACTCAACAGCAATAAGGGAACCAGGCTTTAAAGCCCCTTGAAGGTGCTCTGTGCTATCAGACATAGCTAATGGAAAAATTAGTAATGATCAATTAGCATCCTAAATTTGATGTAGTAATGATTTCCACTCTGATCTGAGCTCACCCAAATCAGAGACCAGAGGTTCCTCTGTCTTTCATGAGAGTTACTAAGTGTCTCGGCTGTTCGATGCACAGAGTGTTGCATTTGTCACTGTGCATCTAGCTGTGCGCATTAACAAAATACAATAATACTACTTTTTAAATTTTGTTACAAGTAAACAACTTGTTTTTTTTTTATTATATCATGATGTTTACTAGCTTTCATGAGGTCAGATTTTTAGAAAGACTTTACTATGATCGGAGAAAAAAATATATATATTCGTATAAAACAATAACTGTGACCTGGTGTAATTCTTAAAAAATACAGACTGGAACATGAAGTGGGCTTAGCTTGCAGATGTACTTCTGCTTTTGAAAAAGTTTAACTTAATCACTTCAGGAAATATATAAAACAATATTCAGCAGTAAAATTAAACTTCAGATGCAATGAATTAAAAACAACTTCTCTGATGACCTCAAAACCTAACTAACCAAATGAATGAGAGAGAAAATAGTAATGAAGATTATAATTTTAATCAACCAAACTCATTAGCGGCTGGGATGGGAATCACCACCTCCAAATCCAAGACCATGGTCCTCAGCCGGAAAAGGGTGGAGTGTCCTCTCAGGGTTGGGAGTGAGATCCTGCCCCAAGTTGAGGAATTCAAGTATCTCAGGGTCTTGTTCTTGAGTGAGGGAAGAATGGAGCGTGAGACCGACAGGCGGATCTACGCGGCTTCCGTAGTGATGCGGGCTATGCATCAGTCTGTTGTGGTGAAAAAGAAGCTGAGCCATAAGGCAAAGCTCTCAGTTTACCAGTCGATCTATGTTCCTACCCTCACCTATGGTCCGCATCAAGAGGAGTCAGATGAGGTGGCTCTGGCATCTGATCAGAATGCCTCCTGGATGCCTCCACGACCTGATCTCGGATAAGCAGAAGAGGATGGATGGATGGATGGATGGATAAACTCATTAGTTAAAATTGAAGACTATTTTCCTAACCGTTTGGCATGACAAAAGAATTTTTATGAATTCTGGATCCATTTAATATCGTTGAATTAGTAAAGAATGATCTGTCAACAACTGAAGAAGAAATGTTCCTATCATCTTTGCTAAGATGTTATGTAAAAATATTTGAAGAATAGCTTACTTCTTGATAAATTCAAGGTAAAAAATTATACTGAATGAGATATTTTAAATGAATAAGCATTTAAGATCCTACTCCAGTTTGATTCTATATGCTTATGTGAAAGTAGATTTTTGACTGTCAATGCAACAAAAACAAAATATCAACATAGGTAAAATATGACACCTACACTAAGGTTATCTTTAACAAACCTTACACCAAACATTGATAATTTGTGTCACACAATGGCAGCACATTCTTCTTATTTACTTCTGTCATGATAAAAACGTGAAACAGTTTGTATTATTACATCTCTTTATATAAATATATACTTTACTGTATATGCATACATTTATACATATTTTCTTAATTTACATCTTTTTCATATAACTACTTATTTCATAATTTCCTTTTTAAATTTTCATAGCGATTCCACAGATCAATTTTTTGAACTAGGGCTCCACAGTCCCAAAAAGTTTAAGAAACACAGCCTGTAGGGTATCGACCAAAGAGTTGGTTTGGCAATGTGTCAGTTTTTCACCAATTTCTGAAGTGTGCATTTTGCAGTTGCATTGGCAGCAGGGCAACCCCTTATCTGCCAATTTGCAAGAGCCTGTATTAACATGCATCTCCACATTTCACATACAGATTAGGCATGTAGGTAACAGACCTGAAAACAAAATGTGCATGTGGAGTTACCACTGGATTCACCTGTCTAAGTGTACTAATGCAAAAAACAGGACAGGGCCCTTTACTGTGCACGTCGCTGCTTTTTTTGTGCAACACCTTGTATACAGCGTGTATGTCAGACTTGTACTTGCAAATACCAGAAATATGAAAGCAGTATAATTATGTGATAGAAGAATATATGATTGAAACAAACATACCAAGACACTGTGGTGGTGGACCATCCCACTGAGAATTCACTTGGCATGTTAGCCTTTGTCGACCCCTCAGTTGATAACCATCCTCACAGTTCAATTGACACACAGTCCTATAAGAAACGTCTCTGGTTGTACAATTGACGTGGCCATGCTTGGGTGCAATAATTCTTGGGCATAATCGAGCTATAGTAAGAAAAACATGAAATGCAACCTCAATTTACAAATGAGAAAAAGCATTTATATTTCTGTTATTTGTCAAAATCATCAACACTCTGTTAAAAGATGTGTAAGGCAGAAGAGCAGTTTCTGATGACCAGATTTTTGTAAGCTAGTTTCACAATGTGAAGGCAGCTTGAAGAACTTGCAAGTATAAACACTACACATACACAAAATGCCTGCTGGACTATTTATTACCTTTGCCATTTTGAGTACAACTGACATACAAAAAAAAGAATACACTGAACTGGCTTACCTTTTAATAACAACTAGATTGTGCTAAAATGTCAATCGATGTTTCAATTTACATTCTACCTCCTGTTTCCTTCTTTTTCTGCCCTTGTGGCCTGTCATATTTTTTAATTCTCTGGCAAACACTATTTCTATCTTGAATTAAGAACGCTAGACTTGAAGGTCAAGATTGCGAGAGCATACTTCACACTCCTAACACTATGCATCCAGATATGAGTGAATACCTAAACCAACACATCACACACCAAAGTGACTAGTATTTAATTTACCTGACATCACCATGTTGCAGTCATCTTGCAACCCTGAACTTCCCGTGAAGGTAATCAGGGCAGTGATTTGGAAATTCGGGACCAGGAGGATCATTTACAAAGCTTGCATATGCACATTTCAAGGCTCTTTCTGTGTGCAAACATCAGAATTTATAAAGGAAGACTTGATGGAAGAACATGTTGTCACACACGTGCACATGGGGACAGTTTGCAGGCTCAAACAGTGTTATTCGTCAGCCAGACCAGGAGTTGGCACTGTCATCAGGAGGGAGGCTGTTCCAACAGCCAATTAAGTTCTGCAGCCCCATGATTGTATATGCATGAGGCTGATTAACATGCACCATATATGGATGTTTCAGGGCAGCGTTTGAGGCACATTCACATATGCACATTTACAAGGTTATTGTCATTTATAAAGGGTAAATTGCATAGAAATGCATGTACACCATGTTTTATAAATCTGTTTATAAATATAAATTTTTCTTTTTTAGCATATGCATTTTCTTGTTTTTTTGATGTGCACATATTTTAATGCTTGAATCCATAAAGTTTTAGAAATTAGGCTCCAGGAGATGAACAGTAATAAATAAAGATGCTAAAAACATATAGCTGTGAAACTAAAACCAAAACTGTAAGTCAAAAAAACACAAAACTGATAATTACTAACCAGAACTTCCAAAATAACAAAGGGAAAGAGCACTGGAGAGTCTGGGTGAATCCACTCATGTTAGAACCTTAGAAGGCAACCATGATCTACGCCAGTGTTTCCCAACCTCGGTCTTGGGGGCACACTGTGGCTGCAGGTTTTTGTTCCAACCAGCTTCTGTTCTTAATTGGACTCCTGGGCTAATTATGTGATGTGTTATTTCCCAAGTTCTATGTTTTGGGAACAATATAGAAATTAGAAAACTAAATATATATATATACCAAGCAGTTATAGGGGAATAATGTATTTTTTTCTTTTTAATAGTATCTTCATCTTGATTTTCATTCTACTTTTCTAGGTGTTCTAATTGTTTAATGAATCCATTATTTACTAATTAGTGGGTCTGATACTAAAGCAGTTGCAGCCTTTGATTATTCAGTGTTGTTTGCCAGCGTGTCTGCTCTACTGCTTTTTAATTGTTATTACGAACATACAATGAAGGGGGAAAAACTGCACAGAGAAAGGGCAAAATATAATGAAATCAACAAAAATGAGTTAAGTATTTAAATTTATAGCAAAAGCAGAAATATTTCTAAATGTCTTATAAATGTAAAAATCATGCTGCTGTGCTTTTCTGAATGTAGAATAAAAGAAAAATAATACCAGCTAATTAAATGAGATCAGTGCTATCAGGTGTTGTCACTGATTAGGAATCTGTTTGGAACAAAAACCTGCAGCCACAGTGTGCCTCCAGGACCGAGGCTGGGAAACACTGATCTACGCCATAGCAACAGAATTCACAAAATGTTGATGCCCAACCAAAAACAAAATAGCATTGCAGGAAAATGTGAAATAAAACAAAACTAATAACAAATGACAGAAGTGGATTCTGTAGCATGAAAAAACATTAAATGAGTGTTAAATATTACAAATGGTGCAAAAGTATACATGGAGCAAAAATTCCCAAAACAAACCATATAAGAAAATTATATGAGGTATCCAGTGTCACACACGTGCGCATGGGAGCCAGCCACAGGGACCAAAAGAAGGGAATTCCATACCCGGCCAGGTGATGGTATAGTGCACTCAACCCTCTTATTTTGTCCCCGCAGACCAGAAATGGGAAATTCTGCCTGAGTACGACTTTTACCTCAGCTCTGAAGATATCACTTCCTGTCCCGGCCCCAAGGATCACATCACTTCCTTAAACCTCTCTATAAAACCAAACTTCCTTCCTCCATTGAGCGGTCCTGTTTTGGATTCACTTCTGTACACTATTGTGCTGAAAACTTTGCCTTTTGCAGCCAAGGTCGAGTACACAGATGGCTGACCCAAACCTTTGTCTTGTGTCAAGGCTCATCATTTGAGACCAGGCAAACAAAACAAAGTATTAACAATCAGCAAAGACTCTGAACCCAAACTGACCAAGGGGCACCCCTACTCTAGATGCTTTCTGCTGCCCATGGATTCAATTATTCAACAAGTGTTCCAGTATGCTGTATTTAATGTTTAATTAAACATCAATTTGTGAAACCACACCTACCCAGAAAATATAAAGTAGTGTTCATGTTTCAAACCCAGCAAGGATTCACCACACTTATGGAATCCAGTTATACACAAAAATAATGCATTTTTAACTCATGAGAGCAAAGAAATTGTTAGATATCAGAGTGAGGTAGTGTAGATGACAGATTGGACACTTGCATTTCAGCCAGCAATGACAAAACAATCAATATTTAAAAGAAATGAATATTTGCTATCTAACTTTAACCCATTATACAACTTTATCTGAGTACTTCAACTAGTACAAAATAAAGCAATAGACAAATGGAAACGAAAATGTTCAAGGCATTAAGAACCTCAGATGTAGAGCCAAGAAATGAGCAAATTATAGCAAAAGTGCAAATGAGTGTTGAATGGAGCAGTCTCTAAAATCAGTATGAAAGCAGAGCAGCCACTGGTCAACCTGGAAACCAAGATATCAATCAAACTTGTAAATGAATTTCAGTATTCAATAGCTATAATTAAGCATACATTTTGTTTTTGTTGGGAGTGGGAAAGAATAAAAGCCATTATTGGACAAACTCCCACATTACATCTTAACTACAGTTTACGACAAGGCATTTGAGAGGCTTTGATATCAAGCAGGAAAATATTTGTAGGTGTCACCTCTTTGACCTCAATAATAAGTTATATGGTAAGTCTAAACCTGGTAGAGATCTGTCTTAATAACTACTGGCTGTAATTTATCCTAAACTTATCTCGCTGAAATGTTGACTTAGTAGTGGGGGGGGGGGGGTGGTGGTGGTGAATATTCGGGAAAGAATTACTTTCTTACTTTTATTTATAATACATTTTGGAGGGTAACTAGATTGCTTTTCAATTTGATTTTATTAAGCCAGTTACATACATAGATTCAATATCATAATACATAAAACATGAAATGAGCTTTAGTGGGTGAATATACTTTATAGTCATTGTAAGTTTATTTCTGTATACAGCTGATGATGCACCTCCAAAAAAATAAACTCTTAGAGAGCACTGAAGTGACCTTTAAATGTGAGAGATTCGATAATGGAGGACTCACTCATGACACCTTTCAAAACTTTTAAGAAGGCTCGTTGTTTATGTTCTTCCTGTGAAACATTCAAAAGACAGTCCCCCACCACAAATCATATGGGCATAAGGGTGTAAGGCATATCTTCAGCTTTTGTTTTTCTCCACATCTAAGAGGATAATAAAACTCAGCAGGAGTTAAGTAACTTCCTCTAATGCTTGTTTTTATTTTTTGTGAAGAAAACTCCCACTTGACACAGGACAGAAGCACATTCAATATCTTACATAACACAATCTAACATTCAAAAACTCATTTATTCCGGTTTAGAGTCATGGGGGATAGAGAAACAGTATAATGTTGGCAACAGTGTACAAGGCAGGAATATGATAAGAGGTCTATGGCACAGTGCAGTTTTAAATAAGTAATCACGTCCTGTAACTACAGGCTCCAATCAGGAGTAGGTGTCTGGGGCTGATTGGGGTGCTTGGTTGTTTACTAATATGTGTGCAAATCCGAGCGGCTTGGTCAGGTGTCTCGTTCACACCTCGGAGTGGACAAAGCATCACACCTGCACCCAATTAGGCAGGATAAAAAGGAGCCTGCACAGCAGAGACGGGACAGACAGAAGAAAGAAATGGAAAAGAAAGACATGGAGGTTAAAGGAATGGAGAGAAGGGCAGGAATGGACAGGAGTACAACACAGAGGGGAACCAGACACAAGGGAAAGTGAGTCCCAGGGAAGGAGTGTGTGGCCGATGCTCAAGGGGGCTAAGGGTTGCTCCTGCTGAGCAGCATGGGAGCAGAAGCAACCAAAATTACTTCACAATGTCTTCCCCACAAAGCCAAGGAATGGCAGTGTGAGTTGGTGGGAGCAGAGCTTGGTGCATTGCCTAAAACACGCTGAAGAACTGGCAACAGGGGCCGGAGTGGGATTAAAGGGTTTTCCGTGACTGCTAGTCCTCGTGCTGTAGAATATAAGGTGGTTAGATATTTGGAGATGTGGGATTTTAGAAAGCAGCACGGTGCCTTGTGGTTTTAAAAAGAATATGTTCACTCTTGGATTTTAACATCATTTTATGGATATGTTTATTTAGACTTTTAATAGCAACAATTTGATTATGGATTATTTATTTACTGGGACATTTTGATGCACTGCACTACTTGCACTTTGTTTTTGGATTGGTTTTAATAAAAGCACTGGCACATTTTGTACCAACCACTTGTTGAATGTGTGTCCTCATTTGCTTGGCTCATCTCAGTACCTGACTATTGGGTTGAAGAGGCTCCTGGAAGCATAGGCCAACTCAGACTTGCCACAAGGAACACATTTCCACAATTATACTAGGCAAATTTACAATTGCAAATTAATTTTCCTCTCCGGCTCAGCTTTGGGATGATGGGGGTGGGGGACGGGTGCAAACTCCACACAGACAATGAAAACACGTAGGATTTGTACCCTGGTTGATGTGTCCAAGGGGCATCAGTGCTAGCCACACTGCCACCATATCCCCCATAGCACTGAATATAAAATACACAGTCTTCTTCTTCTTATGGCCATTCAAACACATTCACATTTCAAAGGAAATGGTACATTTAGAGAGTTGTGCTGCCTACAGATTCAATGTTGCAAAAATAACTAATGTAAACCCCAAGGGAAAAGAAAACAGTCACCATACAATATGTTGTTACTTACCTCTGCATGTTGCTTCAGATCCTGACCACTCACCACTCGGCTGGCACAAACGGATGCTGCTTCCTATTAAATCAAACCCAGCTTTGCAACGGATTCCGCAAGCTGCATTGAAATGATTATTGCAGACATTCTGGATGAAATATCCATGTTCTGGTGGCTTAATCTCCGGGCAGTGAACCACTTTAAAATCAATCAGAAAAACAAAATTAAAAAACTCTGAATGCAAACATTACCTTTAATTTTCACTCTACAGAGATTAATACTTCTACATTAAGCATTCCTTAAATAAAATGAGATTAAACACATTAAGTAAACATTATTCACACAGGATTTCTTGTTATAAAAAGGAAAAAATAAATCTACGCGAGGTTATAGACCTGAGAGATAGAAAGTTTACTATGTACTCTCAGAAGGTGCAGCCCCCTAACACTAGACCTTACACCCCTAGGAGACTTGGCTCAAATCTCGACCATAACTCTGGTTCTGTGAAGTTTTGTCTATCTAATTTTTATCTGTCTAAGTTGTTGAAGAAAAAAAACTATGCTTTGTGATTTTTTTATATTGTTGGTTATTTGTTGTTTAACTTTAGTTGTCTTATCGACTATAATCTATGAGTGTAAATTATTAGTTATTACCTCTTTCATAACAATCAGCTTTTGATACCTGTCCAATTACACCTGTTGAATTAACAGACCCTAGCCTAATATTACTCAGTTATGTTTACCTCTGTTGTAAGTTGCTTTGGATAAAAGCATCTGCCAAGCAAATAAATGTAAATGTATGAAGCCTAAACATTCTACAAGGGTGCTGTACTCATCTTAAAGGTTTGTATGTCTTACAGGTGTTCAGAGCTATTTTCTCTCTCTGACAGAGAGCTACTGAGATGTCAAAAGGTAAACCTGGAATTCTATTTTATTTAAAGAATACTTCTGTGTCCCATCCATCCATCCATCCATCCATCCATCCATCCGTCAAACCCACTTATCCAGATCAGGGGCATGGAGAAGCTGGAGGCTATCCCAGATAGTAACTGGTGCAATGCAGTAACTATCCCTGGAATGTGTGCCAGACCATGTCACTTGTCTTTAAACATAAGCAAGAGAAAAGGGCAGCATTATACTAAGAAACGACCAGAGAACAGTTTGCAAGTTACAACATGACCTCAAAATGCTAATTGGAGGAGGAGATACTGAAAATGAACTTTGGGATGGAGTTTTACTGTTCATTGATCTCAGAACTTGGAGGCAGAGGACAATAGTTTGCCGGTATGTTGTGAAGATGACAGAGAAAGAACAAAAGGCACAATGGAATGTGAGAGAGCCATTGGAGTTAACAGGGAGGAAACATTCCCTACTGTTGGTCAGTGCACCTAGTAAATACATAGGAAGGTCCAGTAGAGCTTCAAGGAATACCTCTACCCCAATGTGATTTATTTAAAGTTTTACTTAAACTGTGTAGTTTGTAGTGATGGGCAACCTGCTTTTTTAATTTTATGTTTTCCTGCAGAACAGAGATAAAGTGTTTTCTAATTTAATTAATTATGTCTACGGTCACCAACACTGGATAACAACAAACAGTTTCAAAAACCATGAAAACAATTTCACTTTACTAGTGTCACAAAATCAGTTTATCAAGTCATCCAGTTCTTTGCTCACAATGTTCCAAAACACATATTTTTACTAAAATGATGTTAAATAAACTACAACCCAAAAATACTCTTGTGAACGAAAATGGAACATTCTGAGATTTAACGAGAGGAATTGTGGACCTGTACGGCTGCCTCCCATCATTACATTTGTAACAATAGTAGTGAGCCACAGCTGGAGTACCTCAGGACTGTTTAACAGCAGTTTGTGAATCTGCACGGGTGAAATGACCTTCCACTTGTTGAAGAATCTTGGGTATGCACAATTTTGAGGCACATTCTCTTCCTGATAATGTTTTCTCACTTTTCTTTAGCTTTTAATCTTTAGTTTTACACATCTCTCAGTGAACATTGCATTGTTAATATCATGTAAATTGCAATCTTAGCCAATGAATTAGCTATTATTAGGCTGGATTTGTGATCAGTGAATGAGGCAGAGATGTGCATGTTCAATCCAAATGTAAGCCATTTTTGCTCATGAGAATGGTTTCTAGAAATGGCTAATTTAACAATATTTTAGTAAAAATACATGTCTTTGGGATATTGTGAGAATGCAACTGGATGACTTGACACGTGGGTTATGCGACACAAGATTTTTTTCATGGATTTTTTCACATTGTTTGGTGTTATCTAGCGTTGGTCATCACAGATGTGTATTACATCAGAACCTTTGCTGTCTCTACTCTGTAAGAACACGTGATTAAATTTTTTCTTACCCATCTCTACAAACCACATGGGGTAATTAACATTTAAAAAATACATAATTTTTGAGTGGAGTATTCACAATGAGAATAGGTGCAACACATTTTCTTAGCATTGATGTTGGCTTGATCTGTTTCATTTTGGGTTGTAATTTTAGATAATGTACTGTAGATGTACAGTACAACAACTTATTCACCCAATTTTAAAATCTGAAAAACAACATAAAAATCAATTGTTTTAATTAATTAAATGAGAGTATCTTAGTCAGCAACATTTTATACTCTCTCTATAAATATAACTTCCTGTTTCCTATTAAATTAAACATAATTCTGAAACTATTTACAGTTCTGGTAAATTTCTGATTTAGTTCTGTGTAATACGCAACTCCCAATATTTCCTGTAGAATAGCATTTTGTTATCTGAGGTTATGACTAAGTCTATATTAATCTTAGTAGTTAGTTGACTTATGGCTCACCTTGACATAATTGGCCGACTGGGCTGTAGCCATTCTTGCACACACAGTCTTTCACAGCTGTACTTCCAGGAGGGGTTGTGTGGTGCTTGTTAGGGCAGGGAGTACAGGAGCTAATACCCCCTGGCGTTGCTTCAGGTTTGTATGTGCCTGGTGGGCAAGCTAAATAAATTGAAAAAGAATAAAAGATGACCATGCAATATTATTTTAACAACACTGAGTTTGAAAAATAATTATAATATACATTACATACTATGCTTTCTTACATTATGTCACTTTTTAATTCAATGCAATTTCATTTAATGACCCCATTAGATGGGTTCTTCCATTTTTCCAAAAATAATGAACTTGTCATCAAATGCTATAAAGTTATTTTATATCATTTTCACACATGGTGGTATGGGCAGTATTTTGCAGAGACCAATCTAAGGATGCACGGTTGTAAGGAAAGACGTTATCCTGCAGTCTTTCTTTTTTGTTTCCTTGAATAGTGGAACACAGCCTAGTCTCGCTGAAGCCAGATGTTTAATCTTTATGTCTCGAGACAACCATGAGTGAAACTGGTTAGGAACAAATAGACGGCTCACTGAGTGTCACATGTTTACACCAGTGCAATGCCCTGTGAAGGTGGTGCTACACACTTTTCACCTGGTTGTCCCCAGATGTATACTCTCGTTTGAAAATCACATCTGACCCTGTAAGACTAAACACAGCCTAAATGAAGACACCCCATGTGACTTCTTGTCCGCCTTCAGCCTGGTCTTTTTAGCCTGATACAATAAGAGCTCCATTACAGAAACTGGACTTCATGTGACCAGTGAATCACCTAAAAAAAAAGTAACATCCCTCCTGTTGCTGTTATTGTTTTGAATGTTGTAACTGTCTTTATTTATTTTCATTTTCATCTTCAAAAGCTTGGCATTTAAACTGAGTTTCACTGCTGGAGCCTCAACTGTTTTTATAATGTCTGTCTGCTTTTTTTACAAGTAGGTTAATGCATAACCAGAAAAGAACACAATTTGAGTAACTAATGTTACCTATTAAAACTAATCCCAATAGTTATTTACTTTTAAAAATCCAGATAATTGGAAATTTTCACCCCTCCTGTTTTCACTTTATACAAATGACTGTAGATCCATGGACAAATCTGCAAAAATCCTGAAGTCTGCAGATGACACGACCATAGTGGGTCACATTTTCAACAATGATGTGTCTTTCTATCAAAGAGAGGTGAGTTGTCTTGTAGAATGTTCTTCTTGTAACTACTCGGAGCTCAATGATATTAAGATAGTGGAAATGAGGATTGATTTCTGCCGACAAGTCACTAACTAGCCACCTTTGAAAATTAATGGCCTGACTGTGTCTGTGGTTTTGTTGTTTAAATTCCTGGGGACTACTTTCACTGATATTAAAAAGGGACAAATACATCACCTCCATCATCAAGAAAGCCAAGCAAAGATTGTTCTTCCTTTTCCAGCTTAAGAAGCTTGGCATATCAAGGCGTATATTGTTAAAATTCTACTCAGCCATCATGGAGAGTGCTGTTACCTCCTCCATCACTATTTAATTTCCTTCTTCATCCTCTCTTTCTAAGACTCATTTGCAGCGGGTGATTAGTTCAGCTGAGAAATCATTGGCTGTTGTCTCCCAACATTAAAAGATCTGTTCATTGCCAGAGTGAACAAAACATCAGGAAAGATTGCAGCTGACTCCACCCACCACAGCAGCCATCTGGTCATTAAACTGCCATCACAGAGGAAGTACAGGTCTATTGCAACCCGAACTACATGCCAACTTCACAGCTTCTTTCCTCAAATTATTCAGCTCTTAAATAAACTTACATAGGGTTACTCCTGTTTTTGCAACATACAACTGGTAATTGTGCTGTTTGTCTGTTCATAAATACTTCATACTTGCTCAACCTGTACTGATAGTTTTTCTATCTATTTGAGTTAACTATTGATATTTCTAAATGTTTTGTTCAAGAATACATTTGTATTTGCATAGTAGTTTGAACAGTGTCAGGTTAATGATGGGTTGAAATTGTGCTGCCTTGTGTTGGTAATGTCTTGTATCTCATGTTTCGCACATAACTAAAGTCAATACTGGTATGTTTCACATGGTAACAATAAGGTGATTCTCATTTTGGTTTGTACTTGCAATTTACCACAATTAATATTTACAAGGTAAAAAATAAATTTCTATTTCAGTCTCAAACTTGACAATTCTAATTCAGAGTCATGTTTGGGTCAGACCCTGTCCCAGCTGTACTGTATACAAAGCAGTGCCAGTCATTCACAATGTCAATTTTGAATTATCAGTTACTCTAACGAGCAGGTCATTAAGAATGTAACAGAAAATAAACCGACTAGAGAAAGATCTACATGAATAAGGGGCAAAATCGGACATTGGCCAAGAATGGGATATTGAATATTGAATGTCTGAGGTGGCAACAGTAGTTACTGTACAATCATGTCCCTCCAGAAAGCAATAATGTCATGAAATATGTTCATTTTATTAACTAAACTATAACCACATCAATTGAAGATGAAGCTCATTTTCTCTATGCCTGCACTGATTTTTTGGACACTCTGCTTTCCTTTTACATCCTAAAGATGCAAGCCAGGTTAATTGAATTGAATTGAAAGCCTTTATTGTCATTGTAAAATAATTACAATGAAATTACAAGTGTCTCTTGTCACACAATAACATACTAGTGTAGGTTTGGTCCTTCCTTGCCCCCATATCATTAAGATGGACTTTTATCAAAACTGTTTAGATAATAGCTTAATCATTAGTCCTTATGTTATCGTACATGATATACCTTGAATCCTTTAACCATGACATGTGTTTGATTGAGTGTTTTTTTTTTCTTTGCTAATAAGCCAGTTCTGCACCCATTTCTACACACTATCATGTTTTCTGATAACACCTATGAACAGTTAATGTTTCTCCGTTCTTCTTCAACATCTGAAGCCTATTTGATACTTTCAGTTCTCAAGGGTGCTGATAATGCTATGAGAGCTATGAGTTCTGGACATCGAGTAAAACAAAGAACTATTATGAGATTTTTGTTTTTTAACAAGGACCACTGCTTGCTTGTATGACCCCTGCATGAGCACTGCCCAGACATTTTAGTCTCAAAAATGCTTTTATTCCTAAGAACTCAAATAATTCATCTATTTTAATTACGGTATTTACAACATAAAGCTGTAGACCACCCTTCAAAGTACATGATAAAAAAACAAATGATGCACTGTAAATACCCCGCAGGGACAAAATTTCTATTTATTTTATTTAGGAAAACATGTCATAGGCATACAAAATATAAAAACACAAGTGTGTTAATTTTTGAACTGAAATTTTCAATTGCATGCATAGCAAATGAATACCATTATTTTAAGTGTACAAACACTGCACTGCACATATTATGAATATCTATCTTATTTGGTAAGAATGTAACTTTTCCTTGTGTTTCCATTTAAAAGTGTTTAATTTCGAATTTCAAATGTTTTACTCTCTTTTGCATTGCATTATTAAATTGAGCTTAAACATTCTGTGATCTGTTGTAATATACTTCATCACTACAATGTCAACCAGAGTTGAAATGTAATTTACGTGCAAGTCTTAAATAAGAATGCTCCAAGCAGGTTAACTTTGAAGCAGCTATTTTATTTACTGCATACAATTTAAATTCATGAAGAAGTGCCCAGCTAGTAAGTATTTGCTAGGTGCAAGCTTAAAGATTCTTTAGGCCAGATCTAGAATGATCTTAAAGTCAGGAGATAGCTGAAAGAAAGCCTCAGTGATGGGAGGATGAAAGATACTTGTATACGTTATACTGATAGAAATTTGTCAACCGGAAGAAATTTTTGCATGTGACTGTTACTTCTTGGAAAAGTGACACAAATGTTATAGTAGCGTGGTGGGGAGTGGGTGTTCCATAACCTTCTGACACAACGTGGCATATGCCGGTACAACTATGGAGGTGAAAAAAGAGGCCAAGGCCGCCTCAAATCCACACAGCAGACAAAAGTAAAGAGCTGGTTTGGAGAAAAGATGTGTGCTCAGTCCACGCATGCTTTCTAACTTTCTAAAGCCAAATTTGAACATTTTCATGCACTTAAGTAGTATATGGCCTACATGTCCTAAAACTTATAGTGTGATTGTTTCAGAGATTTAATTTATATAAACGTGTATACTGCAGAAAATGCTATATTAATAGCTCTAATAATAATATTGTTCATTCCTATTATAATAATAGTAGGAATCAGATGGCAGGAGGACTCTGGCAGCTTTTGTTTTATTAATGTTAAAATTTGTGTTTTGTGTTTTTATACTTTGCATGCTGCATTATGTGATGATACATAACTTTTCTTTCTTGTCATAACTTAAAACTATCGATTTTTTAAAGGGTCACTTCAAACATTGATCACAATGATAATAAGGTAGCCCTGGATTAATCATTAAGTGCTCTGTTCCCCATAGGTTACATTTTAAAATACCAGAATCGACAATATATTCTTTTTGAATTTATAGAAAACTCTTAAATGCATATATACGGTACCATGTTTGTGAAGAAAGGACTTCAACTTGGGAAACACTGAACTTCTCCTTTAATTATGTTAAATTTTATATGAATTACTAATATTAAAAATGTTGAAAAAAAAAAGAAAGTTGCATACTTTTAATGGATGTGATTCACTAATAAGCCCAAAATAAAAAAAAAAACCTCTACTCAAAGCTTTAGACATGGATAGTCAGTTAATTATAAGCAGAGTCGATCCATGAATGGAATTTTCCGCTGAGCCTAATTTTAATTTTTGCACATAGTTAGGTATAGTTTAGCTTACATGTGGCATGAGGTAATACAGAAAGTCTATGAAATGCATTTAGAAAAATGTAAGTAAACAAGCAATTCAAAATTTACATAACTTAAAACATAGTTCACATGATACCCACTGTTAGGACAATTTGGTCGAGCATTGCACAAGATTCTGTATACTTACAAAAATACTTTAGGCTGGGTGGCATACCACACATGCACTGTAGTCAAGTTGGCAGGACAGTGACTAAGCTACAGTTGGTTTGCCACTTCCTTGAAGTTAATTTCCTGTTTGTGAGAATTAGCATGCAGGCTTACTCAACTTTTACTTTTGTAGTTATTATGGATTGAGCGCTGTTAGTGTTGCATGCGAATAGTTTTTTTTTTTAATGAATTTACAGAATATATACATATGTACTACTATACAGTGTACCATACCTGTATATTATAATATATACTACTGCAACACCACCCACTTCTATGGTGCCTACAGTTCCACAAGTTAGTTGTCTAATCATTTTAACAGAGAAGGCATCCGGGGAGCTGCTGTGAAGAAGTGGCACTTTAAGGGCAACTGAAGGCTCATAATTTCAGTGCTGCCAATGAGAATTCTGGCCTGGTGTTCTTGGAGAAAACAGAAGGTGATGATAGTGATGACAGAACTAAATTTGTTCCCAGTGGGAAATTTGGCAAAGTTTATCTATAACTCTGAAATTAATTCTGTGGCATGGCTTTGTATTACACCAGTATGGAGTTTAAGGAAATTTAGCAGTCAGAGATCTTTAAGTAAATAGTAGGTGTAAATCCTAAACTGGTTGGGGAAAGATTAAGCAAAATCATAGTCTGGAGAGAAAGGGGCATTAAACTAGGATTACCATATTTCCTGAGCCAAAAAAGACAAAAAAAGATTTTCTCTCCATGTCAATGCATTGGGGACTTTTGGGGAGTTTTCTCCATTTAATGGTGAGGGGATGGGGTGAACATTTATAATTATTCCATAATGTACAAGCTGCATTGTTTAAGAAGCACTCATCTAGAGCATTGCTGTTGTAGGTTTATCTGATGTGTGTTAAGAATTTAGGGTAGGTAATACTTTAAAAAAGGATGTGAATTGAAAAAAGTAAACTTGGTTGGGAACGATGGGATACAGTATGAAAAACCTGAACAAGCTCACAGTTTTGTGAAATCCATCCGAAATATTTACCTAAAAAGAGGACTTGTCCAGGGAAACCGGACATATGGTAATCCTAATCCATAACTGTTTGGAAAAATACAGATGTAGTTTAGCACTGTCAATAATGTATGGATGATGGACAACACTCAACAAACTGCATGGCACCAAATGGCCACTTAGATAGCTTATACCAAGAAATTACTTTGGTTCAATACTAGTAAATTAATGTCCATCTCTGGACTGATATTTTCTTTATTTCTGTAGTTGTGTTCAGAATTGGGGAAGATTCTAAAGAAGCGGCATTTTAAACTGTCCAAAACTGAATATGCAGCTCAGTAGCAACATTTGTCTTGTTCTTTATTTCGCCTTATACAATTTCTTATATTAGGAATTTGTTAGTTTTCGCATACCCCTTGGGGTCAGAGCGCAGGGTCTGCCATTGTACAGCACCCCCTGGAGCAATTGCATGTTAAGGGTCTTGCTCAAGGGCCCAGCAGAGTAGGATCTCTTTTGGCAGTGACAGGGATTCAAACCGGCAACCTTCGGGATACCAACACAGATCCTTAGCCTCAGAGCCACCACTCCACCCTAACTTAGTGGGCACTTCTGATGTTTAATCAACACGTATTAAGTACTGGACAATCCAGTTTTTCTCTTATAATCTTTTCTTTTCTTTTTGGCCCAGAATGCATCTACTTGAATATACTGAGTATATGATGAGTATGTTGCCAATTCAGCACCCAGCTCAAGTAGCTTGGCTTTCAGCCTGAGGGAGACATGGCTGAAATTTCTGGTGTTTATATACAGCATTTGGCTGCTGCATATTTAAAAAATGACTAGTAATACAAATTTAAAAAATTTTAACTTATTCCTTAATCAGATAAAAATCAGGGGAATAAACAAGATACATTTAAATCCAGTACTATAAAAACCTTTGACACTGGTGATAAAGTTATTAATAATTTAATAATAATTTAAGCTACATCCTTTGTATGAAAATGAGCTATAGAAATAAATGTTGTTGTTGTTGATAGAGCACTGTAGAAACCAAAGTGTACTTCTGAATTAGATTATTAAAAACATACTAGTTAATAACCACATTTGTATTATTCAATAGAACAATCATTTTAAGATTATACCTGTTCTGCAAAAATATATGTACTGTATATGTTTTTTCAGTCAGTTGCTTCCCGTTAGTTTAGTGCATGAATAAATTAATACATTTGCATGAAATTTTTCAATTTGCCTGAGGCAAAATGATAAAATGATCAATGTGCCTTTGTTTTTCATAAAACTATAGAAAAGCTATATTAGGAAATAATTGTCATTTTTGTCTCATTTCCTAACATTCCTAGAATTAACTAGACCATACGCACCAAGCAGCTTACAAGTGATATAAAACATCTGGTACTCTTCCGAAGTTGTTTATTTGTTTTGCAGCTAGGAGCAGGAGAGTCAGACAATTTGAGCTGACAAGATGAAGCAGGGACACATGCATTGACTGAAGCCAGACTTTTGTCATGATATGCACAGATGTTGCAGCTGTTAACAAATTCTTCAGTTTCTACTTGTATAGGACTTGTGTGGTTCTAAAATCATTACTGTGACTGAATTTAGAAATTACCAAGGGCTAGCAGAACTAACCGCCTAGATGCCCATGCTTTAGATGTTCAGAAAAAAAAACAGAGAACTGCTATAGCTTGCCCAGATTCCTCTCTTATGTAATGCCCAGTATTCCACAAAAAAAAGCTTTTGAACTTATTAAAAGATGTGGTTTCTTTTTTTGTCTGTTTTTATTAGTGCTTCATTTTTTGTTCTTTTTATTTTGTAGCATTTTGCACTGTGGCCACCAGGGGATCTCAGAATGGTCTGCATTCATGAAAATAATGAGATGCAAAGGGCTACAGTGCATGTTCTGGCACACTGTTGCGTAACGGATATGTATACAGCACAAAGACCCCCAAAGGCAATTTTTAAACATTCCAAATACTGAAGGTCAGAGATTTGCATTTGCCTGTTCAGTATTTCATAATTACATACAGAAATCCCAGTAAGCTATGTCATAAAGCAGGAACAGGTAAAAATATTTGTCTCACTTTGATTTAAGAGGCAAGATTTCCATAGTCTATCAAGAACAAACACTGGGCAGAGAATGAGAAAAGACAACGGAGACAAAAGTAAAGCCATGTACATTTCAGATCCACTATAAACAATACTATGATGCAGATGCTCTTATTAGACGGCAAAAATGAAGAGAGGGGAATACAGACAAATAACTGCTCAGTATAACTTGAAAATGTAATTCTTCCTTTATTTTACAGTGGAAGCAGTTTTAAAGCTGCACCGCTATTCAGACTGGCCTAATAATTTTTTAACACAAACAAGTCTACACATTATATTAACTAAAAAAAGAAAATACCTGTGTTGTTTCTGTCCATGTAATAAGTGCCATCGGTGCACTGCATTTCTAAGCATGCTTTTAAAAGTCAACAGGTGAAAAAAACAAAGAAGAACCTTATAAGTGCAAGTTTATCAGACCTTTCTTTGCCATTTTCTTTAATCCTCACAGATGGATTAACCGTGTAGCATCTTTTATTTTTGCTCTTTAAGAAACAGTTTAAGAATACAGTGTATTGCATTCTGAGATAACATGTCCACAGTGGAAGCCACACACTTGATTTGCAAGAACTACATACAGTATTATGGCCTTAGGACAGATAAGGCACTTATGATACAACAACAGCAGCATTTATTTCCATCACACATTTTCATACAAAGCTCAAAGTGTTCTATAAGATGGGTTTATATGTAGAACTGCATTCTTTGGGATAAGATTATGCTATTTAAAGTATACATGTTTGAACGAGAATCTGATGTTTGTAGCACTGTTCTTGTTGAATTTTAAATCAAATGGAGTGAAATTACATATTAATTAATGTAATACTATAAGATCATAACTCTTCAATACATGTTCTGAAACTGGACAGCATAATCTAATATATAAAGCTCAGTGTGTGTGCTTGTCTTTTATACAATTCCATACCCAACAAAATAAATATCCCAGTCAGGAAGAGATACTAGACCTCTTTGGAATCCAAAAGTTTGACCCTGGGGATACCTTTCCTTTTTTACTACAGTGAATTTTAAGAACAGTGCTTTTCCCCAGATTTTGAGCCCCAAAAGAAATTAAATGAATTTAATTTGTCACTAGATGAGCACACTTCAAGAAACAACATTTAAAGATGTTAGATAGTTCTAGATTACTTACCTAGGCAACACCTGGTGCTGCTGCTAGTGGAAAATAATTGTCAAAGATTTGATTAGACAATTCTACTGGGCTTTGTAATATGTGATGATAATAAAAATGGTAATTTGAATATGTCTAAATTTTGATGTAAATGTTTAGGAAATTTATCAAACTGTATGTGCAAAAACCCTTGGCGGTAGATGTGAGATCTCACCTTCACCTTACCCTCTGGTCTATGACTTAACTTAAATATTGCACCAATTTAAAGCTATATAAATGATGAAATATTAGTTCTCTTCTCATAAACATTACACTAGCAATCAAGGATACGCTTGTAATGGCTAAACTGTGCAGTGCAAGCTCCTTAGCTAGCTCTAGAAGTTCACCTTATAGGGATGAAGCTACCACAACCTCACAGCTCTCATGATAATGAGAAACAAGCACTGTTTTATAAAGCAGAAATTTCCATTCCTGAATTTTACAGTTGCATGTAAGAAATAGAACTTTTAAGAAGATGTTTCACTGCTTCTAAACAATTTGTTTTTAGCGTGAAAGAAGATATCTTTGTTACCACTAAACACTAGCTTCCTTCTTTAAAGGCATTGCTTTGGAATGAACTAACCGTTACCTTATTATTACCCTGAATTTGTTAAACTCACTACTAAGTCACTAAAGGATTCTTTTCTATATCAATCTAATTTCCATATGATGATAAAGCAAAGCATTAGTATAAACCATGTAAAGAACGTTCACCCTGAAGTGTGGGAAGCAACACAAGGTGGAGTGGTGGCTCTGAGGCTAGAGATCTGCACTGGCAATTGGAAGGTTGCTGGTTTGAATCCCGTAAATGCCAAAAGGAACTCTGCTCTGTTGATCCCTTGAGCAAGGCCCTTAACCTACAATTGCTGAGCGCTTTGAGTAGTGAGAAAAGCGATATAAAAATGCAAAGGATTATTATTAAAACCCACTTTACTTAAAACTGTCAATTCACTGCAACAGAAACATAGTGTTGGAAGATGGGTGAAAGGCAACAACACTTCACTGACAGAGATATGTTTAAATTTATGAAGGCAAATGGATGAATAAGGAGAGAAACTACTTTGTTTGTTAAAAAGGAAAAACTCTTCTGCATGGTCACATATACAAGAAAGCATAAGGTATGTTGTTAATTTATTTTCCATGATTTTGTATTTGGTGGCGCAGTGGTAGTGCTGCTGCCTCGCAGTTCCCAGGTCCTCCCTGCGTGGAGTTTGCATGTTCTCCCTGTGTCTGGGTGGGTTTCCTCCCACAGTCCAAAGACATGCAGGTTAGGTGGATTGGTGATTCTAAATTGGCCCTGGTGTTTGTGTGTGTCCTGCGGTGGGTTGGCACCCTAAATGGGATTGGTTCCTTCCCTGTGTTGGCTGGGATTGGCTCCAGCAGACCCCCGTGACCCTGTGTTCGGATTCAGCGGGTTGGAAAATGGATGGATTTTATGTATTGCTTCACTTTGTTGGGTGAGCTATTATTCCTAAAAATGAAAACAGTAAGTTGAATATAGTGCATTGCCTGGCCTTTTAAATAAAATGGAAACCAGAAGAGTTAGTTCAAAAGTTAGTATAATACCATCCTGAAACCTTAAATGAAGCACCATGTAAATTTGCAGACAACAGACTTTAAGAGAAGCCTTTGCAGTCAACAGCAGCATATCAATTACTAGGCTGACGCTGTCTTACTGTATTTATACCATTGAAAGAAAATGAATGTTGACTTAATAGAGTTGGTCAAATTACTGAAGAGCTAACTAATGTTAATTACTTCAACGTATTTTATTTCAGGAAACAGTGAACTGTAGTCATTAAGTGAAATCAATAAAACACAGACTAAGGACTGAAAAATGCAAAAGACCCCATGGGGAGGGCTATTAGCTTATGGAATTCACTGTTGAGATCTGTGCCAGTAGACTGGATTTATGTTTTCGGTCTACTCTGAATCTTAAGTGTCGTACTTGCAGAGCTCTTTTCCTCCCACAAAGTAGATTTTTCCTTGAAGATGCAAAAAATATGCACAAGGGGTTTCTAACATTCACCATGTAAAAAAAAATAATGACCTAGGTGATAACATGTTGATGTCAGCTAATTGAAGGCTCCAAGGCAATATCAACATTTTTAATTTGATTTATTCAGGCATACTGTATATGCATAAAGGTTCAATATGTTATGATGGCATTATATTAAAATAATGGTACTGGTAAAGAGATCGGTAAAGAGGAACTTGTCATACTGCAAATGTAGGAACTTGAATGAAATTTCTTCCCTGGTCTCTGTGTGAAATGTGCACATTGTTCCTTGTATCTCAAATGTGTGTCAGTAAATAGTTGGACATTAACTGGGGTGAGTGTATGCATGAAATTTGCCTTGCAATAGGCTGGCGTTCCACCAGGGTTGGCTCCAGTCTAGTGCCCATTGCTACCTATCAGAATTAGCTCCTGCATCGTAGGCCATTAAATGGAAAAAGAATATTAAAAATTCTTTTAAGAAAATGGGAATGTTTTGTATCTCTATCACCACAGAATATATCTGTTATTGGAATAACATTTAATTCTGAAAAATGATCCAAGTGACAGAGGTAAGCAAGATTCATGTAGGACAAAGGAGGCATTGTCCACTGTGCTAAGCTTTAAGTGTTGACTAGGCCTTTTAAGACAACAGATTTAACAGAGATGCAGACATCGAAATACACCAAACCCTCACTTACATTCCAAACTAAGTGGCTGAAGTCTTCATACCACAAATAGCCTGCTCTTCATCTGATAAAAGAGGTATAAATCAGAGTTCTGACCAAAGATGCAAAATAGACATCCAAAAACAGACATTTATATCAACAAATTACAACTGTGTTAGACAAAATAATGCACCTGTGAGAAGGCACTGATTGTGTAAATGGAAGTGACTTTAATCCAATCATAAAAGGCTACATGGTCCTTACAAACTGGGAGCACTCCTATCCTCACTCTCCAAAATGAGCTCTCTGAAACGACCACTCTCTGAAACCAAAAGGCTGATGAGTTGCCCCCTCTTTGAGGATCTGAAAACTGACCAGCAATCTGAAATCCAGTCTGCTAAACCAAGCATTGAGCCCAGTCTGAAATGTTGAGAAGCAGCCATTACTTCAAGAAGGGAACTAAACGTTTGTGCCAGAAAGAGTAATGCTTTTACCTCTGAAGTCGCAGACGACAATGCAAAAAAATCCTCCACCTGAACCCGAAGCAGCAACAACAGCAACAACTCCACAACTATTTATCTGTGCCAAGATAAAGTAGAACTCTATATATCAGTAAAGATCCAACCTATACGTTATATGTTTGTCTGTCTATTCTGTCTATTTGTCTTGTATATCAATATATATACTGTATATGTAGTTATCCTACTTCTATAATTGTTGTATTTATCAATAAATTGTATTATTCTGTTTCCTAAAACAAGTGTGCCTCAGTCACCTTGATATGTCAAATTATTTAACCAACTACCAGCTTTGCCAAAGGCAAGACTGATAATTAATTAACCAAATTAAAGCTCTTCTTATTTCCTACATGTGTGACAGATTAAAACTGAGAAAACCAGCAAGGGTCTGGTGATCAGCATTTAAACAGCAAATGCGGTGAAACCAAAACTTAATGTTTAAGTGGACACAGTTTAAAAACCTGTAATTCTTAAATTAGTTTTATGTGTTCTAGGTATGAGGTCTTTTTTATTTATATTTTGAAGTTTAGTCACATTACAAATCTACACCATATTTTTTATATGATGGCATTTACTATGTTAACAATTTCCAAAGGCAAAAACAAAAACAACCAATACAATAACCTGAAAAGGCATAATATAAGCATAAATGACGAGGAAAAAGAAATAAAGACAGTTAACAAAACAAAATTAATATTGTCTAAAAAGAACTGTGAAAAAACATAAACATAATATGCACAGTACACTACTGTTCAGACGTGCTATCGTGATAAGAGTTTTAAAACATCTTTCCAATTTTTTAAGTCCAGTTCACTTTTTTCTGACAATGCTAAAATATTTTTTTTTTCTTGTGATGGTAACATTTTGTTATTTTGATGATTATTTTGTTCTTGTCCTATTTTCTGTTTTTTGACTTTGTCTGTTAAATGCATATTCTTTATATTTCGTTTGAAAAAAAAGTTTTAGTTTCTCTGCCTTTCTTTAACTGCTTGTAGATTTCCCTGCTCAAAAATCATTACACTGTAAAATGTGACAGAACCTTGGATCGAAAATGAGATAAGCTAATTTAAGAAGAGCACAAATGATATCACATCACTGTGCTATTTGCACATCACCATAAGAAAATAATGAAATTAAGAGCTCAAGTTAATAACATGTGAATTCATTTAAAAGAAGCACGTAGAAACCAAGTCGCTGCTGTACATTAAAAGCTATGATTGCAACAAGTGAACTAATTAATTAATACTTTCTTTTAACAGCAAGAAATGCCTTTAAATTAAGAAACTGAATAAAAATCCCCTACCAGTGCAAAACTTCCAAAGCTGATCTGTACAGAGATGTATAGTAGAAACATTTTGTTCAACATTCACTAAAAAACAAGAAATTTTAACGAGAACAGAGATTTGCTTATTGTTATTGGGTGCACTTTCATATTTTGATCCACTTTTGGTGTATCTTTTTTCAAGTTGCTTCACTAACTATCCAGCACCTATTTCACTTCATTTCCCTTCAACAGACTCCAGAAAAACTAAGATACATTTCATAATAAATAGTTTTTCAGATATTTAGCATTTTGATTGAGCCAAAAATTACATTTGTTCAAAGGGTTGCTTAAGAAATCTGAGCAATCTTTACTTTAGATAAATATTTACAATATACTTTTACAGAAATAAATATCATTCATCTCTGAGTGAACTTGATAAGTGTTTTGCAGATGTTACAGCTGGAACAGATTACTAGCAGCAGTATCCCAAAGGTAATAAAACTAGTGTAACTCAGGCTTCTGGGGATTGTTAAAAGGCAAATAAGCCACCCTGAGTTGTTCCAGGTTATTTGTATGTTATGCTATGATACCAATGCAGACATTCACCATGCTTGAATGGCAGCAAAAAGCAAACTATGCAATTAAGTCAAAGCTTATAACAACAGAAGCCAGACAGCATGTCCTGTTTCATCCAGCCTTAATCTTTTTTGACACAATGATATAATGAAACTGCTTCATTTGGAAGTCAGTCACTTTGGGGCATGGAAGTGATATATCAAAATGTTCAGATCCATCTTGTGCATTGCAGATCTTTTTGTTTGCAGCAGACATATACTGTCTTCATAAGAATGCTGTAATGCAGTAATTACAGCAGAATAAAGCAAATGTTACAAAGTATACAGTATGTTGGGATACAAATTATGCTACAAAAAGATTTAAGAATCATCTTTATCATTTTTAATATAATATCCTCAGACCTACTTAATTAGGGTGACACAATATATTGTACTTTCTGAGACTGTCCCATATATCAGTCCCAATTTAAATGTTGAAACTTCTTAAAAACTCTTTATGTACATTTTTGCAAAATTTTTCTTGTCACAAGTACAGTAGTAAATCATATTTAATAATCAATCACACCATTTCTGTTCAAAACAGACATAAGTTCTGACCAGTTATAAGTAAAGAATGTCCCATCCAGTATCATCGGCAAAGAAAGAATATTTTTAAATATTCCTTTTATGGATCGGGCAGCATGGTGGTGCAGTGGTAGCACTGCTGCCTCGCAGTTAGGAGACCTGAGTTCGCTTCCCGGGTCCTCCCTGCATGGAATTTGCATGTTGTCGGCGTGGGTTTCTCTCAGGTACTCCGGTTTCCTCCCACAGTCTAGAGACATGCAGGTTAGGTGCATTGGTGATTCTAAATTGTCCCTAGTGTGTGCTTGGGCACCCTGCCTGGGGTTTGTTTCCTGTGTTGGCTGGCATTGGCTCCAGCAGACCCCCGTGACCCTGTGTTAGCATATAGCGGGTTGGATAATGGATGGATGGATTTTATGGATTACAGAGTTTGCTTTGAATTCCATGACATCTTCTCCTTTAGTTTTTCTTGTCACTGTTAGTCTGACGTGTTTGATGCATTGCCAACAGTCAATAAGTATTGAGTGATATTGTTTGCCTCACTGTACTGCAAGCTGAATGATGTGAGTGAAAGATAGGATATGCAATTTAATATCAGCATTATAGTGGGGAATTTGAAAATATGACAAAATATAACTATATGTTTGATTTAATATACTGTAAGTTCCTCTCCATACCAAACTGTTTCAGGAAGGAACTGGACACCTCCACGTTAGGGGCTGGAGTTTATTCTGCCAACTTCAGGCATGAAGAAGGAACCCACTCTTGACTCATGTATATACTCCATACTAACTTTGGGGACAATAAGGAGTTGAGAATAATCCTATCTGGCATGGCTTTGGCATGTGCAGGAAAACATTACAGTACATGATGGAAAGCTCATGCATAAAATGATAGAATGTGAAACCACTACACAGGCAGTGACCTGGCAGAGGACTCCATAAATGAACAAGTTTGCATGAGCTTGTCTTTCATCAACTAAGCTGCAAAGTAACAGTCCTGAATGATACACATGTGTATCATATTATCTATAAAACATAATTAAGGAAGACAATGGGTCTCACTTTAGTTTAAATCACCCTAAATATACTAACTTAGACAGTTTGTTGCTTTCCTATAATAGTTCAATTCAATTTGTGTCATTGTTGAGTTCAGGGTTTATTCATCATTATGTTACTGCAAAGAAGCCATGTGTTATTATACTTTATTAATTGTTTAAGTTCACTATAAAGTGGTGGAATAAGATTGAAACATAGAAATTTTAACCATACAGATTTTTGGTCTTTTCTATCCATTTTTCAGGGATATAATTTTATAATTTTAATCTTCTTCGATGTGTAGTCCAGGTGACACTTCCTATAGCAAAGAGAAAACTGTTCCTCCAAAATCACAACAAAGCATAATATGAGGAATAAAATGAAGTGCTTGGTGAAACTGTACAAAAAAGGTTGTAGAAATACCATATTTATTAAACATTTATTTAGAAAGGTCATCAATTGCAACTATAGTGTCTCTAACTACCATAATAATTCCACAGTTTAGCAATTTCCAAAATCTGTTAGATTCATGGAGGCTTCTTCTTCTACATTGAACACAATATGCGCTTTTTCATCAGTGAATCACAGGTACTCATGAATTTAACAGTTCTTTATTATTGATATTGTACTACCTGTCTTAAATCTCTGAAGCTGAACATATAGAACAGCTAACTTATAGAAAGCATACTTTCTCATAAAATGTTCCCTCAAGCACAACTTCTATAAACAAAGATCACAATTATTGCCTGCAGACTACCCACCACAACACCACATCTTTTATGCATTCACTTCTGACAACCTGCATCGTGGATTGAGTTTTTCCCAACACGTTTTACTTTTTCTGAATACAGCCATGCACCCACTCCACCACACATCCTGCTCTTTCACCACCAACTATCACTTCAGTGTTTCCAACATTTACCCTGACATCTTTCATACCAACCTAGTTTTATAATTTCATATCTTCTCCTTCAATTTTGCTTTACTTTTTTGTCATCATTACAAGATCATCAGCATAAAGGCGCTGCTACAGCAATCCTTCACAAATGAAGAACTCAGAGGAAACACATTTTTTGCATATCCATGCAAAAATGGATATCTGTTCTATCTTTTTAATAACTAGGGGGCTCCACCCCCTGCTCGCTTTGCTCGCCCACCCCTGTGTTTGGTTTACCGGATATACAATACAATACAATTTATTTTTTTTATAGCTCAAAATCACACAAGAAGTGCTGCAATGGGCTTTAACAGGCCCTGTCTCCTGACAGCCCCCAGCCTTGACCCTCTAAGAAGACCAGAAAAAACTCCCAAAAAAAAACCCTTGTAGGGAAAAAATCAAAGAAACCTTGGGAAAGGCAGTTCAAAGAGAGACCCCTTTCCAGGTAGGTTGGGCGTGCAGTGGGTGTCAAAAAAAAGGGTGTCAATACAATACAATACCTAGAACAGAATAAATCCTTAATACAGTATAAAAATAAAAATTCTAGAAGTACAGAGTAGAATTTCACATGAGATGATACAGTATCACATAATATGATTTGGATTTGTTTTAAGTCCTGGAGACCTCATTCATCAAGCTGCCTCCCAAATTTTGCCATTCCACATCTGAAATAGCACTAATCCGATGAAAGAACCCCTCTTTCCCACGATTCCTGGGATCCTCCATCAGGGATGAATTTACCTTAGGCAGGCAATATACAATTTAAAGAGATTTTTATTTTCTTGGGAATTGTTACATATGCATTATTTTCACTTTTACTTTAAAATCTTTTGTAAAAACAATACTTGTCCTTTATTTCTGGCCCCGTGCGTGGTTACATTTCTTTCTTGCCAGACATATAATGCATGTTGATCTGGGGGGGTTTGGTGGTACGGCGGAACACACGCTAAGGATATGCCTTTGGATCATTTGCTGTCTTTTTGCTCCTTGCCAGCTGCCTCTTCTGCTTGTCGCATGTCGTTGTTTTAAGAGCTAGGAGCACATGATGCTTGTCTGGCAAAAGCAATCCAACTACTGCTAGGTTAGATGTCTGTGGACTTGTTTTAAATGATGGCTCACTGCCTGGTCTCACGTGACGATGTAAAAACAATATTTGTCCTTTATTTCTGGATCTGGGCGTGGTTAAATCTCTTTCTTGCAGACAGGGGGTGTTTGGCAGGGTTTTGGGCGGCTGCTGTCAAGCTGCCCTTCGATCTTTTTAAAGCCTTTACAGCCGCTGTCCTTTTTGCTACCTTTTGCCTCTGCTGCTCACGTTGTGATCTAATCTCCGTGATCATAAATATACACCTGACCGAATTGTGTTTTCTTTGAAATTAAACTTGTCGGTCCACAGATTGTCATAGCGTATGTTCCATTATTGTGTAAATCTACGTTTTGTGCATTGAAAGATACGAATGAGAACATACTTTGTTTTCTGCTCTTTTCCTTTTTATTCTGACCTCCCTTTGTCCTGCTATTTTTTCAATTACACCTGGTCCTGATGATTAATTTCCTTTTTTTTGCGCTAATGCGATCTTTTATTCATCAACGTTTCATTTATATTTTACTGTCCTTTATACGCTTTATATGCACTGAGACACCTGTATCTGTGTGTGCTGCTTCCCTTTACACATTTTTTGCCCATTCTCTTTTGTCTCACGGTTCTTTTATTTGTATTTTGTGATCTTAACATGAAGATCACGTATTGTCTCCTAGTCATTCATTCCACAGGATTTTTTTTTTATAATAGAGAGATATCCATTTATAAACTGTACCAATAAATCATTTAAAAAATTCTGGTACAATTGTAACTTTGTCCTTTAAACAAAGATAACTCTACAATGATCTAAAACCCAGGGTGGTGGGGCACTAGATAACTTCCAGCTTTAGTACAAGGTTATTGTACTAACATTCGTACCAAATTCATACTAACCCCTACTCACTTTTCCAGTTTTCTGTGGTGGCAATCTGCGCCACCACCACCTGATCAAAGAACCGTGATGTCCCTACATTGATGGATTAAAAGCCAGAAGTCCACATGTCCGTCATCATCAAGTTCTTCCATGAGAACCCTGAATGCCATGAGGACTGATTGAGATCATTTATGTTGGGTAGAATGTCTAGAGGGGGCTGAGTGGTCTTGTGGTCTGGAACCCCTGCAGATTTTATTTTTTTCTCCAGCCATCTGGAGTTTTTTTTTTTGTTTGTTTGTTATTTCTGTCCTTCCTGGCCATTGGACCTTACTTCATTCTATGTTAATTAGTGTTCCCTAATTTTAATTCTTATTTATTTTGTTTTTTTTCTCTTTCTTCATCATGTAAAGCATTTTGAGCTACATTATTTTTATGAAAATGTGCTATATAAATAAATGTTGTTGTTAAATAAGATGAATATAAATTCATTTGAGGATTTGTAAAGCAGCAGAATGAAACCACACCTGCTTGGTTAGGAATGGAAAGAAAATTTTGTTTGAACTATACTCTAAATACTTTGTTAGTGCTCTATTAAATGCCAACTACTTTCAAATTAACAGCAACCTGTCAGTGCATCATTCGCTCAAAATATGGTTCAGTCAAATATCATTATTCACAGGGTTTATGTTCCTGAAAAGCATTGTGGATACAGAAAGTGCATTAATCCTAGAGAAAAAACAGGGTTGATTTCTGGTGGCATGACAGGGTAGGGGTAGTTGGGGTCAGGGAGATGCACCTTGAGGCTCGGTAATGATACTTCAACAGGTTCATCTATGGAAACAGAAATATAGATAATGCGTATGCATTCCTTGAATAATTTTGCTTGAAATGTGTATACTGTACCATATATACAGTATATTTCAAATGTCTCCTGGAAGATTTATTTGCATAGTGCTCATATTTTGAGTGACCTCTGGCCATGAACATGACCTCATGATAAGGTATTAAATGGTTGTTTCCTGTTAAGGACAGTGAACTTAAAGCACATATGCAGGAACAAGAATTACCTAGAAAGGACTAGAACAGACAACACATAGAGGAGATTACAGAATTACAACTGAGACAGAAAGGAGTTTTTTCTGGTATTTGTAGAAGTACAACTAGTTGTGTTTTACCTTATCCATGTAGTCAGTCAAAATCCTTTCTTGTAAGGCTCAAAAAGGAAATATCAGGTGGGTTGAGTAAAAGCATTTCTCATTTCTTTGTACATTTAATAAAAGAATGCTTTCTGTATAATATGAGGTCTAAGACTTTTGTAAATTGCTTCGTTGATGTGTTCCCATATGATCTCAGGCACATTCATTTCTAAAAACCAAAGACATAAATACTTTTTGGCATTTAAAAGTTAACATCAGTGTAAGTAAAACCGCTGCCTAACCGGATCAAATTAAAACTCAGTAGGGACTCTGAAAACTAATACACCACATTAACAAAGGAAATACTGCTAGGGGGTTTATAAAGTTTGGTAAGGGTATAGCAAATTTCCCTCATGGGGTATGTGTAAAATGATTTGTAATGGTGGATTGTACAGTCCTACACTGGCATTTTGCTTTACACAGTGTCTTTTTGTTTATTACTGCCCTGAGAAATTGTGAGTCTTCATGATGTGATGTCTTAAAACATTTCCATAAAGGTATTTTTCAGGTTGTTAAATTTATTCTTGCAGGCTTCAGTAGAGGTGTAACACATGTACAGTTAAGTGTGTATATGGGTGGCAGAAAATGCTTGAAACCCAAAACTATACACACAAACGGTACCTTCAGAAGAAAATGAAACACTACGAGCAAAGGCAAAATATGTTTGAAACACAAGAAGATAATTGTCTGAAAAGTATTATAGAAAATGTGCAAATGCGAAGACTGCCCCGCATAAACAAGCAAGTAAGAAGGTACCCATGTATTTTTCACAGTCTTGGAAAATCCAATTAACCTTTGATATTTTTGAGGAAAGATGAGCACATACAGTGCAAGGACAAGTCAAAGGAATAAAGGGGCAAGACATGAAGCAGATAACTTTAACAGTCAGGTGCCAGCAGTATGCAACAGAACATTATTTCTCATATATTTTTAACAGTATTTTCTAGTATATTGTTGCCATTCTTAATCATATACCTTTTGCATACAAAACTTTCCGCTCTTACATAATTATCCTTTACATTTTTTATTTTATAAACTTGCTGAAGTAAATTTGAATTGTCATGGGGGTGCTAGAGTTCATCCTGACAACAGGCAGGCACTTGAAGAGACAAATTCATATTTACACACCCAGGGCTAATTCAGAGTCACCAATCAGCCCAACATGTACATCTTTAAGATGTAGGAGAATCCAAGTTACCAAAGACAAAATCTTACGGACATGTTAAAAAGGCAGAAACTCCACTGGGTTAAGATTTGAAGTTAGTCTTTCACACCTGTGAAATGGTAGTTCTAACCATTGGGCTATAGTATAGAGGTCTTCTGTTGAAGATATCACCCAACATCTAGATATTGACTTATTTGTCCACAACAGACCATTAGCAGAGCTTGAAATCATATAAAATTTACAGTGATAATTACAGTTTGTTTACAAGACTTAAAATGCTATCTGTATGAAAATTAGCCAACATGTACATGTTTTAATGTAAATGCAGTATGTTAACATCATAGTCAATGGTATAATAGTATTGTTTTGGCTCCTAAATTGCATTTTACAATGGGAAAGTTGACTGATGACTTGATTTTTACATATGGAGATTGTGCACAGGAGAAAAGGAATATTTAAATTGAAAAAGATTCAGAAAAGTGATGTAGCAGTGAAAGAAACCATGTGGCTTGTTTCTTTGTTCATGACATCTTGTCTTTTGCCAGATTCTTACACTAATCTCATCTGAGTGTAGAAACAGAGCTACAGCCTGGAGAGAAACAGGTAATGTTGTTGCAGGAAGCTAAATGACAGGCATCCCAGTAGATGCCTGACCATTTTTTCACGACAGAAAGGTCAGGGAGTTCCTAGAAGAGGCCACAAGATCATCTGGCTGGCAAGAGGAAGCAAACAGCCACAGCCTAGAGCAAAATTTCACATTCATAGGGAAAGATGAAGGAAAACTGGAAAGAGTCCGGTTTCATCTGTCTGTATAATGGGAGGCTTAAAAGATGATTAAAAGATAGAACAGAAATCATAAATGTGCTAGAGAAAAACCTTATTGGAGACTTGGCCCTTAAACTACAATTGAAGGGGTGCTAGAGAAGCTTCTACCCTGAATTTACTGTAAGTATGGCTGCCCCAGCACTAAAAGCAGGCATGGGACTAGGCTGATAGCGACCCCAGCAGATGCAATATTCAATCTAGGAGTACGTGAAGAGAGCCAGGATTTGGAAGAAGATTTGGGACAAAAGCTCACTTGCAGAGAAAAGAAGAAAGTGAGATGAGAAAAAACGTATTTGAAAGGGGAGAATTTAGAGAAACTTGTTAGGTAGGCAAACAAAGGAGCTACTCAACCAAATAGGCAGACATAAGCATAGATGCTACCAATGGAGGACATTAGGTTAGTTGCAGGGAAATGCCTCCAACCTGAGTCTTTGAGTGATGCTAGTTGAAAGGTCCATATCAGATGTGTTTAGAGTCTGGTTGATTACAAGGTAAACTTGTACTTGACATCTTAGCCTAACCGGTAGCATATGTTGATAGTGACAGTAAAATCATAGTCGTACCAAAGCAGCCCATAAATTGAATTTAATTCCTGGAAATAAACTGACTAGCCTAATATAATGAGGAAATTTGATACGATCAAAATATAACAATAATCACCTTTATACATTGACCCATAATACCTGTTGCCGTCCAACTTGCCAATTTTTAATTTACGCGTATAAGGGAGTCACATATTTTTTGACTTTTCATTAAATAAATCTTTAACAATGCATTGAAAGCCTAGAGTTACAGTTATGCTGCCATGTTGATTGATTAGTTTTTTTTTTAAATATATCTGGAAAACATTTGGGATTAAATCACTTAGAGATCTTTATATAGACAACGTCTTTGCATCCTACGAACAATTACGTTCCAAATTTAACATTCCATCAGCACATTTCTTTCACTATCTTCAAATTAGAAACTTTGTTAAATAGAACCTGCCCGATTTTCCTCATCTCCCTCCTCCCTCTATGCTAGAAAACATATTGCTCAGTTTCGATGACTCAGACAGCATTTCTGCAATATATAAAACCATGTTACAGTTCCTCCCTTTCAAAGATCAAAGAGGACAGTGGGAAAAGGATCTCTTACTCAATATCTCAGAAAAGGAGTAGAAGGTAGCAATGCAAAGAATTCACTCGAGCTCCATATGCACAAAGCACACAATTATTCAACTCAAAATTATATATCGAGCACATCTGTCTCATTTAAAATTGTCCAAAATGTTTCCAGGGCAAGCCCCAGTCTGCGAACGCTGCAATCAAGTTCCAGCCTCACTGGGTCACAAGTTTTGGGCCTGCACCAAATTAACATCATTCTGGACCAAAATCTTTAAATGCCTTTCAGACAGCCTTGGTGTCAGAATCCCTTCTAACCCATTAACAGCTGTGTTTGGTGTTCTTCCAGATGGGCTTAAAGTGGAGAAGGACAAACAAACTGTAATGGCCTTTACTACACTATTGGCACATAGGCTTATCTTGCTCAACTGGAAGAATCCTAATTCTCCTCTTTTAAGTCAGTGGATAACTGATGTTTTATACTATTTGAAACTGGAAAAAATCTAATTCTCACTTAGAGGATCTGTGCAGAACGTTTTCAAAACCTGCCAGGATCTGATCAATAATATTTTAGATTAAGCTCTTAAAGCACTGAGGATGCAGATTCTCTCCCCATTTCTTTTTCTTCTCCATTTATCTTTATCTGCTTATTAAACTCATCGATTTACTTATTTTTACTAGCTTTAAGATTTACTCTGTTGGCCATGCTCTCTTTCTCAGGGGTGGGGGTTAATTTGTTTTCAATCCTATTTTTGAAAAAATGGATCTATTTATATGGAATGATTACAATAAAATCAATAAAATTAATAAAAAAATATAAATCAATATAAATATATATATTCCAGTTGGGTTATGATTATTACTATTATTATTGTTGTTGTACAAATACAAGTGTCAAGCAAAGAACTCATATTAATCTTATTTATACTATTTGGAATAATAACATTTTCAGTAAAATTGAAAATAAAAATAAAACCCCATAAAATGGCCAACAACGCCTTTCAACAGGTATTCAGAATGTTCGCTCCACTATGTATTAAAGAGCAGGCTCCTCAAACGTATCTGAATTTTTAATGCTTTGTTTAAATTAAAGCATTACAGTGGTCCTCCGCTGCCGAATCTTTCAAAATACTTTACAAAAACTGTTAATTGTGTCCAAAGTGAATTATTATTACAAGTATTTATGTTTATTGCATTCCCTGAGTCCACCATAATGATTATGACAATTCAGCATCCACGATCATAAGGCCTACAGTATGTATTTAGGCCCAGAGTAGCAACAAGTTTTGCATTCCTTTGAATTCTTTGCCAGTTGAGTGTCTTTAATTAAGCAGGTGCTCCATTTGCTATACTTATAGCCAGATGGACATTATCCTCAGAGTTGAGGATCACTGTATGAGATTCAAGAAACTACAGTTTTAATAACTCTTTACAAGATTGAGAAGTCAGACATCATATCCCATCAAAATAAGCTTCATGTCTAGCTGTGGCAACTCCTCTTTACAGAGAAATGTCTCTTGCATGTCAGTCTGTGAACCAGTGTGCACTTCAAAAAGAGGGTAAAATGTATTCTGACTCAGCCCATTTTAGCTGTTCCAGTGAGTGCAGGACCTCTGCAATGCAGACAGATAGGCAAACAGAGACTCCCTGACAGAAAGGGCTGGTTTAATAACAACAAGTCCACGAAGCAAATGAAACTCATATGCAGAAACAGACGATGGGGTAAGAGCTCAGCAGGAAAAGATGTCTCAGACACACAGAGTGAAATGAAAGAGGCCCAGACAGTGATGGGCTGTGTATGGATGTTCATTATCTGCTTCAGTGGAGCCATCCAGTGCTTTTGATAGCAACCCGTTCAGCATTCACTAAATGTGCAGCCATCTGTGAAGATTTCTAGTGTTTACATACAGTATATTGGGGCATTGCAAATACAGATGTGGACATTTTTGCATAAGTCAGCCTTAAGAAGTGAGAATAAAAAAGCCATTTAGCTGACATGCCAAAGAATCCATGTGCTACTCTGATCCTTCCACCCACCAAATAACAGAGCACCTGCCTAAACCATAGCTCATTTACCACACACCAATAGGCATGAATAAGGTCTCATATCGGGCCATCTATCATTAAAGTCCTTTATAACAAAGTCTAGAATCTGATCCGGTTTACAGGTTCATGATTTTCCATCTGATGCTGATTTCTTCGAGTTTTTGTTGTTTTGGGACAGTTACTTACTGTCAAACAAGATGTCATAAAATGGACATAGTACAAAAAACATGCACAAGGAAAATACAAATGAATTGTTTTCTGTTATTTGTGAAAAGGTAAGTAAAATTATTCATGTTTGGAAAAGAAATGTAAATTTGCAAGACATGCAGACTTTTTAGACTATTACTAAAGAATATGAAATAGTGTGCCTTGGTACATGAAGTTTATGTTTCATGATGTTACAGGTATCTTTAATGCTGATTGATAATAATCCTGCAATGACAACTTTGACAGCATTTACAGGACCACAGAAACCTGAAGAAATTGTATTGACTACCAGACTCTGCACTTATAAAAATATGAATATTTGCTGTTGTCCTCTTTGTTCTTTGTAATCAATCTATTTGGTTAATTTCCCAGCAAACAAATTTTTCATTCAGTTCACTACATGCAGTATAATTTCAAAAATATTTTGACTGAATTCAGTTAAGCGACATAATTAAAATATAATGGGAGATAGTTTTGCAGATCTGATTAATCTTTGATTTTTAAGACTGACTTGCATTGACATTTATTTGTATAGCAGACACTTTCATCCAAAGGGACTTACAAAAGACTTAAGTCTTAAGTAAGTCACATAATAAATAATCAAGTAAACATCAACCTGGGTGACTGTGGTGGAGTAAATATTTGTAAGAAAGACAAAGCAAATGTAATATTAGATAGTGTAAGTCGCTTTGGGTAAAAAACATTGGCCAAATGAATAAATTAAAATGTAAACCTTTCAGGAGGCATGTTTTACTTTACCGATGAGAACAGAGGTGCTTTGATGTTTGCCAAGCCAACACCCCCAAACCCATTCTTTAGGACTGACTAAAGATTTGAAATTTATGATGGCATGGTATTATGAGCCTATAAGCCATCCCCTGCAGGAAGGTCTAAAACTGCCTAAACAAAGCAACTGAGTTGTACCTGAGCACTTTTATTGGTAACTGCCCCAGGAAGGGAGAGATAAACTAATTCTATTGGTCTGAATGGCTGTTCATGATTGATTTTTAATTGCTCTATTGCTTCATGTTTTATGATAAGAATGGTATAAAGTTGATCACCTTGTATTTACCGCTCTCTCACTCCATTTGGCCATGAAGAGACGATTGTGATGAAGACAATTCTATTTCACAGCCATACTGAGACAAGCATGTGGCCTGTTTTAATACTCCATTCAAAGGCCAGTTATACTAAATGAGTTATACTAAAGATAAACAGAGAGCTGTCCAAGGGCTCGTTTATACTTCACGTTTAGAACGCATACGTGCCCACATCATGGCTGCCACACGTTCCCAGTGTTCATTTGATGCGTCCTCTGAGCAGGTCCTCTGAAAAATAACGCGACGCATGTGCGGGTTGCAGTACCAGCAAAAAGTCGGGGGGCACAGTGTGCTAAAAATTGGAATGTGACGTCAGAGTCTCTGTTTACTATCTACAAGTGACAGAAAGCCGCTTTGAGGATTCTATGAGATCGGCGTGCGTGCTTCGATGTTTGATGAATGGTTTGATGTGGTGAAGCAAAATGCCGAAATACAGATGCATTTGTGGTGCTTTTATATTCAAGCGTTGCATATTTCCAATCGTAATGACACAATACATTTTAAAAGTCTCACATACCGTCTACTGTGCCGTCTTTTTTTCTAGGGCTTCCTCCAGTCGCCAGCAATAAATCGCCACACTGCACACATTAAATGCATGATATTCCAACTCTCTACACATTTAGAATCCTTAGATTTATACTTGATATCACTTTCATGATGAAATGCATTAAAGTATGTATGTTACATTTTACAGATAAATCAGTAATTTCATTTAAATAATGAATACTGTTAATAATTACACACATGGGGGTGACACGGTGGTGGAGCGTTAGCGCTGCTGTCTTGCAGAGAGTCACGTCGCTGATATTCCCTGCCTGGATTTTACATGTTTTCCTGCTGGGTTTCCTTCCAAAGATATGCAGATTTGGTTACACTAAAATGATGCTAGTGTATGTGAGTGCTTGTGTTCACCTTGCGATGAGCTGATGCCTCATCCAGGGATTGTTTCTGCCTCGTGCCCAATGCTAGCTGAAATGGACAAATCCCTGGACTGGTGGATTTTAATCATTAAACATTCTTTTCAGAGATATTGCGTTAAGGTGTCATCGGAATTTAATGGGTGTTCCAGGCAATTCACAACACAGTAAAGCCGAACCTGTTCTCACTGTGACAATATCTCGCACTGCCACCTGGTGGATTCCTCCAGATTTACGTAAAGTACGCGCGCAAGTATAAACAGTACAACGCTTGCGTAGCAGGAGCGTCTGCTGCAGCGTTGAAGTATAACCCCAGCCTTAGGATGCAAGATACACTGCTACTTAAACTCAATAGTATGGTTTGTATTTTGCTTCCTTAATATTTTGTGTATATTATCAATAACTAGCAAATTATTCGCGCTTCGCAGCAGAGAAGTAGTGTATTAAAGAAGTTATGAAAAAGAAAAGGAAACATTTTAAAAATAACGTAACATGATTGTCAATGTAATTGTTTTGACTGTTATGAATGTTGCTGTCATCAAGGATTTGATTATCATTATTTCTTTCAATCAGGTTCGTATTTGGTGGATGTGTTGTGTTCAAGTTACATTCCATGTTTGTCAACCGTTGTAAAGATAACAGGTTTCATTCATCGAAGTGTTCACTACCCAAATAGGTACTCGCGAATCTAAGATGTTTAACAGGCATTCCCGGTATTAAGTTGTGGATTTGACTGCGAATATTTAGCGGCAGCGTGTCTATAAACTTAATTTAAACTTAAGCTTTACACCTTGCTCTCCTATTGATATGTCTACAAAGGCTTGTTCAGATTCAGAGGGTTGTTCCTTTCTTACTGCATCAATAAACAGCTTGTCTTCCTCTTTATCTGAGACATCACACACTGCATGCACGGGTTTACCTTTCCCAGTCCTGCAAACTTAAGCGAAGTGGTTCAATTTACCACATTTTTTACACTGTCTTCCTTTAGCTGGACATTGACTTTTTCCACTTTGTTTCCGTGTGCTTTGTTTCCGCAGTACCTGCACTTATGAATATGCTTGTATGCATCACACGCTTCATATTCTTTTGCTGCCTTCTCAATTGTGTAATGCGTTTTTTGTTCAGCGCTCTTTGGAGCTCTTGCTTTTTGTCTGCATACTGCATCCACAGTCAGTTCATGTAAGCCGCTCGGAGTACATGCATCGAAGGTTCTCAGCTGTGCTTGTGCTATCTCGTGCGATCTTGCAATGTCCATGGCTTTATTTAATGTTAGCTCAGACCCGGCACTTAAAAGTTTCTCTCGCACTTTCGCTGAGTTTGTGCCAAACACTGTTCTATCCCTGACCATCTCATCTTTGTTGGCATAAGCACAGTCCTTCACCATCAATTTTAACTCTGTTACAAAGCGAACAAAAGTCTCGTTTATACCCTGCGTCTTCTAATTAATCTTGTATCTCGCGAATATCTCGTGCGATCTTGTGATGTCCACGGCTTTATTTAATGTTAGCTCAGACCCGGCACTTAAAAGTTTCTCTCACACTTTCGCTGAGTTTGTGCCAAACACTTTTCTATCCCTGATCATCTCACCTTCGTTTGCACTGTCTTCCTTTAGCTGGACATTGACATTTTCCACCGTGTGCTTTGTTTCCGCAGTAGCTGCACTTATGAATATGCTTGTATGCCTCACTCTTTTCATATTCTTTTGCTGCTTTCTCAATTGTGTAATGCGTTTTTTGTTCAGCACTCTTTGGAGCTTTTGCTGGACATTGACTTTTTCCACCGTGTGCTTTGTTTCTGCAGTAGCTGCACTTATGAATATGCTTGTATGTGTCACTCTTTTCATATTCTTTTGCTGCCTTCTCAATTGTGTAATGTGTTTTTTGTTCAGCGCTCTTTGGAGCTTTTGCTTGTTGTCTGCGTACTGCGTTCACAGTCAGTTCATGTCCACGGCTTTATTTAATGTTAGCTCAGACCCGGCACTTAAAAGTTTCTCTCGCACTTTCGCTGAGTTTGTGCCAAACACTATTCTATCCCGGACCATCTCATCTTCATTTGCATAAGCACAGTCCTTCACCAGCAATTTTAACTCCATTAAAAAGTAATCAAAAGTCTCGTTTATACCTTACGTCTTCTCACTAAACTTGTATCTCGCGGAAATCGTATTCGTCTTAGGCATGACAAATGCCTCGTAGCGGCAGCGTGTCTATTGGATTGCTGACGGATGGCCTTATATGGGCAGGCATTCAATTATGTGGGAGGCGTGGGTATGGGGGACGCAATATAGGCAGGCAGCCAACTACGTGGGAGGCGTGATGATGGGTGACGCAACTCCGCCTCACACGCCGACCGAGCTGCAGGCTATGGCCGTATATATGTACATAAGTAGGATTCAGTTATGACCGTTACATGTAGAATTTCGAAATGAAACCTGCCCAACTTTTGTAAGTAAGCTGTAAGGAATGAGCCTGCCAAATTTCAGCCTTCTACCTACACGGGAAGTTGGAGAATTAGTGATGAGTCAGTGAGTCAGTCAGTCAGTCAGTCAGTCAGTCAGTGAGGGCTTTGCGTTTTATTAGTATAGATTGTTGCACAAGTTAGGAGCTACAAATGAAAAGAGTCTGAATTGTGATATGATACCCCATAGAGGTGGCATCACCAGACGCTGTTCATCAGCACACCTGAGTGGTCAAGACGAAGAATAGGTCTTCACAAGTGTCTCCATATCTATAGGTGCAGGCACGTTGCTTATTCTGTAAGCAAGCATCAAGACTGCAAACTAAATACATGCCATTACAGGAAGCCAATGTAGTGATCTGAAAAATGAGTGACACATGCCCACCTTGGATGGTTAAACACCAGAGTCATCTGCAGCGTCTTGGTGAAACATGTCGGTACTCCTCCCAGCATAGAGTTGCAGAAGTCCAAATTTAACAAGACCAAAACCTGAACAAGGTTTGCAGGGGACCACTATCCCAGTAGCAGCAGCACGTAGGCTGCAACCAACACTGGGCATTACAGCAACTAACCTTACAATTTCTCTAGTATGTAACAAATACAATCTGTAATCACTGTGACTTTTGCTTTAATTGGTTATATACAATACAGTATATCATGTTTTACTATACTAACTTATTTTCAAAGAAAGATCTTTCATGTATATACTGTATACCGGCATATAAAAGTATTTTAGCTTGCATTGGGAATGACAGATACTATTTGAGCTGCACAAGAAGGCATTTTGAAATGTAAATATCTAAACAGAAGATAGGAAACATGATCAGAACTGAAAAAATGGCATTATTAAAATAAGTTGATAGCATAATTTCAAAAATTATATTATTAGGGTGTTGTACTGTGTCAGCCATTATAAGTGTAGTGAGAAGTCAAGCAAATTGACAACATTTATTGGCTAACTTAAAAGATTACAGTAAGCTTGCATACTGTAATCTTTTTAGTTAGCCAATAAAAGGTTTCATTTTGCTTGACTTCTCACTAAAAATGATATTCTCATTTGTACTGTTTGTATATGGGCTGTATTTATACAAATTGAATAACATGATCAAAAGGGGCAGTTATTGTGTCTTCATGGTCTGAGTGCTGTCACATTGGAAGTCACTCAGCCATCTAGCTTCTGGGCTTTTACACAAATATTAAATATATTAAATATTAACGTAAGAGAACATCAGTGTTCTCGCAAAAAGTCATATAAATAGTGGAAAAACTTTGCACACAACATCTTTGTTAGGTATTAAACCAGTGTCCAAGAACTGTGAGGTGGCAACACAATAACTCCATGCAACAACACTCTAGAACTAATAATGAGCAAAAACAGGTAGAAAGGCAAATTTTAAGAATTTTACTCTATTTACTCCTATTCAGGCCTGGCACCTGTGATACTAAGGTTACGAGTCCAAATAGAGAAAAGTAGCATTGCCACTCTAAGTATATTTTGAGGGGAGAGGGCTAAATAAGAATATACTGAACTGAGATAAAAAACAAAACAAAAAAAGTCATCCCATCCATATCCACGTGTTGCAACTAACATGCGTAATTTTTGCACATTCGTTTTAGAATTTAAGTGATCTTTCGGAGCAACAAAAATATTTTCAGAAATAAAAATGAAAAAGAAAATACCATCAATCAGCATGTGGTTAAGTTTAAAAGCACACAATGTTAAAGGTTAAATAGCTGTTGCACAAATTTGTACAGCTGACTTCCAGTAACAAAAATTTTGAAGGCCAAACCAATCTTCTGTGGTGATGAATGGATTCGAAGAAAAACCATGAACTAATGGACTAATTTATCTAAATCTTCACTGTGTGTATATACAACCCCAATTCCAATGAAGTTGGGACGTTGTGTAAAACGTAAATAAAAACAAAATACAATGATTTGCAAATCCTTTTCAACCTACAGTATATTCAATTGAATACACTACAAAGACAAGATATCGAATGTTCAAACTGATAAACTTTATTGTTATTTTGCAAATCTTCACTCATTTTGAATTTGATGCCTGCAACACGTTCCAAAAAAGCTAGGACAGGGGCATGTTTACCACTGTGTTTTATCACCTTTCCTTTTAACAACACTGAATAAGCGTTTGGGAAATGAGGACACTAACTGTTGAAGCTGTGTAGGTGGAATTCTTTCCCATTTTTGCTTGATGTACAACTTCAGTACGGGGTCTCCATTGTCGTATTTTGCGCTTCATAATGCGCCACACATTTTCAATGGGAGACAGGTCTGGACTGCAGACAGGCCAGTCTAGTACCCGCACTCTGACTATGAAGCCACGCTGTTGTAATACAAGCAAATTGTGGCTTCGCATTGTCCTGCTGAAATAAGCAGGGACATCCTTGAAAAAGATGTCACTTGGATGGCAGCATATGTTGCTCCAAAACTTGTATGTACCTTTCAGCATTAATGGTGCCTTCACAGATGTGCAAGTTACCCATGCCATGGGCACTAACATAGCCCCATACCATCACAGATGCTGGCTTTTGAACTTTGCGTTGATAGCAATCCGGATGGTCCTTTTCCTCTTTTGCCTGGATGACACGACGTTCATGATTTCCAAAAACAATTTGAAATGTGGACTCCTCAGACCACAGCACACTTTTCCACTTTGTGTCAGTCCATCTCAGATGAGCTCGGACCCAGAGAACCCAACGGCGTTTCTGGGTGTTGTTGATATATGGCTTTCGCTTTGCTTGGTAGACTTTTAACTTGCACTTGTAAATGTAGCGACAAACTGTGTTAACTGACAATGGTTTTCTGAAGTATTCCTGAGCCCACGTGGTAAAATCCTTTACAGAATGATGTTGGTTTTTAATGCAGTGCCGCCTGAGGGATTGAAGGTCACGGGCATCCAGTGTTGGTATTCGGCCTTGCCGCTTATGTGCAGAGATTTCTCCAGATTCTCTGAATCTTTTGATGATATTATGGACAGTAGATGATGAAATCCCTAGATTCCTTGTAATTGTACGTTGAGAAACGTTGTTCTTAAAGTGCTGGACTATTTGCCCACGCAGTTGTTCACAAAGTGGTGAACCTCGCCCCATTCTTGCTTGTGAACAACTGAGCCTTTTGGGGATGCTCCTTTTATACCCAATCATGACAAACACCTGTTTCCAGTTAACCTGTTCACCTGTGGAATGTTCAAAACAGGTGTTTTTTGAACATTCCTCAACTTTCCCAGTTTTTTGCTGCCCCGTCCCAGGTTTTTTGGAACGTATTGCAGGCATCAAATTCAAAATGACTGAAGATTTGCAAAACAACAATAAAGTTTATCAGTTTGAACATTAGATATCTTGTCTTCATAGTGTATTCAATTGAATATAGGTTGAAAGGATTTGCAAATCATTGTATTCTGTTTTTATTTACGTTTTACACAACGTCCCAACTTCATTGGAATTGGGGTTGTACATATATATATATATAATTTTTTTAAATCCACAAGTTTCTGCTGTAGGATCTCACTTGGAATAAGAGAAGGTGATAAGGTGGGCAAAAAAGTGCATTTACAACTCCAAAAGAATGTGTTGAAATGTAATCCTAGTCACTGACTGTGTCGAGTCTGCATACTCAACTTGTTCCCAAACAAGTTCTTCTCCAAAAACATTCTAAAGAAATGGTTAATTGCCCTAGTGTGTGTGAGTGTGCCCTATAACATGCTGGCAACCTGTCCACAGGGTAGGCTTCCATCTTGTGCATGATACTGCTGGGAAAGCACCAACATCTCTCAACTACACCAATGGATTTAAAGTTATCAGATAAAGGATAACTAGATAGAGAAAATAATAAAATAATAAGTCTTAATGCTAATTGTGTTTAAAATCACTCATACACATAACAGCAATACAGCTAATTTAAACTTACAAATTGACCTTATCCTTAGTTAATAAAATGAAAAATAAGAATGAAATCTGTGCAAAGTATATAAACAGTAAAAGCTGCCAAAACTTTATACTGCACATTCTTTAACTCTTACTCTGTTTAATTTGGCCAAAAACAGTAAAGATAAGAACTGACATGAGAATTCAAAAAGAGAACAATGGGAATGCTCCACTGCAGAGGTACATAGAAACAATAAAAGCAGGATTTAATTGAAACAATACTGTACTTCAGTGTCACTCCCCTGACAGCAATCAACATTTCATGCTTTTCAAATAGTTTATTGTTTTGGTATTCATGGAATGAAAGTTATGCAACAATTAAATGCAATCCAAATAGTTTCTTTCTCAGTACAATTGCAGAGAATCCAATTATTACTTAATATTCAGATGCTTCATTTTTTACAAACAATTTAGACACCTCAGGGTTTGCTGGTTTATTATATTTTGTTACATTAGTCTGTTTAAAAAACTTGATTTATTCCAAGGATTTCATTTTATAGTCAAAACTCATTACGCACTATGTAAATAATTAACCTGATTACGATATCAGATTTGCAAAATTTGAATATCTTTAACAATCTAAAATAATTCTATAAAACAGACTTGAAAAGGGTGATAGAAACAATAGTTTAACCCATGTATTCGTTTCTTAAACCCACTTAATCCAGTCCAGGGTCACAGGTCATCCCATCCAGTTGTGCTAAGTGCAAGCTATGAATTGAATATCACAAAAAGGCAGGGTTAAAAGCAGTAGCAGTTTGTAATGCGAGGCACTGGGGCACCCTTCCACCCCCATATACAGTGTATCTGGAAAGTATTCACGGCGCATCACTTTTTCCACATTTTGTTATGTTACAGCCTTATTCCAAAATGGATTAAATTCATTTTTTTCCTCAGAATTCTACACACAACACCCCATAATGACAACATGAAAAAAGTTTACTTGAGGTTTTGCAAATTTATTAAAAATAAAAAATTTTGAAAGCACATGTACATAAGTATTCACAGCCTTTGCCATGAAGCTCAAAACTGAGCTCAGGTGCATCCTGTTTCCCCTGATCATCCTTGATTTGTTTCTGCAGCTTAATTGGAGTCCACCTGTGGTAAATTCAGTTGATTGGACGTGATTTGGAAAGGCACACACCTGTCTATATAAGGTCCCACAGTTGACAGTCCATGTCAGAGCACAAACCAAGCTTGAAGTCAAAGGAATGTTACCATGTTAGAACACTTGAAATGTGTCTCCTGGCTGCTAAAGTCCATCTGCCTTAAGTGTGTGGTCACCAGCCAGCCTCACAGGGCATGCAAGTTGACTCTGAGGCAGAGAGGAGCAGCAAAGAGGCAAAGCAGCTTGGAGATGCTACCAAAGTGCTCACTATGTGCCGTGTCCGCAAAAGCTGAGATCAGAGCTCCTTTTTTAACTGGCTTCTCTAGTAGCCCCGCCCCTTTGGGCAGTTCAGCAAGTGTATAAGATATACAGTATATGTGTTTGTGGTTAGTAAGTCAGTGTTATGCCTTGGGTTGATTTTGGCTACAAAATGTGGACCACTGCATAAAAAAAATGGTTGGGAAACACAGATCTAGATGATAACATGAGGCTACATTTGTTGGCAGGCTTAGTGAATGACTCAATTTACTCAGAAAGTATGTGAGAAATTTCCAGGCCTGATGGAAAGGAGGGCAACATTTATGATAAAAAAATATACGTACCCTGATAGTAAAGGCAGAATACGATTTAGGTTTGACTTGTCCTGTGGGTGAAGTACAAGACAGGTTGGGGAGTGAGTTGTATTTTAACATATATGGGTCTGTGGATCTTATAATGTGAATTTGTGCCCAGGTGAGGTAAGCCTGGAAAACTTGCATAGTACTGGGCAGACTGGAAGCAAGAGTAGAATAAAATTGGGATGGGAATGACTCTGTGTGTTTGCTAAATGATAAACTGATAAATATCAGAGGACTACTGATTATATGATGTGGATTTATGAAATACAGTGGAAATGGCCAAGGACTGGGCACTCTATTAACAGAGGCAGAATAAGATTTGGATTAACTTATGCTATGGATGTGTTATAGGATAGACGGAAGTCCACATTATTGGAAGATTACAGAGGTGGGGGTGTGGACATTATGGTATGTGTTTTGGTAGAATGGAGAACTGGGCAAGTTGACAGAGGATTGGGCAATTTATGGACAGGTGTAATATAACATTTGGGTGGCAGGTGTGCCTGTTCTTCTCCACGTCTATAGGGCAAGTTATGGGAAGAAAATGGGGACTGAAGATGTCATGAACTGAAGTTTTGGGTAGCATGGTGGAAAAGAAATAATACATTTAATAGGCTGGATTTGTCCTGTGGGTCTGGTAATGGACAGGCCAATATATGCATTGACAGTATAATGAGGGCCATGAGATTGTGTGGAATGACCAGGAAAATAGATAGATAGATAGATAGATAGATAGATAGATAGATAGATAGATA
>JANRMT010062837.1:59364580-59402031 GCA_026402145.1 Polypterus bichir lapradei
GAATGTCACTTCAACACAACAAGTCCTGCAAATGCTGTCGTAATTGAAACAAACCATGAAACTCAAACCGATTATGACAGCAGCAATCCAAGCTGTGAGATTTGAAACAAGATTGCTGTTCACATGGCCAACTGTACGTTGCATGCTCAAGAGTAAGCTCAGCGCACAGCTTGGTCATATTACAACCGGAGGTCCGAACTCAAAATGTGGTATACAAAGAGATCCTTAACAAATAATTATTGGTATATTTTCCCTCAGTTTAAAAAGGTTTAATTTTCTTCTTAATAAAAATTTTAAGTCAGTACTTCGCCGCTGCGAAGCACGGGTATTTTGCTAGTCCTTAATAATTCCTTCCATTAATTTTCCTGGGATGCATGTTAAGCTTACTGGCCTATAGTTGCTTGGATCTGCCCTGTCACCCTTTTTATATAATGGGATGATATTTGCCATTTTCCAGTCCTTCAGAATCTCTCCAGTGCTCAGTGACTTCCTAAAAATATGTGTCAAGGGTTTATATATGTACTCATTAGCCTCCTTAAGAACTAGAGGATAAATATTATCTGGGCCTGGTGATTTGTTTGATTTCATCTTATTTAATCTGAGCAGCACTTCTCCCTCTACAATTTCCAAATCCCTCAGTACCTCCTTAGTAGTTGCGTTTACCTCTGGGAGATTATCAACTTGCTCACTTGTAAACACCTCAGAAAAATGTAAGTTTAGGGCATCTGCTATTTCATTGTCTGTATCTTTTAATTCCCCTTTACTATTCCTGATGCACTTCACATCCTCCTTGACTGTTCTTTTACTACTAAAATACTGAAAGAATCTCTTGGGGTCTTCTTTCGCCTTATCTGCTATATTCCTCTCCAACTGTATTTTAGCCTCCCTGATATCCTTCTTAATGGTTGCCCTCATATTCTCATACGCTCTATGATTCACTTTGCAGTCATTAGTCTTATATGCCTTATACAGCAGTTTTTTCCTTTGCAACTTCTTTTTTAAATCTTTATTAATCCACCGTGGAGTTTTTTTAGTTTCCTATTAATTCCAAATTTGGGTATGTATCTGCCCTGCATTACATGTAAAACATTTTTAAACCTCTTCCACTGCTCCTCGACTGTCTCCACACTTAAAAGCTTATCCCAGTCTATCCTACTTAGACTTTGTCGCATCTGCTCAAAATTAGCCCTACCAAAGTTCAACTTAACAATTTTAGTCTTTGCATCTGTACTCTTACAAAATACTGAGAATTGTATTACATTATGGTCACTTTACCCTAGTGGTTCAATCACCTCTACACCCTCAATTCTACCCTGATTATTAAAGAATACTAAATCCAGTCAGGCTTCACCCCATGTTGGTGCTCTAACATGCTGTGTTAAAAAACAGTCGCTGATTACTTCTAAAAACTCCTGCTCTTGTGCTCCTCCATCTGCAAGGTTATCCCAGTTAATATAATATCCCCCTGTAAACTTGCCTTTTTGATATTACTAAAAAGTTGTGTGTTGAAATTACTGTCTGAATTGGGTGGTCTATAACACACTCCTAAAATAAGACCTCTTTCCCTAATATTTTCCAGGCGAAGCCACATGTCCTCACTAAGATGGGACTCATCATCCAACTGAAGATGACTTACATTTAAACCCTGTTTGGCATAAACAGCAACCCCACCTCCTTTTCTGTTCTGTCTATCCTTCCTAAAATATGTGTATCCCTCTATGTTACACTCATCCCCATCTTTGTTATTTAGCCAGGTTTCCGTTATTGCTATTATATCATAATTATGCTTTGCTACATACAACTCCAACTCACTTACCTTATTTTTGATACTTCTAGCATTAAGGCAAGCTATTTTTAATGTGTTAATCCTTCTACATTTACGTGTTTGCTTAGAAACAGCATTTTTTCATTAGTTATCTTTTTTTTCTTAATCATTGAGCTATCAGCGTTACTTGTTTTATTATTATTGCTTTACTTTTCCTGTTCCCTGCTTCTCTTTAAAGATAATACTTGTGGTTATTTAATCTTCTGATATAATACACTACTGTGGCTGACTGTTTGTCTGTCCAAGATTTTAAATCACCTGTAGCTCGCAAACCGTTTGACCTATTGACCGGAAATTTGGTACACATATACTACGCGACGTCTACTATCCGCTTTCGAGGTGATGATTGACCTCTAAGGTTATTCCTCTTTTTATTTTTATTTTTTTTATTGTAGAATCAGCTCTCAGCAGCAGCCAGCAGGATGGCCATGCAGAGCATGTGTACGGGCACTGTTCTCATTCCTACCACCTTCGCCATCACTTCCCCCACTTCTTCATATCTTAAATCATTCTTGAGGCAGGTTGAAGATTTAACTGCCAGCTTAAGTGAAAAATTAAGGAAAATGTACTAAGTTATTGCAACACAAACACTGACTTAATCAGTTTTAACGTGGAAAGATGCCAACAAAAGAAGAGAAGAAGCAGGCTGCCAGGATGGAGAAATGAAGAGCTGCTCAGGAAGCAGCAAGCACATCAACCTCTGAGCAAACAAATGCTAAACGTACAGAGAAAGAGGATGAAAACTATGAATGCTCAAGTGAAGTATATTCACTGCACGTGATCATGCAGTGCGCCGTTACTGGTTATCTATAATACAGTATTATTATTTCTTTATGTCAATTGTGTAAAGGGTGTTCCCTGTTTTGGAGTGGTCTTTTTGCATTTTTTTTTGTAGTTATAATTTTCTTCTGATTATTCATTGTTCATTGAGACTTTATTTTACTTAATTCTGTTACAATTAACTATTGAACAAATGGTTTGACAAGGTATTTTCCCTGTTCAGGAGCCTTTTTTATTTTTCTATTTTATTTAGTTGGCTTTTTCTTCTCATTAATTACTTTTTTTTTATTTGAATCTCAGCTTACTTTTTGTAATGACATTATTTATTGTAAATTTAGTCTTTGGTTATTCTTTGTTTAAGAGGTTTAGTTTCTTTCTTCCTTGAATAAGCCTTTCCCATTTTCTTCCACTAAACTAATTTTGACACATTATTTAGTTTTTCATGGCTCACAGTTTTTTCTTTTTATCTTGAAAGCAAATCATAGCAGGTGAATGTTGACAGGTACTTTAACAGCATGGGGAACAGATGGAAGCTTTTAAGGGTAAATTTCAGTCAAATTTTAGAAAATATTTGTTCACTCACAGAACTATACAAACATAGAGAAAGTTATCAAATATTTCAGTAGACACTAGTTCTCAAAATCTTAAAATGACATTTTCCACTAGTTAGGTGAATACTGACTGACAGATTTTATTAAGCCAAATGGCCTTTTCTCATCAAAACTGTTCTTATGAGTATACCATGAGATTTTCTACTGAGAGTTAGATGCTTTTAAAATAAGATGAACCAGATTCCCACAACAATGCATTAAATTAAGGAATTTAAGAAGTACATTATTTCATATTTACTTTCCACATTTTCTTGGTCAAGATTCAGGAATTTGCCCTATAATGAACACCTGTCACCAATCACTTTAAAAGCATGTATTTGGACTATGGACAAAAAATGTAGGCAACACGAGTAAGAGTCAAACAAGGACCAACTGCTAAAAGGTGTGAAGTTGTCTGCTGAGCCATCATACTAGATGAGGCTTATGGGAGAGGTGAACCTTTCTCTTCCTAAAATGAAGAATTCATATTTTAAAATCCTAAGTGGTCTAAGAAAAAAAGGCTAAATCTGTCCCATTTTACTTTGACTACTCCAGACCAGCTGGCTCATTTTACCTGTATTTTGATTATTTTTCTGTCTTACCAGGTCATCTTTAATTTTCTGGCAGTACTATAAAATCACAACATTTCCTTCTCCATGTATGGCACTATTCTCTTGTTGCCAGTGTACTTAGAGTTAATAAAAGTAATTGATTTGAAATTAGTACCTGTGCACTCATTTTGAAGTCCTTTTCCATAATATCCCTTCTCACAGACACAGTCATACTGACCAGAGCGAGTGCCACACTTGCAGCTTGCCATTACATCACAACAGTCCTGCCCTGCATCGCACAAGGATGAACAGTGGGAAATATCCTCTTGAATATAACTCCCAGATGGAAGATCTGAAAATTGATAAAAGTAGTTTAAAGGTAATTAAAATCAAGCCCTGCAATTTGTTTTGACCTTGAAAAAATCTGTTCTTTTCATTGTCAATTAATTAACCTTGTAAACCTCATAAGGCAGATATTATTCATGAACATAAATATTACCTTTAAAAGACCTTTAAAAGTGAGGTTCTACAGAAATACAAACCACAATTAATCAGCTATTTAAGTCTCATAAAACTCTTTCCCACATTCACTTGATTGTTAAGCTAATCCTTTCCCAGCCCTCTGATTAGCCTAAACATTCAAGCACTTCTTCTACTTTACATCTTTTATGCAACTGTAAGACCCTTCAAGCTAAAATGGAATTCTTACTTTTTTATTCCTGTTTACTGTTAATGTTCTGGAACCATAAGACAATAGTTACACAGAGCAAAAATAAATAACCAATAGATAATGTGCAATTGTCAGCATGTAAAACAAAAACAATGAGCTCTTACCTTCATGAAGTGCTCGACGTGCCAACGCTTCAAACTCCGCAAAGTTGTGAACAAAGTAGCAGTGTTCTTCCTTGGGAAAGGATGCCATGTCATGAAGTTCCCGTATGTTTCCTTGCCATATTCCAAAGGTGAAAATTTCCACACCCATATCACGCAAAGAAGTAGCCGTAGGCCGTGGATCACCACCATTGGAGTAGCCGTCTGTGATAAGGAATATCACTTTGGTAGCATTTCGGCTTGACTTTTCCAGTATTTGCTTAAGAAAAAAAAAATGACAAGCGAAATCATAGTAAAGGCGTTTTAAACTCCACTTAAGTAATAAACCATAGGCAGATTCATGTTCTAGTACAAAGGAGGACTTGACTGCCGTACTTAGCAAATACTTCATACAAGGTCACAGTGAATTTTATTACCCGAATGGAAAATTCATTTTCCCTTGTGCAGTACAATAGAATAAAAATGACATCAAAGGAAAAAGATTAAAATAAAGAAATGTTCACTTTAGTATGTTTCTGTTCTTCTTGAGCTACTTACTCTTCATCATTTAACAGTGTTACTTCTTAAGGTAAAAAATAATCTGTTTATTTTTTTTTTTGTACTGGAGGATTTTATCACTTGTCAAACTGCTAAAACAATTGTGTGCAAAGGATGTGAAGGAACATTAAGGATTTGATTAAGCGTTTTAGTGGAAGATCTGGATGTAGCTAATTGGCAAATCTTTAGAAAATTACTAATACCACAGTAAACTAATGGAGCATTATTTTTATAAGAATTTAATTATAATTAGTATTAATGTGGCAATAATAAATATACAATATGTATTAAGGTACACAAATGTTGATTCTACACTAGATTTAGAAAGTTTTCAGATGCCTTCAGTTTCTGCACACTTTATTGTATTGGGGATTTAATTTTAAATGGACAGCCTATCAAACTACACTCAATAACCCATAATGACAAAATCAAAACAGGTTTTCAGAAAGGTCTGCAAATTTATTAAAAATCAAAAACTGAAATCTCTCGTTTACATAAGTATTCATATCCTATGTTGTGATGCTCCAAATTGTGGTCAGGAGCATCCAGTTTGCCTTAAATATTCTTGAGGTGTGTCAGAACTTGATTGGAGTCCACCTGAGGCAATTTAAATTGATTAGACATCATTTAGAAAGGCACACATCTGTATATATAAAGGTCACACAATTCACACTGCAGGTCAGGACAAAAACCAGGAAATGAAGTCCAAGGTCCTCTTTGTAGACATCTGTGATCAAATTGCAAGACATAGATAAGGGCAAAGGTATAAAATCATTTCTAAAGCTATGAGTGTTCATAGGATCAAGAAGGGCCGTGGTAAAGGATGTGACCATGAATCCAATAGTCACTCTAACAGAGCTTCAAAAGTCCTGTGCAGATAAGCTGTTGGTGGGACACTTATTTCAGCAGCACAGCATCAATCAGGCATTTATGGTAGAGAGGCTAGACAGAAGCTACTCTTACAACCGTTTAAGAGACTCTGAGATCATGGAGGGAAAATATTTATTGGTCAAATCAGCCAAAAATTCCCACAGAACTCTAAGCAATATGTCTGGCGAACACCAGGCACTGGTCATCACCTGCCTAATACCATCCATACGGTGAAGCATGGTGTCAGCATTATGGTATGGGGATCCTTCTCAGGGGCAGGAACAGAGAGGCAGGTCAGAATTGAGGGAAGGAAGAATACAGCCAAATACAGAGAGGTCCTAAAAGAATACATTCTCTAGAACACACTTCGCCTCTTACAGGAGCAACGGGTTACTTTTTGGCACAACAATGACCTGAAGCATACAGCCAAGACATTGATGTAGTGGCTTCAGGATACATCTCTGACTGTCCTTGAGTAGCCCAACCAAAATCAGGCCTAAACCCCATAGAACACCTGAGGAGAGGCCTGAGGATGTCAGTTTACAGATGTTTACCATTCAGTCTAACAAAGCTTCAGGGGATTTGTCAGGAAAAAGGGATAAATTGCCCAAATCCATCCATCCATTCAGAGACTTACCCAAGAAGACTCAAAGCTGTAACTGATGCCAAAGAGGCTTCTACAAAGTAATGAATAAAACGTCTGAATATTTATGTGAAGGAGAGATTTCAGCTTTTGATTTTTAATAAATTTGCAAGCCTTTCCGAAAACATGTTTTCACTTGGTCGTTTTGGGTTATTGAGTGTAGACTGAAGGGCAAAAAAGGTAAACATCCATTTAAAATTAAATCTACAACATAATAAAATGTGCAGAAAGTGAAGGTATCTGAATACTTTCTGAATCCACTAAATGTATTTCTAGAATTTCTAAAAAGGTATAAATGAAATATTAATTTACCACCCATTCATCTATTTTCTTAAGTGTTTTATTACAATGCAAGGTTAGTGAGAGATTGCAGTTAATGATGGTAGCAAGTGTCACAAGACAGGAACCGGCCATGTTCACACATTTGTACACCCGTGCTCAATCATATCAAACCAATTTAAAGTTTCCAATCAATCTAAATTTTTATATCTTTACAACCTGGGAGAAAAATACATAAATAAAACCTACTATTCCAATGTGCTAATCCATTAATGATTCAGCATGGATCAATTATTTCATGTGATCCACAAATACATATCAATTAATTAATTTTGTTACAGTTAAAAATATGAACAGTTTACACATAATCTGACAAAGGTGAAACACACCATTGTTGAATTTAAATTCCTCTTTATCCTGAATGATGCATATTTGCTTTTTGCTGCAAATTTTCCTTTACAAAAGTGACTCCCATTTCCTATGCTATAGCTTGCCTTTTTGTATAACTGGGAAATACTTTCAAAGTGCAAGGCTATAATGGTAAATGGCATGCTGGTCAAGGTTAAATAATGTGCTGAACTGGCATAAAAAGTACAAATATGATAAATGTCTTATCAACCTAAATGATCTAAATCTGAATCTGAAGTAAAACATAAAGTCACTCTTAACTTGGAAAGGTAGAAAAGAACATCACCACAATTACTTCATATTTACTAAGATCCTTATGATTTTTGAACCTCTCCCTTTTTATGTGTCTAAAGTTAATCTTCTGTCATGAATGATTGCTTAGAGAAAAGCTAACACAAACCTTTCTACAAGATGAGAACCCTATTTATTTGAAAGTGATTGTCAAAAGTCAGAAGAGCATATGGCTCTCTTTAATTTTTCAGAATATTGTAACTACATTTTAATAAACTAAACTTCAAAAAATATTTTAAATATCTGTATGTACTACTAGATATACAGTAACTATGAAAAAGTCTTAGACCACCCATGAAAATTAGTTAAAGAGATAATAAATATTTATTTGCTCATGAAAAAGCTATATAACATTACAATAAATACACATTAGAACAGGTCATTCAACCCTACATTGCTCAACAAATTCCATTATTTCAACTTTTTTAAAAAACTGTGAAGTTGAGATTTAAAGGTTCCTAAAGTAATATTTAGTACATTACTTGGTAGCTTAGTACACAAACCAATGACTGACTCTGTAAAGACATTCCCAGTCATGTAAGCTTGAAATTTATCCCTAAGCAGCTTCTGTCTGTGCTCCATTTTCTAGTGACAGCTGTCTTGTTTGTTTTAAGCTACAGTATAACAGGCTATTACCCCTGGTTCAACTTTGTTTTCTTTTAAGTCTATATTTTACTGTTTGCCTGTTTATTATTTAGTAATTATTACTGAGTATGCTTTTGTTTTAGTTTGTATGTATTTACAGCATTTATTTTGTTACTTAATTGCATTGTATTATTGAAGTATATTTATTTTGTTTTAATGTATATATAATGGGGCAGCATGGTGGCGCAGTGGTAGCACTGCTGTCTCGCAATAAGGAGACCCGGGTTTGCTCCAAGGTCCTCCCTGCATGGAGTTTGCATGTTCTCCCCGTGTCTGTGTGGGTTTCTTCTCACAGTCCAATGACATGCAGGTTAGGTGCATTGGCAATCCTAAATTGTCCCTAGTGTGTGTTTGGTGTGTGTGTGTGTGTGTGTGTGCCCTGCGGTGGGCTGGCGCCCTGCCCGGGGTTTGTTCCCGCCTTGCGCCCTGTGCTGGCTGGGATTGGGTCAAGCAGACCCCTGTGACCCTGTGTTAGGATACAGCGGGTTGAACAATGGCTGGCTGGTGAATCGTTGGCTGTATATATAATGTGCTTCAGGGGGTAGTTTCTCCAATGTCATAGTTCAGGGATTGCTCTTGGCCTTTAAATTCAGGCTGACAGTGTGGTGTAATGGTTAAGGCTTTGGACTTTAAAACCCAGAGCTTGTGGGTTCCAATCCTGCTACTGTAACCATGATCAAGTCACTTCACCTGCCTGTGCTCCAACTGGAAAACCAAAAAGAAATGTAACCACTTGTATCATAAATGTTGTAAGATGCCTTGGACAAAGGTATCACATAAATATCTGGGACAGAGTCTGTTAGGATTGATTCCCTTTTTCTGAGGTTTTTATAGATTTTTCTGTCAGTTCAGGTAATTAGACACTTATTTTATTATTTTGGAGTCACTGATTCTGACATCGATTTGTGGTGATTCTCTTTCATTTTGATGGTTAAGTATTTTTTTAGACTGCTCTGTCCACCATTTTGGTTTTCATGATCATTGCCATGAAAGACAGAGCTCCTGTCGTTAGGGCAAAGGTGCTAGTTGTTAGAAGGGTATTCTCTGAGGTCATGACACAACATGATCTCTCTTTTAAGCTCTTTTTGCTAAATAAAATTTTGGTTAACAACTTCTTTGCTCATTTTTTGAACACAAATTTTCTCTCTTGTTTAGGTCATACTGTTTTGATCTCTTGGTATTGACCCTGTTTTGATTTTCATCAGTTCTCCTGGCTCACTCTCAAACCTAGTTTGCTTGCACAGAGAGTAAATGTCCACTGACGAATCATTCAATTCTGTACACTCCTGTTTTAAATTTTAGATTTAATTGCAGATCTCACTTACTGTAGATAGATAGATAGATAGATAGATAGATAGATAGATAGATACTTTATTAATCAAAATACTTTATTATAATTTCTGGCTTCTGGACTTTGAGTTTTGGTTTATGGTTTATGATTATTGGATTCAGACTGGGTTTTATTTGCTTTTGTTTTCTGTTTTAGTCATCACTCTTTTTTATTAATTTTTGCTTTGGTCATTGCTTATTTTTTGTTAAATGTTGTTTTGTCCAAATAGAACAGGGGTTTGATAATTCCCTTCCTGCCTTTTAATAAGTTGATCAAGATTTTTTGAGTTTTCTTTGGGCCCTTTCCTCTTCATAGTCTATGTAGGCCAAAGACTTCTGCTGAGTTTGTGGAAAAGGCTGATATTGATTTCTAGGCTACAGAGAACCTGAGTGTAGAATTTGGAGACTCAGTCTGGTAGCCTGAAGGAATTATAACAGCTTTTTCTGGTTGCTTAAATTGGAAAGGTTTAATTCCTTCAACATCTCCTTATAGTTTATACTCTGCTATTTTGGAATTGTGAAGGACACTGACCAGGAAACATACCCAGCCAGAATGCCCTCAGCATGGAAGGACAGGGGGAGACAGCTTGCAGAGGGCTTTGTCTCCTCTATGGTGCCCCCTGGGTTGTGGCAATACTTTGACTCAGCCCTGTTGTGTTTCGTGGGTGCTGCCACTGGGTGCTGCAGGAACTTGGGAGTCCTACTTTGTCAGGCTTTCACCTCACCCAGCTGTGCTTCCAAGCTACAGCTTTGTAACACTGGAAGTGCTTCCAGGTGTAACATAAAAGGAGCTGCCTGCCACAACTCCGGGAACCAGAGTCAGGAAGAGGTGGACAAAACTTGCTGGAGGAACGGTGGAGACAGTGATCAAGACAGATGAAGAGAGAGAAGAAGACAATGACGACAGAGCTGCAGAGTGCTGTGTGCTATTGCTGTGCTTTGTTGTAATTGTTACTGTAGTGGGAAACACTTATTGGAAGGGCTTCCCACATAATAAAATCCTCTTGTTTGCTGTGTTTGAGCCTGTGTGTGTTGGGTGTTTGGGGAGCTGATGGTCCTAATTGTTCTTCTCTAGGCTTTCTCCACCACTGTTTTATTGTTTTTTGTAATATGTAGATTAAGGTTACACACAAGATTTCATATGAGTCCTGTAAGCGTGTGTCATCATAAATCTATTTTATGTTAAGAGATGAGGCTAATAGGTTGAGAAGGTAGAAAATGCAATTATATCATTTTTAATCATAACAAACAACACAACACACAATTTTAAGGAAACTAACCCAATATACCACTTCCAATCCAAGCTCCTTGTTTCCTAAGCAATGTTTCAAACATAGCACAAATCTGTCTGAAACAACCTAGTCTGGCCACTTTCCATATAACCAACATCACTCGTTCTATGCAGCGTGTGCTGGACTGAAACACATCTTTTGCCGGTATGTTTGTAAATGGTGAAAGATTGCCATGAATATCATCATGGATATAGCAGGAATAGGTTTGAGCTTGTCACAAGGAATGGGGCACTGAATAGACACAATACACCTCAAAGAAGTAACACATCTTCATACCCTGCTACCAAAAACCTAAGATATTTTACAAATGACCACTCAGTTAAAGCTGTGAAGCTTATTTGGTCAGCCGATGGTCTTTTTAGCAGTTCTCAGGGTTTCCATTTCCATTTCACTAGTTTGTCCCACATTCCTCTTAGTCTTTGTGCGAAAAAGTATTTTTCTGATCTGGAATGTATCTTACCTTAATATCTACTGGTCTTCTTAGTACATGATTCACTATTAAACTGAAAGAATTTTACGGGGTCAACTTAGTCAATGCCGTAGGAAACTTTTGAATACCTGAATTAAGTTCCTGTGCAGCCCTCTGCTCAGGACTAGAGTTTTAGGACATTCCCACAGAGAATAGAGCATTGGCATTAGATGCATGACACATGCTTGCTTTTCTTGTATTTATTAGTCTTTTATTGTTTATTTAGCTAAAAATCAGTATTGTTTAAAAGTTTTGGCAAAACCAAAATTTCATGTTATGCAAATATACTGTACCTGTCACAATTCTAAGATAAAAGGAGACCTCAGTTTAGATCAGTTGAGGGAGCAAAACTCACTTAAGAACTAGAAGGAGTGTCAGTGTGTGTGTCAAGGAGGGTATATAAGGCATCATATGCAGCAGTAATCACATTACCTGTTTTGAAATGTTGATGAAAATAGTGATTCTTCTTTTACTTATCCTGCTTGTATTTTTTGTCTTTCATTATGCCAACTGTTAGTTTTTGCTGTGCCCCTGATGCTGCTGTGATTAGTCTCTGGGACACTGTGATTTCTCTTCAATGGCAGAAATGGGTTTAAACAATAGAGCAGTGGTTCTCAACCTGTGGGGCCCCCCCTAGGGGGGCGCAAAGTAACACAAAGGGGGGCGCGAAGATGTGAAAAAAGAAAACAAGAATACAAAAATATGAAAACAACATCTGTTGAAACCAAAACAAATTAACTTAAACTACATTCTGATACTAGAACAATAAATATAGAGTTAGATAAATGTCGATAAAAGTTAAGTAGGTATAATAAAATATGGATCTACATATCAAAAAAATTTTAGGGGGGGCGCGATTAAAACTGTTATGAAAACTCAGTCGCAAATACTTAAAGGTTGAGAAACGCTGCAATAGAAGAATAAATGCATCATTTCATCATATATGATACTTTTAATATGAAATTATTAGAGAGGACTGACTATGATGTTTTAAGAAAGAAGGAAAAATTGGATTTGTCATGATTTGTTATGATTTTGGATTCTCAAAGTTTATCTTTGTGTTGTTTTCTTGTGGGTGCTTTCGGTTTTGACCCTCTTGTTCTCTTGATCACAATTATTGTCTCTTCTAATGGACTTCAACTTCATTTCACTTTATATCTATTTTTTTTTTTTTGTTTTGCTTTTGACTCGCATCTCCCAAATTTTGCTCAAAAGTTTATCTACCAATTCACTGACAGGACAGGACTCTTGATTCAGCATCACTACACTCAGCTCAGTGTTAGTACTTCTGAGCTATTTCATACTTCCTGAAGGATTTCACACAGCAAACTCTTACAGGTTACAGGTGGGCTATAAAAAGGACTGGCAAACACCACTCAGGGCCAGAATCTGGAGGAAGAGTACGAGGTTGCCTGGGAGAAGTGGTGGTTCCAGAAGAAGTGTTGTTTATTGTGATTTAAGTGCTTTTGGGACTGTGTATTGCCTTTGGGTTTCACGGGGAAGACGTGCCCCACAGGTGAAGAAAATTAAAGTCTTGTGTTTTTATACGTGCCTCTGTGTAAGTCTGTGCCGGGTTCTGCGCTATATAGTGTCCATTTCACAACATGCAAACAGTATACAGTACATATGATATAGCCTGTTAACCTTTAATACAATGGATTAACATATGTAGTTTATATTGTTGCTGATAGGTAGTGACCAAAGTATTCAGGGATTTTTGGTAAGGAGGGTAGATGTTTTGAGGTAAGGTAGTTATAATCAGTAATCCTATAAACCTATAATCATAGTGTTGGAGGATGGTGACGTGTTGCATATTTATTAGTGCATACAAGTAAGAATTTCATTGTACCCGTGAAAATAACCCTATAAACCTGTACACTTCAAGTGTTAATTTAAGACTTGTGACTTTACTGGGTAGACAAGTGAGATCTTGTTCACAGAGTGTCTAGTAGTCATTGAATATAATTCTACAAATCTGTTAATAGTTGTTGAAGTTTAGTTTATTATTATTCTTGTATCGCATAACATAAGACAAGGTTCCCCATTCCTCTTCACATTACATCAGTCTGTTGTCATGCTTTTTGTACAAAAGCTAAGAGATTCTAATAAAGATAAAGACATGAGAACTTTAATGAAATCTCCTCTTTGTGTGATTCCTGTAAGTTAGTAAAGGAAATGGATCAAGTGAAAACTGTCACAACGTATTAATGATAAAAATACTATGAAAGAAGGGGATAAAAGATAATGAATTGAAAAGCAAATAGACATTTGCACTATTCATAACTTTAAATTAAACTCAGAAACTTGAGCACAAGATGACGATGATGATAAATTTACTTTGAACAATCAAAGGAGTCATTTGCAAATATTTTCTTTATCAATGTTGGATAATTTTTCTTATGTATTTCATGATTAATGCCTATACAGTTGTTTTTTTATATACATACATAACTGAAAGTAAACCTCTTCAAGAAAATGAGCTGTCAATAGCAAAATTATTATTGCAAATGGAAATATTCTTTAGCCTAGCTCTGTTGGTGGAAGTTAATTACAAATATAGATATTGACTGTAAGCTGTCCATATAAAAGCATAAACTTACACAGTGTCATTAAGATATGAATTCCAATGTACCTGATATTAACAATGGGATTTACAAAAAGACAGATCAGTTCAATTCAATTTCATTTATTTTTGTATAGCATAAAGCGCTGTGACATGTTCTCAGGTAAAATGCAAATACAACCTTTACTAAACTGAGTACATAAAGACACAATGTAGTTTCAAACTAATGAACATAAATGGAGCTCAGCACTATCTGTGCATTAATTAATTGTTGAACTATTGTCAATTGACATTGGAGAAGAGGAAAACAAAAACTCCAGACAGCAGCATTCCTAGAGAACATAACCTCTGGAGACAATGACAGAATCAGTTGTCTCACCACAAAGTCTACACTACCACATCGACCCACTGACATAAATCAAGCCATCCATCTATCTATTCATCCATCCACCCATCTATCCTTGCATTTTCTGAACCAGTCATTCCTATGCAGTTTCGCAGTCAAAACCTTTCATGATAGCACACCATCCACTGCATGACACACACAGTCATGCTAATGTCTACCCACAGTCATGCTAATTTAAAGGCAGCAATTTGTTAGTTTCAAGGTGAAACTGATGACGTGGTCATTGCTATCAGAGATATGTCAGGACCTCTGAGTGGCCTGTAGCTCACATTGGAGAAGGGGGACATTACACAAGGCCTGCTTGTATTTCTGTTTTTTTATTTTTACATGAAGTCTAGATATAACTTCAGAGGGATCATAATATTCACATCATGGGCAAAAAATGTCAGTCCATCATTGCTGATTATATTTGAATAATAGGCTAGATATCCCCCATTGAACATATATTTTGTTCGACTGATAGATAAAAGAATTATTGTCTAATTACAAGTAATACTGAATGCAATCACTTTCAACTTTAACGGCAAATTTTCAGATGGTAGCACATAAAATCAAATATTTTTTACCCAGGAAGTGTCTGTTGTCTGTTGTGGTATAAATATTCAGTCAGCTACTAGAAATTATTATCTGGTACTAGGGCTGCAACGTTTAGTCGATGTAATCGATGACGTCGACTAATGTTGCCTCCGTGCCACAATGTTTTCCGAAATGTACTATAAGGTCATTTGTCAGTATCATCTTGGCATAAAAGATGACTTATACATTAATGAAATGTAACTACTTATGGTTAACAAAAACAGTTCCATTCTCACTAGGTTCCCTTATTGCAATATGAGTAAAAATCAATTGTCTCAATTATTTTATGTTAGTAAAACTGGACACTGGTGGAAATTGCCTTTTATGTTGGCCTGTACACCTAAACTATATGAAAACTGAATGTAGCACCTTGTCAGGCATTCATGGCTCCCGGCAGAGCAAGCATGATGGAACTGAAGCTTGCCTGAAACATTCTTGACCTGTTAGGCAGTTCCCTCTAGTAGGTGCCTGTTGCCAGAAAGTCGGCCACTATTAAAACCTGAATATGAACAGGTGAAGCTCAATTTGAGGCAGTCTGTTTTTCTAAAGCCATGCTCAATTCAACACATAGCTGAAGGTGAATGTATCTTTGAAACCTAAATCAGGCTCATAAGCCAGTCATCATCTTGGGCAAGAAAAAATTATGCCAGTCTCAAAAAGCTTGTACCCTTCATATATGACCATCTGCATAGCCTCCAGGTGGCATCAAACAAGTATGAAGAAGCTATAGGGCATGATATTTACAGCTTTCTGTGCACAGGAAGTGAATCACAACTGTGTTTTTACCTAATGCAATTATTCACAACAAGTGATTGCATTGGTTTCTAATCCTAAGAAGTGACAAAAGGAAACCTAACTTAGTAAAACCCAGGTAATGTTTTTTAGGGTAAATGCGCAAAATTGGTCCTCCTAAGAGGCAAATATAAATTAATCTATACATCATATTCATCACTTTTGACCTATGTTTGTCATGTCAATGCACATTATAATAATGATTCAGCAATATGAATTATGTGTATTTAGGTTTGCCTGAAATCCCTTACTTAAGAAGGGTGTTGTCATTTCCCAGTTTCTCCAAAATTCTGCATACAGATGGGTTTGAGTTGCACATAAATATATGCAAGTTGTGTCAAGTTTTCTTTTATAAATCCCTATTTTTGTGTACATAAAGTAATTCAATTAACATAAATCCAGCATCCATTTATATCTTTCCCTGTCTTCCCACTTCATCCAGCTACTTTTTTAAATTTTCACCAGCCACATCTGTATTTGTTAATGACCTGCTTTGTAAGATGAGGCTGACTACTTGTGTACTGCACTCCATCCCCACCACAATTCTTAAATCCTGCCTTCATGCCATAACCCCAACTGTTACAACAATAATAAATACATCCCTTGACACTGGCTTTAAGCCAGCCACTTCTAAAATCACTTCTCTAACCCCAATGCTAAAAAAAAGTCTTGATGCTGACAGTTTTAACAATTTTCATCATATTTCTCAATTACCTTTTCTGTCAAAACATTTTGAGTGTGTTGTAGCCTTCCAACTCAACAATTACTTAACTTCTAATACATTGATGGAGCCCTTTCAGTCTGGTTTCAGAGTGCAACATAGCTATGAAACTGCTCTGCTTCGGGCAACTAATGATTTGCTCATGGCAGCAGACTTTGGGAAAACCAACATATTATTTCTGTTAGATTTCAGTGCAGCATTCAACACTATCAGACATTATATTCTATTTCACCGAATGGAGAACATTCTGGGTATCTCTGACATTGTCCTCCAGTGGCATAAGTCCTATCTGAATGACAGACAAGAGCTTGTTATTCACATCAACAGCAGGTCCAGCTCAACGCCAGTCACACAAGGGGTTCCTCAGGGCCCTGTCCTTGGCCCTCTATTATTCATATTTTTGGACTGAGTTATCATTTTTATACAGATAATTCTCAACTCTATTTCAATGTTAAAAGTGAAACTTCATCAGAGATTTCTCAGCTCACAACTTACCTCAGTGAAATTAAAACCTGGATGGAGCATAACTCCTTAAAATTAAATTGCAATAAGCTGAACTCCTGCAAAATGGCACAACTTAAGAAAATTAGCTCTTTTTCAGTCACTCTTGACGGTGATCTCATTACACCTTCTTCTAATGCAATGAATCTTGGCTTCATTTTTGATTTTTCCCTTTCTTATTCCACCCACATAAACCACATTAAGAAACTTTCTTACTTGCACCTCCATAACATATCCCATGTGCGCTCATTCCTCTACTTTTCTAATGCTGAGAAACTTGTCCATGCTTTTATAACATGCAGTATCAATTATCGTAACTCCCTACTGGCAGATGCCCCTTCAAATCTTATATCATAGTTGCAGTTGATTCAAAACTCTGCTGTAAGAGTCCTTACAAGGACAAGCAACAGCAAGCACATAACACCCATCACACTTCGCCTTCACCTGCTCCCTGTGTCTTACAGAACTGAATATAAAATTCTTTTAATTACCTACAAAGCTTTAAAGGGCCTTACATTAAACTACATCAGTGACGTTCTCCATCGCTCTGCTCCTGTTCGCCCACTAAGGTCCTCTGATTCTGGCAATCTTGTTCTGGCAATTTTGTTGTGCCCCACACTAACCTGCACTCTATAAGTGACAGTGCCTTAAGCTGTATAGTGCCCAGGCTTTGGAATGACCTCCAAAAATTAATTAGATGCAGCCGACTCAATTAATTCTTTTAAAAAACAACTCATAACTCATCTGTTCCAGAAGAATTTTAACTTAACCTGACATTCTACCCTTCTTTCAGTTACCTCTCTGTTTATATGTTCAGGATAATTTGTCTGTGTTATATCACAAATTATGATATTTGTTCAGGCTTTTAGTCTAGTATTGAATTGTATTATTTTCTATTGTCTTCAATTATATTTAATGCTTTGTTTTGTTTTTATCGGTTTGGTGTTCTATGCAGAAAATATTTACTTTAAATGTTAAATAAAATGCTGTTCTTTCTGAGACTCTGTGTAGCACCTTGAGCATGGGAAAGATGCTATATAAATACATTTTTACTATTATTATTATTATTATTACACATTTCATGCCTGTTTTTGTGTGTACACAAGTTTTACAAATCTGACCCCTTACTATTTTTCAAAGCAGAAAAAAAACTTTGATAGAGTAGAATGGATTTATCTATTAACCATACTGTGCAAATTTGGCTTTAACCCTAATATATCTGCATACATTATATTACTTTATGCTAATTTAGAAGTCTCAGTCTATATTAATAACATGAACTCAGATCACATTGAATTAAAATAAAGAACAAGGATGTCCTCTGTAATCAATGCCTTTTGTGGTTGCCATCTAACCATTAGACATTTATCCTGGAAGAAATCAGAGAGAAAGGGAATCCTTAGAGAAGACCTTGAAGAGAATTTATTCATTTATGCAATTTTCTGCTTTATATCTCAGCACCCTCAATCATCTCTACCTTTGGTTTTTAATTTGCTAGCAGAATTTTATAAGATACCTGGATTCATAATACTTTTGAATGAAAGATTGTTTTTTCCAGTGAACTCTTAGGCAGACCGGGCAAGGCCACATAACTATTTATGTGTTATTGAACATTTTAAATATCCGCTTATCACCATCACAAGTAAAGATCTTTTTAAACAGACTTTTGGGAATACAATGGAAAAAATCAAACAAAATATTAATAGATGTCTACCCATATGAATATCCTATGCCAGAGCATGCTTATAAATATATTAAAAAAACCTTTCTTTAAACAGTTAAGATTCCACTGTAACCTCATTTACCTGGAGTTCAAAATGGCCAAACATCTAAAAAGAGACTCTACAGAGGTCTAAAGGAGAACAAACGTGGCCTGGCACTACCCAATTTTTTTATTTCACTCAGTAAATAAAAATGAAACTGGCTAATTGCACTTTGTTGCCAACCAGATCTGTGCATGCCTGATTGCAGTTGGAAGCCTGAATGGTGGCTTGATCTATGAAATTCTTCTTTCAGCTTTTTCTGACTATGATGCTTGAATCTACAGAATGCTTTGCAATCTGTAGGGAAGGCAGGGCCCAGGTTTGTGTCGTCGTTTCTGGTAGCTTAGCAGTTGAGTTTTTTTGTCACATTGCATAACCTGGAGCAGCAATTACATATCTCAGCTCTGCTATAAGCCTACGCTGAGCTCCCATTCATTCTCCCATTGTTGGACCACCTCTAGACAATGATGTCATGTGGAGTATGTGGCCAACAGATACTCTGGCCAGGCTGGCAAGAGCTTAAAACTGAAAAAAAGGACTAAATATAAAGTGGTTAGAAGGGGGAATACCAAAAGAACAAGAACAATGATTGCATTAGCTAAGCCCTTTGTTAAAAAAATCATTTTGTGGGCACTCCATGATTCTGCTGCCAGTGTGAGCATATTCAAAATGTGAAATGGGTTTACCATCCTTGTTCCATCAAGCAAAGATGTCCCCTCTTTTGGTCTGCAGATTTTGTCTGTTCATATTATTTGAGAGTAGCTACCTTGCATGCAATCTTAGGCTTATGTGATGTTTCAGAACAAATAGAAGCAGGTTTAAAAACATTTCAAATATAAGAAATAAACAACACACTAATAAGCAATACCTAAAGTGAAAGTTTGCACGGGATTCAAGTGGAAAGTAGAGCAGGCCACTGACTGAAACACCAGTGGCCTCATGCATAACTCTAGGCGTAGAATTCACACTAAAACATGGTGTACGGACAAAAGCGGAAATGTGCGTATGCACAAAAAAATCCAGATGCATAAATCTGTGCGTACGCCAACTTCCACGTTCTTCCGCTACATAAATCCCGGTCAGCGTGAAAAGCAATGCACGTGCACGCACCTGCCGCCACTCCCAAACTCCTCCCAGAGTTACGCCTCTTTGAATATGCAAATCAAAATAAATAGCCCTTAAGCTCAGCATTCTGTGAAAAGGCAATGGCAAAAGCACGGGGGAAAATAGAAGAATTTCAGCGAATACCAAGTTGAGGCAAGGAAAAGGTCCTATTTGTTGGTTTTAACAGTAGTATAAAGAACAAAAGGAAGTTGTTTGAGTGACATAGAGTGTCGAAGAAACTCAAAAGCTCAAGTTCACAAAGTCGCACAGTGCCAGAAATAAAAAAGAAGCTGTCAGATATCAAAGTCGCCATGAAAAGGTGAGTCGTAGCCCACTGTCTGAGTGTCATATGAAAGCTTATTAGGGCACAGAGAAAAGAAAAAAAAAATAGGCACACAGTGGGAAAAAAGCTCAAAATGTCAATTTTAATCTCGAAATTTCCACTTTAATCACGTAGTTTATTTTGTCATTAAAGTAGAACATCATAAACTTCATCTTTAAATTGTTTAATTTACTAGTTACTACCATCATAACTAAAATAGCACGTTAAATGCTTTGTTTTGTATGCGTTCTTCTATGTGCTCTATATGTGTGAATCACTACATGCTTCTTAAACAGGCTTTCTCTTCCTCCGACAGGACACAGAATACATTACATTCGTGATATTACAGGTCTCTGAATAATTAAAATACTGAGATGTATACTTGATATCATTTTCATGATGATAGAAGTTAAAGCATGTTATTAAACATGGGAACATGGTGGCGCAGTGATAGTGACAAGCTAGCACACTGTCCAGTGATTGTTCTTGCATACCGCAAGATGCTTGCTGCGCTGTGCGTGACCTTCGATGAAATAATTTATTGCAGCAGTACTGTCTCTTTCAAACGTACTAACCTCCAATTCCTGTCCTTCCTTTTCTTTCTCCAAGTAACCAATAACCACACAATCAGCTCTGTAATAGATGCTAAGCCATCTGTAAGCTTAGAACACAGATTCTTCAAAACTTTTAAGGAGTGTTGAAATATCTTCATAGTACATGTTTAATTATTCTATCCATCTATCCATCCAGTGTCACGCCAGTCTCAGCAAACATACAGCGCGAGGCAGGAACAATCTCTGAATGGGGCACCGGATCATTGCTAGCACTGCGACACCGTGTCCTCACATGTTTAATTATTAACAATATAGATTATTTAAATGATGTTAACATTTTACCTGTATAATGTAATAAACATATTTTGCTCCATTTCCTCTTAAAAATGATATCGTCGTCAAATGTAAATACGTGCTTTACAGTAATCCCTCGCTATATCGCGCTTCGACTTTCGCGGATTCACTCTATCGCGGATTTTAAATGTAAAATCTAAATATATATCACGGATTTTTCACTGGTTTGTGGATTTATGCGGACAATGGGTCTTTTAATTTATAGTACATGCTTCCTCAGTTTGTTTGCCCAGTTAATTTCATACAAGGGACGCTATTGGCGGATGGCTTAGAAGCTACCCAATCAGAGCATGTATTACATATTAACTAAAACTCCTCAATGATATAAGATATGCATCCTGCGCGGTGCTTAATTGTTTGCTTGTCTCTGCCTCTATCTCACCCTCTCTGACATTCTCTGCGCCTGACGGAGGTGGTGTGAGCAGAGGGGCTGTTTGCACAGAGGCTGTTTGCCTAGTGGATACTGATGCTCCTCTAAAAAATGCCGCTTTATCGGAATACTTAAAAAGCACACGTATTGATTTTTTGATTGTTTGCTTTTCTTTGCGAGCGCTCTCTCTCTCTCTCTCTCACTCTGAAATTCTCTGCTCCTGATGCGGGCACTCCTTTGAAGAGAAGATATATTTGTATTCTTTTAATTGTGAGAAAGACGAAAGAAGATCTCTGTCTTGTCATGGAGCACAGTTTAAACTTTTGACTAAAGGGTGTTATTTCATGTCTAGAGGGCTCTAATAATGTTAACAGTGTGGGAGAGTTTATAAGGGCTTAAAATATATAAAAATGACCATACAAACATATGGTTTCTACTTTGCGGATTTTCATCTATCGCGGGGGGTTCTGGAATGCAACCCCCGCGATCGAGGAGGGACTACTGTATAGAGTGGCTCAGGCTTGCAATATTATAACTGTATTGCAAGTTTACAGTGAGGTAATTGTACTAAAAAGTACAAATAGTTTTACAAGGCGCACTTGATGGACTGATTGAGTGTGTATATAGTTCTTGGGATGAAACTGTTTCTGAACCACGATGTCCCTATAGGAAAGGCTCTGAAGCGTTTGCCGTATGGGAGCAGTTCAATAGATGGCATAGCTGAGGCAGCGTGTGCTAGATGCTGTATACCAATAATTCTCTTTCTGATCAGCTTCTGTAGAGCTGTGATTCCACACTCAGATACAGTGATATACGTAAATACTCTGAGTGGTGCATTGAGTGAAACAATTTGGAATAGTTTGGTCATTCCGTGGACCATTATATAGTTACAAGTTAATTATAATCAGATGCCATAAACTAATAAACATCCATCCATCCATCCATTATCCAACCCACTATATCCTAACTACAGGGTAATAGGGGTCTGCTGGAGGCAATCCCAGCCAACACAGGGCACAAGGCAGGAAACAAACCACGGGCACACACACCAAGCACACACTAGGGGCAATTTAGAATTGCCAATGCACCTAACCTGCATGTCATTGGACTGTGGGAGGAAACCCACGCAGACATGGGGAGAACATGCAAACTCCACGCACGGAGGGCCCGGGAAGCAAACCCGGGGTCGGGTCTCCTAACTGCGAGGCATCAGCGCTACCACTGCGCCTCCGTGCCGCCCCTAATAAACAATATGCGGTTAATTTCAGTGTATTTGATAAAGCCGCATTGGGATGTCGAACTAAAAAAAAAAAAGGGAAACCACATTGGAACAAAAGCACTGCTTTGACACTGGGTGCCGCCAGTTTGCAAAACCGAGCAGAGAACTTGTGTACGGCAAGCATTTAGCTGGCATGAAAATGTGTATGGCTTTACGCCAAGTTTAGGTTTTATACATCGCAATGTGAGTGTGGAAACGGGCTTATGCAACATTTTTGTGCATATGCATTGTTTATACATGAGGCCCCAGGAGATCGCTAGAGTGCTGCAACCAGGCAGGGCTGGTCTTGGATGGGAAACATCACGTAAATTGTGGTCTAAAGCCTCAAAGAAGGAAAAGAAAGACCTGGTGATATCTGAGGTTAGTGAAGAAGGAGGAGGAAGGTCACATGGACAGACATGTGGAAGATGCCCCAAGCAAGACTAAGGTTCTTGATCAGGGCCACTTATGATACCCTTCCAAGCCCTCAAAACCTTTAATGCTAAAAGATCTTGAGGTGGTGGCATAGCGATAGGGATATCTACCTACCACCCCTGCAGCCACGTCCCTTTTTCTACCTTCTCCACCAGATCTTTGCGGGACATTCTTTGCTTTGTGCCTGAAATCCCAAGAGACTTCAGGAACCTCTGGGAGGATGTTCCAGTAAAGCCTCTGCAACCTAACTCTACTGGAAAGATGAAAGCTCTCTCTGAATGTACAATATGCTGAACCTTGAGGTGAATGGTCTATAACAGCAGAAAACCACAACAGGTTCCACTTCTGTCAGTTAGGAACATAAAAGCTGAGGCTACAGTGGTCACAGGCTCACCAAAACTGGACAGGTGAATACTGTAAAAATGTGGCCAGGTCAGATAAATCTTGATTTCTGCTGAGGCGCACATACAGCACACATCAACGCACCCAACCTGACTTGTGGTAACAGTCCATCCCAGTGGTTTTGGCAAAATGGTATGAGGAATGTTTTCTTGACAGGCTTTGGGTCCATTAATACTGAACAATCATTGCCTGAATGTGTATTTTTGCTGACCATATGACCATATGCATCGTTTCATGGCCACAATGTACCCATCTTCTAATGGCTACTTCTTGCTTTATGATGCACCATATCAAAGTCATCTCAAACTGGTGTTATGAACATGACAATGAGTTCAGTGATCTTCCTTGGCTTTTTCAGTCACCAGATCTGAGTCTAATAGAAGATCTTTGGAATATGGTAAAATTGGAAATTCGTAGCATGAATGTACAGATATCAAATCTGCAGAAATAGCATAATATTTCCAACATCTTGTGGAATCCATGTTACCAAGAACTTAGGTTATTTTGATAGCAAAACAAGGTCCTACACAGTATTAGTATAGTATTTCTAATATATGCACACACACACAAACACACACACCTACCCATCAACACTTAGCCAGAGTGGTTAATTACTGTGACACTATGCCACAAACACTTAAAACAACATCCTTTTTCTATCCCAATGACAGTAATATGCATTCCTTGTTAAAGATTGTGATTTTAACCTCTATAGTTTGTTATTGCAGAAGTTGAGAATTTCAAAAGGATGTCTTTGCTCTATCACTCCTCAGGATTCCCTTGACCTCTTATACAGTAAGTTACTTTGCAGAAAATGCTTAGATGTGAAGAGTAGCTGCAGGCCCCAGGTCATATTACAGATTCTGTATGTCATTTTGTACAAGTAGTGTTTTGGTTTAGCCAAAGTTTAGTCCCTGGTTAAGTTTTTTGTTGTCTTTTGACTATTTTATTATTTGTTTTTTCTTTGTATTGATGCAATAGTATGGACTTTATTAATATTGTGCTTATTTATTATTTTGCTATTCTGTATTAGGTTAATTATGAATGTTTTAGTTTTAGTTATCAGCCTGATTCCTTATACTCCTTTGCACTGAAACATTGGGATTATGATTATGATTAATATTTTGTTTTTTGTGATTTTTGCTATTCATTGTGGATTTCCTGGGTTTTGACTCCTGCTATGTTGCAAGGTAGTGTTATTGGATTTATGTCCTTTTTCCAATCTTCATTTCCAGCTTAATTTTCTTTTTCTTTAAAATACATTATATATATATATATACATATATATATATATGTAATGTATTTTGTAAGGCTAGTGATCTCCTGAGCATACCTCCGACTAAATTAAGTAACTTTTTTAACGTGCGCGAGCTGGAGAAGTTGCTTCAGCCCATGTACAGTTTTTTACAGGTGGTGCAAACAATCCAGACGATCGTTGCAGACTCGGCTGAAAAGCCTATGAGCAAATTAAATGAGTACCTGCGGCGATTATCTCGGGAGCCTCCTGTCTTAATTGATTTGGCGGTACAGGTAGGCAAAGCCGGTACCGTATATAATGAAATAGGGACGCAGAGTGACATGGGCCCGCGTTTAATCCATGGAGGGTGCCAAGTGGATGCGTGCCCTACAAGAGAGGCCGAAATGTTTACAGAGTGGCCGGGGGAAGGGCCGATTGAGCCGGAGCAGCTGGATGGTGCTACCTCTCGGAGCGAATCGGTCCTAAACACCCTGACCCGTGCTATTAATAAATCTAAAGGGGTGCAGACAGGGAAGGGGCTTTCTTTCTCTCATAGAGAGACCCAGACTTCAGAGTAAGCAGGAGATCCCAAAAATAAAACGGGGGTCTCCTGATAAGAAGGAGAAGGGCGTAAATAGCACAGAGGCAGCGGGGGAACCCTCCTCAGCGAGAAAAGGGGCAGAGACAGAGTTCCCCGAGTGTTTCCAGCATCGCAGAGGGAGAATTCCGGGAGGACAAAGGCGGTGTTACGGATGCCAACACATATTTGGCACAACTGTCCCTGGAGGACAGGGGATAAAGTGGATTACCATTTTGAAATTCCACCTAGGTTCTCCAGGGACCACTTCGGAAGGCACAACCAAGGTCCGCCCAGAAGTCCTACCTGGAGGAAGACATCCCTCATGGGGCTGGCCGCTTCGAACCAGGGTTCTACCAGGCCAATACCCCCACGCCGCCAGGTGAAGCCCTCCCTGCAGTATGGAGGTGCCCCAAAGACCAGCAGGGCATTATGGACATTGGAGTCTTTATTCACAGCCCTGCAGGATACCGTGGGGGCCGCTAGGAGACGCTGCAGGGAGGAACAGTGTTTATTTTCCCTACGCCCCGGAAGTACGTCCGAGTCACATGAACAAGGGGAATGACGTGCTTCCGGGGTGAAGAAAGGGACTTTTTTATCTGACCCGGAAGTGATAGGAGATCACATGGACTGGGGATTGGAACACTTCCGTGTCAGGGAATATAAAAGGATTATGGAAGCTCCCAGACGGCGAGCTGAGTTGGGAGGCAGGGTGGCTAAGCGTCTGGGAGATTGGAGGATTGTTTATTGGTTTGATTTATATGAGAATTGTGGAGAGGAGCGTGCTTTTTGCACTTTATTATTATAATAAATCTTATTATTGGACTTTTTATCTGGTGTCTAATGTGGTGTCTGAGGGTTCATGGGAGCGAGAAAGCCTTAATCTGTCACAATATATATAAAGGAACTTTGTTTTGTTATTATGCACCAGGGTTTTTTCATGGTGTTCCTCCTATTTCTTTAAACTTTGAAGATTTTGTGCCCCTTATTGGGCCTGTATTTGGGTTAGGCTGCCTGTAACCATACCTACTTTATGGAGCCAGACTTACGTGAAGGGCTGGACTAGCTCATGGTTTTCTAAGGTATGCATCCATCTTTGTGCTTCAGTGAATGCGTTTACTTGCGTTTTATAATTCAGTTATACACAAAAACCTGGTTTCAAAAATGCCATGTATACCTTTATTCCAATTATAGAAACTCTGGGATATTGGTCTCTGAGAAGCCGAGTTAACACATATTGATTTCTCTGAAGTTAACCCAGTTATATGGCCATTTAAACTCTTAATAAGGTCCAAGTTAAGGATTTCACAATCTGTGCATGTCCGCTGCACTCTGTTAGTCTATGCATATATATGGCTATAAAGTCATTCATTATTAACACCATTTTGTTACAGAACAAATGCACAATATTTTATAAATCTGAGTAAATCAAGCTGATAATTAATAAATCTGTACTCTTCGCAATTACTGAGCATATAAAGAGCAATGGTGACTTACATTTCTAAAGGCAGAGGTACATCTGGGTTCATTACATTGCTCATCTTACCGTATAATATTACAGATGTACTCTTGACATGCTGATGTCTTACCTCCTTTTATTGTCGGTAAACACTTTAAAACCAACTCTGTCCCGCCAGTCATTGCTTCCACACACATTCAGCAGCTTTCGGTAAAAAATGTTACAAGTGCACACAAAGATAAATGTTCTGGCAAAAATGCACAAGTGATTGCATTATTCCTTCTCCTAGTTACAATATTTTAGAAATCACTAAATTTATGTTAATGAGCTGAACCCACAGTACTAAGGTCAGCGCCACAATTTCAGGAGAGAAAGGCTCCATGCTGGTAATTTAGTATAACTCTTTTTGCCCATTTAATGATGTCCAAGTGTTTTGCCAAGGGAGAACTTCACAGGTGAATATAGGTGAAACCAGTTTTCTGCCTTAGCCGCATTATTCACCTTTTCCTGGTTTTGTGTGTGCATGTAAACACACAGTGTGGCAAGAAACATACCATGTACAGTAGACTGCATTGTCATATACTGCATACAGGATTAGACACATACTTTATTGATGCCCAAAGGTAAATTATAGCTTTATGTAAATTAACTTGTGACTGTTTTCAGTGGAATAATATATGTAACATATGTTATTATGAATTATGTAGTCACTAACAAATGTTATAGAGGAAATGTTATAGTCTAACTAGACGTTAGATAAATAGATAGATAGATACTTTATTAATCCCAAGGGGAAATTTATTGTATGTTATTGTAAGGTTCTTAGCATGTGGTTTATGTATTTGGTATATTTGTTGTTCTTAAGTTACTATATTTTTGCATATTTTCCATTACAGTATGACTTTTTGAATGTGACTGTTCCTCAGTCTTAGTGGGTGGAGTTCAAGGAGGCAGGGTCACCCTGATGTCACCTCTCCTTTAAGTCAGCTGAAAAGGCTCAGGAGCAGCATATCATTTATTCATTGTAGAGTTCTATGAGTATTACTATTTCTGTTTGCATTTACTGATTTTATGTGAAATTCTTGCCTGTTTTTCTTGGATTTTGATTTATAGACAGCGTTTCAAAACGTGTTTGGTTAAGATTTTCCTTTTCGGCATCTGTTTTTGCCCTTTTTATGCTCTATTTTCTATTTTTGCTAATAAATCTTTGCTTTATAAAGATCCTTGATTTTCACATGCCAGCATTTGACAATTATCCTACGTCTTATGTGCTTTTTGATAGATTTATGGGTATTTCCTATTGTTATGCCAATCCACACTTTTGGGACCTGTTCTGACTGAAGCCTTTATAAAATCCGATGGCAGTTGGCATAAAGATCTCAGATAGCACTCCTTGGGGCACAGTGGTAGTATTACCCTTGTGCCAAAGATACTCTAAGGATTGATCCAGGTGTCACACAGAGGATGTGATTGCTCATGATTCCCAGCATACTTCATCCTATTACTGCTTCCAGAGAGTCCAGACTGGTCCACAGAACACAGACAAGCAAATTGCTTAATCCTCAAGAAATGTTAACTAGAAATGTGCTGAATAGCTGTAGAAACATAGAGCGTGATAGTGTGTTGGGTATTTCTACCACCTGACAGAGCCTAAATACTGCATCAGTTCCCAGTTTGAGTGGGCTATCCGTGGAGTCTGCACTTCTTCCTCATGTCTTTTAGAGTTTCCATCAACAGTCTAAAGAGCAGCAGTTGACCTAATGGAATTGAGTGTGCCCCATTACTGGCTGGTATCCAGGTCTGGTTCTTATGATGCTGATATGCTTTCCATATCCTCTTCTGGACAAGTTGGATGCCAAAACTAATAGAACAAAGCATGCCTTTAATTATTTCACTAAAATCTTATGTTCAATAAACCTTAAAAATGTAAATAGTGCACCTCTGTGATGGACTGGAGTCCTGTCCAGGGTTGTTTCCTGTGCTGCCAAAATAGGACATTCTGAATAAAATGAATGGATCTGAGAATATTTTGAGAATATATGGTATGTATGTATGTATGTACAGTATGTATGTATGTATGTATGTATGTATAAAGTTGCACCTGTATTAATTTTAGGATCTGCAAAGAGAAATCCCCACATCTGCAAATTTAACCAATAACAGCTGGACAAAATAATTTCACACTTGGGAGAAGAAAAATTTAAATAATTTAAGTGTGCTGATGATTCATAACTGTGCACATGGAAAGGAAAGAATGATAGCGTCCTCTTTAAATAAACCAAAAAAGCAAAACCAAAATTAACTTGAGAATGAAACAGTGTAGCTTTTAGCGTCATGTAGTCTTATTAAAAATTTGCAGTTCTGAAAGGGCAAATCAATTCCAAATCTCTTACCAAGGTACATGTGGATCATTTGAACTGCATACAAAACAACATTGGCAAGATCAGAGATATTTACAGCATCTGATTTTTGACATGGCTGATCTGTTCTTTTGTCCCTTACTCACACTAACATAGTTTTTTCTTTATAGTTTCTTTTTTGAAAGGGCTCCAGTTAGTTGTTCATGTGTCGCCATCTTATATAAGTGGAGCACAATGACAAACTGCAGTCATCTTCACATCACATGACCAGCAATAAATAATAGCAACTATAAACAAAAATGGCTGCGCTCACAACTCAGACAAGAAATACTCAAGAAATCCTAGCAGGCTGACATTTAAGGATAAGTTTGGTATTTTTCAAGTGGAGATTATTTCTTCACAGTTATAGTATATGTTAATTTGCTACATTCTAAACCCATCTTACTGAATAGAATGCCTCCTAAATACTACAAGTAAAACTTGTGAGGCTTATGCTATATTCTTTAAACAAAAAATAAATGATATTAGAAATAATATAGTACATCCCCCCAAAGTTAAAATTGAATCCCAGCATTTCCTTTAAACTGAGTTACATTTTTTCACTGGAATCGATCTACCCAAATTACATAGAATAATTTCTCAAATAAAACCCTCCACTTGCACCCTTGACTCAATACCAACAGGCTTTTTCAAAGAAGTTTCCGATGTGCTAATTGATAGTGTACTGTTCATTATATATGGGGGTCTTCCCTGATTGTCTAAAGCCTGCAGCTGTTAAACCCCTGCCCAAGAAAAATAAACTCAGCTCTTCTGTTTTGACAACTTTAAACCAATTTCCATCCTTCCTTTCGTAAGTAAAATTCTAGAAAAGGAAGTAATTAAGCAGCTAAATGATTACTCAGTGCAACATTCTATTTTTGACAAGTTTCAGTCAGGTTTTAGAACTAATGACAGTACAGAAACTGCACTGGTTAAAGTAGTAAATGATCTCTGGGTCAATGCAGACAGATGCCATATACACTATCTGTTCTTGTTCTCTAAGACTTGAGAGCATCATTTGACAACATAGACCACGGTATTCTTATAAACTGCCTTAGACAATGAGTGGGCCTCTCCAACAGCATCTTAAATTGGTTTCAGTCTTACTTAAGATGTAGAAAATTTTTTGTTAGTTACAGGTATTGTACGTTACAGACCTATGGTATTGTATATGGTGTACCACAAAGATCTATTCTGGGTTCACTGCTTTTTTCAATCTACATGCTTCCATTAGGTCAGATTATCTCAAAGCACAACGTGTGTTACAACAGCTATATAAATGACACACAGTTTTATTTATCGATATCACCCGATGACCCTGACGCTCTTGGATCTCTGATCAAATGTCTTAGCAGTATTTCCGATTGGATGAGTAGTAACTTTCTCAAACTAAATAAGGAGAAAACAGAAATCTTAGTGATTGGTAAACATGGATATAGCGAGGGTATTAGAAATAAACATACGTAATCCCTTAGGCTTAAAAGTCAAGACGGAGGTAAAGAATTTAGGGGTTAATTATTGACTCTGACCTAAAGTTTAAATCACATATTAACAATTACTTGGTCTGCAGTTTTCACATAATGAATATAGTAAAAGTTAGACCACTTATAACTTTACAAGATGCTGAAAAATTAGTTCATGCTTTGTTTTTAGTTGACTAGATTACTGTAATGCACTCCAAACAGGACTACCTAAGAAATACATCTATTGGTTGTAATTAGTGCAGAATGCAGCAGCCAGAATCTTAACTAGATAAAGAAAATTTGGGCACATCTTAACAGTTTTAGTGTCATTACATTGGCTACCCATGTCATTCAGAAATGACTTTAAAATACTACTAATAGTTTACAAAGTCTAAAATAATCTTACTCAGTCCTACATTTTGGAATGCCTATCCCACTACACTCCAAGTCGTAACCTTAGATCTTCAAATGGAGGTCTACTTATAATTCTAAGTGCCTAACTTAAAAGAAGTGGTGAGGTAGCCTTTTGCTGTTATGCACCTAAAATCTGGAATACTTTACCAATAGGAATATGCCAGTCTAGTACTGTGGATCGTTTAAAAAAACACAAAAAATCATTATTTTAATATGGCTGTCTCATAGCTACATTTCCGTTGTATTGATAAACTAGATGGGCACAGAATTATAATCTTTAGGAATCTGCAATCTGTACTAATCTCTACTCTACTATTCTCTGCTGTCTTCTTTGCTGGTAATCTGCACCACCATCACCTGATCAAGGCACCATGCAGCCCCTAAGACCATGGAATGAGGGTGGGTGCCCCAGCTGTCCACAAGACCAACATCATCATATACTCTCATGTGAAGCCTGAAAACCAAGATAAATACCATACCATACCATACCATTTTATTTGTTGAGCGCTTAAAAGCACAGCATTACAACTGACCGAAGCGCTGTACAGTTAAAAAAGAAACAGGACTAAAAACAAAATATTAAAAACAAACATTAAGAGAGAATTAAAACAGAGATACTAAAAACAGGTCAGAGGACCCAATAAAATAAGAGAAATAGGAAGAAGCAAGTGAAAATGAGACAGGTTAAGAATTAAAAGCCAATGTAAAGAAGTGCGTTTTTAGGCATGATTTAAATGTGGCGACTGAGGCGACTGAGTTATGCACATTTATATTAGGTAGAATGCACAGTGGGGGCTGAGCGGTCTTTATGGCATTGGAACCCTTGCAGATTTTGTTTTTACTCTACAGCCTAACTGGAATTTTTTTTTGTCCTCCCGACCATCTGACCTTACCTTTTTCTTTATTACTTATTCTTTAATATTATTGCCTAATTTGTTTTTCGTTTCAAGTAACTTTCTTTGTGTCATCTTGTAAATACATTTGAGCTACATTGAATGAAAATGTGCTATATAAATAAATGATGTTTTTGATGTACTTGCATTAAAAGTGAAACATTTTAATACATTTTAGATTAAATTAGATAAACTTTATTATTCCTAAGGGGAAATGTAGATTTTTTTTTAAATTTTTATATTGGAGGTGAAGTGCACATATACCATGATCAAGTGAAAAATACCAAACTAAACCTTTAAAGTCTCTCTGTCTTCACAGTACAATTAGCAAAAATAAGAAATATGTGTACAGATTCTACAAATTATATAAGTTAACTCTGTTACTGTCCAAAGTCAGAGTCACAAATAGAACTATACTACTGTAGTAGAAGTGATAGTATTGTAGTGCATATTTAAAAAAAGAAAAGGTTGTGTGTATAGAACTGGCATTGTGTCCCAAGATAGTTGCTGCTTTAAACCTGCTGCTGCTAGAATAGTCAACAACTTACAGGTACTCTGTAATGGTAAAGGCTTAGGTTCAGGAAATTATAGAATGGACAGACAATACAGTGTCTCGCATTCTCATTATGGTCTCAGCTATAAACCTTTGTCTGATGTAATTTCTGAACACAGCATTACTGTGTGTAATGTGCTCCCAAGTTCTTCCACACCTCTGTGTATATTATTTACACATGATGTACAACTGTACCAAAAAAACTCTGCCTTTCCATCTTTCATTTTGAAATCTGAAATTATCAACACTACTGTAAGATCAGTCAAGAAGATATAAATTAGCAATGCTCCAATCGATTGGCCACCAATCTAAATTGGCTGATTTTCACTAAAAAAGACTCTATTGCTAATCAGTAAATTGGCCAATCACAAAAAAATGATCTTTTTAGCCACTGCTTTCCTGGGCTTTTTTTTCTTTTTGCTGCAGAATTCCTGATGTGTAAACAAAGCAAGTCAATGGTTGTTTTACAAGAGGTCGAGGCCAAGAGGCATTTGGAATATTAGCCTTTACTTTAAAGAGAGTGGAGTAATAAAATAAGAAAAAGGAATTAGAGAAGTCTTCCTGTGCAATTAGACAAACAGCAAGAAAAGCTACTTTAACGAATTCAGACCTTTTATTTTGTCCTTTAAACTGAAATGAACACTGTTTGAGTCTGGACAGCGATCTTACTTTAAGTCCAGTAGATTACATTCTTAATTGGAAAAAGAAAACATAAAGACACATTTTAAATTGCTGCTCGGCAAACACTAGGCTTGTTAGCTTAACATAAAAATGTGTCTTTTACTTATAAACTTGTTAAGCATGTTAATTTTGTGTCTTTTTGATAAATAACATATGAACATTTGATGCATTTGCAGCTTTTTTCAAAACATTTGTACTGTGTTTATTATTTGTTGCTGTGTCTCATAGAGTATAAGTTTTGGTAAGAAACAAGTACTGCATTATTTAAATGATAATCCATATTTATAATTATACCTTGAAATTATGAAAGTCTAGCTCATACACTGAAGAAAAACACACACAACTGTATAAAAATAGTAAATGTATACTTTAACAATAAAAAAAAGCTGCAGTGCAAATAATGATTAAAAATGGCCTATAAGTACATGTATATGTACATTTAAACATCGTTTAATTCCCAATAGCAATTAATTTATTTTGTGAGTATATATATATATGTATATATTTTGTTACAGAAATGGTGAATGCTACTTTTTTAATAAGCCTTATTTCAGATAGGTACATTACAGAAAAAAGCTAACAATATTACAGCTTGTAATTATGAGAAGCTTTATATTTTCTTTTATGTCATATGTATTATGGATAAATGTTTCTGTACATATTTTATTAGTGTTTCTTTTAAGGAAATTTTATTTCTTTTAGTATTTTTATTGTCACTGAACAATAAGCCTACAAGATTTCATTTTGTTAATAAAAAATAAACACTTAACACATGTGGTCTACAGCTTAATTATAAAAATACACTTTAATATACGACATAAGGCTTCTATGTGTCTGGTTATGCAGGAGCTTAGTGTAAAACGTTTTTTAAAGCGATAGAGGGAAAAAAATCAGAATGGGAGCTATGTTAGGTATAGGCTTTAATGAACTGTCAACTGATTACTGTACATGTTTAGGCTTCATGAGAAACATACAATTAGTTGTGTTAATTGACTGTTTTAATGAAGCATAAAAAGTAAACTGTCACTTATAATGAAATAAAGTTCAGTATACTGCGTATATTGTGTTATCAAGTAGAATTAATATCAGCCCAAAATGGTGGCACAGTGGGGGTGCAATGGTTAGAATTTGCTGTCTCAATAGCTCCAGTCTTCAATTTAAATCTCAGCCCAGTCAATGTCTATTTGGTGTTTTTATGCCCTTCTCTGTGTTCTTGTAAGGTTTTCAAAATGCTGCTTCCATTCTGGCTTTACTTGGGTCTTCAAGGCTTACCCAACTGATGAGGCTCACCGCTTCCTTTTATTTCATCCTCTCTCCCTATGGGTTGATGATGTAAACCACTTTACAGTTTCACTTCCAGCCAATCCTAACTATTACTGTGATGATGCAAAGCTAGAACTTCTACCAGCTCCTGGTGTTCCTGCAGCCATGAGCCTTCGGTTGCCTTTAACCCTCAGCTGCCTGCTTCTCTATGTAGCAATTAATGACAAGAATGTATTACTGTCTCAGGCCTCACTCTTAATATTAGACTGAGGATCAAGCATCTGCAAATATCCAGAATGCATGCACTAAGGCAGCTTCTCTTTCACCCTGATGACCCCACCAAATGTTGGTTGGACATGCAAGTAAGGATTTCACTGTACTTTACACATGTGTCAATACTACTACTATTGTCCTTCTAGGGCATACAGCATCTAGCCTTTCTGTCAGTCTCTGGACCTGGACCTGGACCTGTGCTATATCATCCTGGTGGTGCAGCAGAAGTTCCAGTTTTTCAGTTTTGCTGATTTTCAGTTAATGAAAATGCTTGAACTTTTATTCCTTCCCTTAAAGACCACAAGACATAGATTTGGTGCAGCGATAAAAAAATGTGATGTCTACAAAAGTGTGCAGGTTCAGGTTCTTTTTGCCTCCCCATAAAAGAGGAGAAAGAGACCAAACACCAGATATGCAAGAGACTGTGTGGAATAAGGAAACAAAATGTGATGGAAAAGAAGGATACAACCTCCACTGCAGAAAATTTGGATAAGTATGTGGACTGTAACACCCGGGGAAATAGGACTATTGACCTACTGTATTCAAACGTTAAAGACGCATACAGCGCCACCCCGCTGCCTGCGCTTGGGAAAGCAGATCATAACCTGTTTCTGCTTCAGCCTCACTACAAACCAAGAGTGAAGGCGCTGCCTACAACCACACAATCATTCAGGAAGTGGTCCCGAGAGGCAGAGCAGGCTCTGAGAGACTGCTTTGGAACCACTGACTGGGATATCCTGCAGGGGTCATATAGTGAGAATATTGAAGAGGCTGTTGACTGCACAACTGATTACATCAACTTCTGTATTGACATTGTAGTTCCAATAAGAACAGTACGCTGCTATGCTAACAACAAGCCATGGATTACAAGTGACATCAAGGGCCTTTTGAACCAGAAGAAAAGGGCTTTTAAAGGCGGTGATCAGCATGAGCTCAAGCGCGTGCAGAAGGAACTCCGAGTCCAGCTCAGGGCGGTGAAGGAACAGTACAGGAGAAAGCTGGAGCAGAAATTGCAGAATGCATGAAGGAAGTGTGGGATGGGATGAAGATCATCACTGGCTGCAGCTCAAAGCAGGGTGCCACCATCGAGAGAGAAGTGGAGAGAGCAAACCAGATGAACAACTTCTTTAACAGGTTTGACCACCCTAACCCACTCTCACCTCAGAGTACTTCATCCTCCAACCATCCTTCTGCTGATACCAGCATAGGTGAGACATCCCCACCCACAATTACAGCAGCACAGGTGAGCTAGGAGCTGAGAAGACTTCGTGCCAGCAAAGCAGCGGGTCCAGATGGTGTATCGCCACGACTGCTGAAGGCGTTGGAACTGGGGAGTCCTCTACAGCGCATCTTCAACCTGAGCCTGGAACAGGGGAGAGTCCCGAGGCTTTGGAAAACATCTTGTATCACCCCAGTCCCAAAGGTATCACATCCTAGTGAGCTGAATGACTTCCGGCCTGTTGCTCTGACGTCACATCTGATGAAGACTATGGAGCGGCTGCTGCTTCACCACCTGAGGCCGCAGGGCCGCCAGCCCTCGACCCTCTGCAGTTCGCATACCAGGAGAAGGTGGGAGCGGAGGATGCCATCATCTATATGCTACACCGATCCCTCTCCCACCTGGACAGAGGCAGTGGTGCTGTAAGAATTATGTTTTTGGACTTCTCTAGCGCATTCAACACCATCCAACCTCTGCTCCTTAGGGACAAGCTGACTGAGATGAGAGTAGACTCACACCTGGTGGCATGGATCGTGGACTATCTTACAGACAGACTTCAGTATGTGCATCCCGGGAACTGCAGGTCTAACATTGTGGTCAGCAACACAGGAGCGCCGCAGGGGACTGTACTTTCTCCGGTCCTGTTCAGCCTATATAAATCAGACTTCCAATACGATTTGGAGTCCTGCCTCGTGCAAAAGTTCGCTGATGACACTGCTATTGTGGGCTGCATCAGGAGTGGGCAGGAGGAGGAGTACAGGAAGTTAATCAAAGACTTTGTTAAATGGTGTGACTCAAACCACTTACACCTGAACACCAGCAAGACCAAGGAACTGGTGGTGGATTTTAGGAGGCCCAGGCCCCGTGATCATCAGAGGTGACTGTGTGCAGAGGGTACAGACCTATAAATACCTGGGAGTGCAGCTGGATGACAAATTGGACTGGACTGCCAATACCGATGCTCTGTGTAAGAAAGGTCAGAGCCAACTATACTTTCTTAGAAGGTTGGCATCCTTCAACATCTGCAATAAGATACTGCAGATGTTCTACCAGACGGTTGTGGCGAGTGCCCTCTTCTACGCTGTGGTGTGCTGGAGAGGCAGCATAAAGAAGAAGGACATCTCATGCCTGGACAAACTTGTTAAGAAGGCAGGCTCTATTGTAGGAATAAAGCTGGACAGTTTAACATCTGTAGCAGAGCAACGGGCACTAAGCAATCATGAAGAATCTACTGCATCCACTGAACAGTGTCATCTCCAGGCTGAGGAGTAGCTTCAGTGACAGACTTTTGTCACTGTCTTGCTCCACTGACAGACTGAGGAGATCGTTCCTCCCCTGCACTATGCGACTCTTCAATTCCACCCGGGGGAGTAAATGCTAGTATTATTCAAAGTTATTGTCTGTTTTTACATGCATTTTTATTACTCTTTAATTTAATATTGTTTTGTTTTTTTTTTTTATATCAGTATGATGCTGCTGGATTATATGAATTTCCCCATGGGATTAATAAAGTATCTATCTATCTATCTATCTATCTATCTATCTATCTATCTATCTAT
>JANRMT010062837.1:59402041-59427742 GCA_026402145.1 Polypterus bichir lapradei
TATCTATCTATCTATCTATCTATCTATCTATCTATCTATCTATCTATCTATCTATCTAGTAATTTCATATAATCTTAATATAACAAGGCCATATACAATAAATGATTTCATTGCCTCCTCATGAATCGAGTGTTCTCAGTTCAAATCTTGTACCTCATCATTGTCTGGGTGGGTTTCTCTGACTGCTAAATGATTTGCATGCTAATTGACTGATGATTCTAAATCAGGCCTGTGTATGTGAAAGTAGACCTATGTTTGCTTCATGCCTTAAGCTTGATGCTGCTGGGAATGTCTGTGGTCCCCAACAACTCTAGTCATATTGTAACATCACCATCAGTGACAACAGCGAGAGGAGATTCAGCAGTGGCAAATGCATCCCAACAGGTGGGTTCTAGGTAGGGATCATCTTTGGATGCAACAGTTCATAGCTAGGACCCACTCGGGCACAGTCCTACCATAGAAAAAACTTAAATTATCAATTACCCTAAAAAGTATGTCTGTAATGTAAAACTGCAGTACTAATTCACACCAATGCATGCAGATTGTACACAAAGAGCAACTAAGCAGAGTATTTGAACCCAGGATGCTTGATCCACGAGGCTATAGTGCTAGCCTACATATCAACCTGGTAATTTGTCACTATGTAAATTACTTGTACAAGTAGCATTTTTACTGAAGATAAACTCCTATTGATTTTATATGCTGCATGACATGCATTAACAATACTGAGTCAATGTAAAGGCCAACAAAAAAGAACACTGTTGTTTCTAAGGCTATGAATCCTTGCATATTTCACATTTAGTCTTCAAACAGGAGTAAAGGACACAGAGGAGGGAAATTTAACAGAGTTTCTGTGTTGAAGCTCTGTAGGCAATTACAACAGAATCAGAAATAATGTCACTTATCATTTAGGAGATGTCACCTTTATGATTATTATGATGTGTTTTAAACTAAATGAAGCTATTCAAATAAAATGTGTCCAATTGTAATTTAGTTTGAGCTGCTAAGTCATTTAGATGATATCTGAAATGAGTAGTGAGGATTTTAAATTATAACTTTATGTTGTGTGCACCAGTTGTGAGGAAAGCATATGTTGCTCACAGAAATAATAACAATAGATCAAAGCCGCTTCCTGAACGGAAGCAGATATATTTGTCTGACAGAAATGCGCTTAAAATGCTTACAAAAATGTAAAAAAATTCTTTCCATATTTATATGCAGCTCATGCATTTAGATAAACAGTTTTAGCCTATTTAGCAAACTACTTCTTTAATTTACAATAAGCCACTACAGCTAGCACTGTAATTATAAAAAAAGAAACACTCCAGGAATTCTGGATACTTAAAAGACATAAACAGCAGGGCTGCTGTAATAATATTTTGGCAGTAAATATATAATCGCTGAAGTGTTAGAAAAAGACAGACTCTGAAGATAATTACATGGTAATCGATCCATTCAGTCATGTTTAGATTATGATGTTTATTCATATAGAATGTTTGAAAAGGCACACCAAGGGAATTTTATAAGAAGCATGTCTGCCATGGAAAAAAGGACATTTGTTATTTCTCTCAATGGCTGAGAAAAAAAAATCAAAGAGTCGTACAGTTGATTCCATTTATGATGACCATACTCTACATCAGATGTCTCCAACCTTTTTCCCCTGAGAGCTACTTTTACAAAATGAAAATGGCCAAGAGCTATTCATGTTTTCTAACATTTATTCTCATAGCTTATTTCAACCCAAACAAACTGAGTAAGCTTGTTTTGCCTGAACATTTACAAAATGTTGGTGTCCACAACTCACATTTTGCATTAAAACATCATAAAAATATTTAGTTCACCTGCAAGTGCATTTTGTATGTCGGTATGCATTTTCTAGTGTATCTCACACTATTGAATTAAAACATGAAAGCTGTCAAAACAAAACATGGCAATTACAAATACACAGATATTACTTATTCATTTGTCATTTTGTTATATGTCACTGTTTCACTTTATTCACATGTCCAGTTGCATGTGTGATGTGTTTTTTAGTTAGTCAGATGACAGGCAATGCATGGAGTCAACAAGAGAGACAGGTGTATGGTGGAGTGGAGCCACTTAGGTTCACTCTTATGGAGTCATTTAAATGTTCATCGGTCAGTCTTGTTCTGAACTTTGATTTCATGGCATTCGTGTCAGACTCACAGAGGTATGGAGACCCAAGCAAAGCAGACATTTTCAGAGCTGCTTGGTGAAGATTCTTATAGTTATCTGGCTCTGCTAAGCTCCAGAAATGCTGAGAATGCTGTTGACACTTTAACTGCACATTATTTTGAAGGTTTACTGATATAGCAAGCTACTTGGAAAGGGGTTGCGAGATACTGGTAGCTCGCAAGCGACGTGTTGGAGACTCTTGCTGTACATCATCTGTACTAACAGTCACTTGCCATGCTCAAGTAAATAAAAAAAATAATAACTGACTGTATCACATTTTACTCTAATCCACTTTTATTTTCCTTGAAACACTTGTTAACTATATACACTTTGGTACACCGATACCTGGGTTAAAATCCTACACCAGTTATTGAATCTGTGGATTTGTGTTATTTTTTAAGTGCGCTTTATCAGTAATTTTAATTTAGCCTTTTGTGGGTGTTCTGTATGTATGAGAGTGCCTTGTGCCAACTGGCAGCTTGTCCAATGTTGGTTCCTGCCTTGCACCTAATGCTACCAGGATAGGCTCTGACTGTCAAAAAATATGTCTCTGTAAGGAAATTGAGCAGTTTAACAATTGTGGCATGCGGCTGGGGGTGGAGCCCAGCCGGGTCGCCCAGGAGGACTGGAGGAGGGCTTGTGCCTCTTCCAGACCACGAGGGGGCGACCGCCCTGGTTGTGTTGGGGGCTTGGAAGCCCAATCCTGTAGGGGCCCATGGCCACCACCAGGGGGCGCCCCGGTGCCTGAAGAACCCTGGACCTCAGCACTTCCGCCACACCAGGAAGTGCTGGGGGGAAGAAGATTGGGGACACCCGGAGGGCTTCCGGGTGCGCAGCCGGCACTTCCGCCACACGGGGGTGTGTCCGCCGGGGATTGCCGGGAAATTAGCTGGAGCCCATCCGGGCTGGTATTTAAGGGGCTGCCTCCCTTCATTCATCGGCAAGAGTCGGGTGGAAGAGGACGGAGCTCGGAGAGAGGAGTGGAGGCGGACAGAAGGAAGGCATTTGGTGACTGTGAGGCCTAGACTTTGGGGGATCGGTGCTGGAGGCACTGGGTAGTGCATTGACTAAAACCTGTAAATATTTGTAAAATAAACATGTGTTGGGTGCTAAACGATGTCCGTCTGTCTGTGTCCGGGTCCAGTTCCACACAATTTAACAAACAGTGTTTAAACTTTAACCTAGAGTATTTCAATAACCCACTAAAGTTCAGCTTTACTCAAAACTCCATTGCACGCATTCTTACATAAATGAAGTGTACAGGGTATATGGCTCTTATTCTTTATTAGCTACATTGTCTTCCAATCTCTTCTTGTGTAAAATACAAAAATGTTTTTGCCATCTTCTGCAAGAAGTTTAAAGTAGAATGGAATCAGAAGGTGGACCATACTTGTAATAACAAGCCCAGGTTGTAACTGAAATGACAAGAATTAAATAAAGATCAGGACAGGATCATAGAAAGAGAATCTTAGTGGGAGCGTCAGTAACCAGAATATTTCACATTGCTTAAGTCAAAGATGTATATCAAAGACAAAGAACAGAAATGAATTTGTAACCCGAGATATCTTAACAAGAGTGTGGGTTTTTGTTTGTTTTGATTTATTCACTGACTTGGACAGTTAGGAAGTATACAACACTGACCTTTACACCATCATGGTAAAGAAGTCACATATTGCACATTCCTGATCATCCTTCCTCACAACATCCTGGCACCCTTGCATTACAAAGAGCAAACAACGACAATACCTGGGAAGATGTATTTCGAATGCATTGTCATTCTAAATCAAAAAACTAAATCCAACCATTTAGTCCCTTGACTCTAAAACATCTGAAACAACATCTCCTTTATTTTGGGATGACAAGACAAAGGCTGAAAAAACATAAAGCAAACTCCATATCTTGACACCTTCAAAGTTTTGCATGGTCTAGCCCCTGCTTATCTAGTTGACCTCCTTTACCCTTTCAACCCTCCACATGCACTGAGGTCCTCTGGCACTGGACTGCTAGTGGTTCCTGTGACCAAACTCCGTTTCTGAAGTAGCAGGTCATTCAGTGCTATGATCCTCTGTGTTCAGCAGAAATTGTTTAGTGCAGGGGTGTCCAACTCTGATCCTGGTGGGCTGCAGTGGCTGCAAGTTTTCATACAACTCATTTTCTTAATTAGAGACCTGTTTTTGCTGCTAATTAACTTCTTTTCCCTTCATTTTAATTGACCTGCTCATTTAAGACTCAAACCTCTTATTTGTTTATTTTATTCCATAATTAGCAACCAATTAATGATATACAAAATAAACCAACACATGACCAGCTAATCTGTGTCCATCACACAATATGTGAAAATAAAGAAAGGTGAAAGTCTCAGTAATGTTGATCTGCTCAGGTCCAGAAAAGATCTTGATGATGCTTCCTGCTGTGGTTACACGAAAGTACCAGCAAGCCATGGAATTAAATAACGAGTTATATTTACAACAAGAATCACCTTTGAATTGAGAAAATAGTTGGAGTGAAATTGGTTGCAGTTTGAGGCCCCCAACTTAGCTAGTCATCCGTTTTTTCACTTCACACCTCGTTTTTATTTGGCTGCCATTTAAAGATAAAAAGAAGCAATTCCGAGAAGTGTTAAATAACAAAGGAAATCAAAATGAAGGGAAAAGAAGTCAATTAATGGCCAAAATTGGTTAATGATTAAGAAAGTGGCAGGAAGGAAACCCTGCAGCTGCTGTGGCCCTCCAAGGTCAGAGTTAGATAACATTTGTTTAGTGCTATGAATGGACCAAGTTCAATGATAGGAAAAGCATTGTGGAAAGGTGTTTCTACTTATAGTACTGTCTCAGAGTCACAAGATAGCAAAACAGCAACAACAGAAAACACATTGTGAGAGAAACATCTGTAAACTTTTATTATTATTAATTCTCTTTGCTCCTGCAAGCACATAAAGCACCAACAGCTCTTCTCTAGCCCTCACAGTCTTGAGTAAGACAGCAGATTTCATTCCCGGTCTTACCCATCACTTTAATTTCTTCCTCAACGGACTCCACCTCCTCCACTTCAAAAGTAAGATGCTCCCGGCATGGTGCGTGTCACTTAGGAGAGGGCACGCTGATGACTGGAGCTCCTACTGAAATTGAAGCACCCAAGAAAAGCACCCACTTGTTTAATTCTTAGTTAACCTGCTTTTTCATTTTGCTTTATTGGATGCATCATTGAGTGTCTGTTTTTGTTTAAATATTAATATTCTGTGTAAATATTAAAGGGGCAACCTGGTTGGTGACTCAACTCTTCCTCCATGACCAGTGTACTACCTCGATCGACAATAGTCAATGGGATAAAAAAGAACAGTACATAAATTGCCCCCCTACAAGCATTAAAACATGAAAATATATATCATTTAGTTTTATGAGATGATTTATGTTCTGGGTTGCCTGGCAGGTTAGATGTATCCAGGGGAAAAATGATGGCACCAGAAAGGGACAGGGTCCAGCAAGCAAGGCTCTACACTCTACAGTATAAACAATTTTGTCAGATGGTCCCTTGTGATTCTATGTGGAATTAAACAGGTTTGAGGATGATATGCTAAGCTACTAGAAAAAAAATCATGGGCATTTATAAGACGAGCATTTTACAGACAGTAATTTAGGTCACTGTCTACACAGGGTCTGTTCACTCTTTAGTGCTAGGTCTCTTCAGCTATTCTGAATTTCTGTCATTTCTGAAAAATGTTAGTTATTTATGGTAAGGAAGAAATACGTTTCTGGATAAGGTGGTTGTTTTTACTAATCAAGGTGCCAGAGAGAGTCGACATATTGCATGCTGATGAGTACATGCAAGTAAGAATTTCATTGCTCTGTACATGTGACAATAATGACTCTATAAACCTATATTGTGTTGACAGTTCAAAAGCCTGTGGTGCATATATGTGTAGGGCATAAACTATTAATAAGGGGATTAGACAAACTTTTCTTTTCAAAATTTCCCTCACAGACTTTAACTGAAAGTAAAGAAAATCACTTACAGTACAGTATGTGGTATATTGGTATAGTCCAAGCTAGTATCACCTGATTTTCAAACTTCGTATGAACCTAAAGGAACCTAATAAGGAAGATGTAGTTGTGAGTTAAAAACTGATGTTTTCAAAATCAAACATTCTTTTTGAAAACCTTTTGATATACTTTATGCTCTGAAAAACATCTGTGCTCCTACACTCACACTATAAATCCATGGAAGAGTTTGTTATTTTCTTACAATTATGACAGAAAAGTGAAATCAAGCCACAGAAAGACATCAACCTAATACTTACGAAATTGCTAGAAGAGTTTAAAAAAACATTCAATTGTTCCACTGATCAGTTGTTACCAAAAACAATAAACATTGATTTTAAAGAATACGACCATGTTGGAAATTTGGAAAACTAGGGTGTGGCAGAAGTAAGCGTGAGGCACACATTAGTGGTGCTGGCTTGTACAGATCTCCAAACTATTTTTGGCCTTTCAGAATGTGTACATGCTAAAAAATACTCAGGCATAGATGGTCACAGCTGAGAAATGTCTCACAAGTCAAGAAGCTGGTTTACACCACAACATGAACTCTAGTTGGAATTGCACCATAGCGAATTAGGTCAGGCAGAGAGATCCAAGAGTTTTCCCTGCAATATAATTATATTAATGTCAAAGAAGATTTATAGCAGACAGCAGTCACAGCAATAAAACTGCAGGCATTAGATCAGTTTTAAAAAAGGCTGTCTCAGAGAAGTAACAGATGGGTCATGTTGGCTCATAAAGATGAATGCAGTGCGTGTGCCCAGTTTTTTACACTGCTTTGAAGGCATTCTCTGATATTAGCACAACACGTCAAGCTACAACATTCTTTGCAGTGCAATCATTGCGTTTTTTTGCTTGCAGTTCTTTTACTTTAATTCACAAATTGCAAGAATTTGTATTTTCAGATTTGAATTCAGTTTATTTTTTTAACCTGTATCCTCTTCTTCCAAAATATGCTAAAGACTCACAGCAATGCTATTCAGGATGTCAATGTGGAAACATAAGAGAAATGTAGATATGGGCTTTAGAGTCTGAATGTAGCAGCAGTCATGTAAGTAAACCTAGGAAGAGTTTAGAGATGTTTACAGATAACAAACTAAGCCTAATACAATCTTATCCACATTTTCTTCTCCAAATGAATTTAACTTTTTTTGATTGTAATATTATGCTGCTTTAATCACAATTGCTTGGACCACAACATGATATATCCTTCTGTATTTCTGTTAATTGCACAAAGACCATTTTTAAACAAATCAAAATCCATAAATAATTCGCTCCAGATGGAATATGACAGCATGTTTTAAAAAGCTGTATTGTCCATCTGCTTTAAAAAGAAAAAAAAAAATGGATTATTTCAAAGAATGTAGACCAGTGGCCCTCAAACTCATTTTTGTTGAAATGATTTGAGAGACTGTTGCTAAAACACATTAAATGAAACATTTGAGAAAGTTTAGACCCCCACCAATTTGCAGTATCATCAAGAACTTCAGGGCACTGCACAGGCAGCAGCCATCTACAGAAGCCATGTGTTCACTTTGTTATCTATTTTGGTTTTGAACTTATTTTACTAGCTACTAGTATTGATTAATGTTAAGATTGCATCTGATATAGCCTCTTGCTTGTCACTGATAATAGCCACTAGAAACTAAATAAATGTATTTCAAATTTACTAATGACCTGCTGCAGTCACTGCAAACCCAAATACTGGCTTGTCTCAACTGCCTTTCAGTCTAGCTGCACACTTGGGAGAAGTTACGGGGAGCGCAAACAACATCTGAAGGCTGCCTTACCTCTGCAACACCTAGAAATGTAAGAGACACTGTGGGGTGCATTGATTATCCACATAATCCAATGCTAGCACTATGACCTTCAGCACCTGAGCAGCTCTTTTTCAGGAACTGTTCACCTGAACATTCAGAGGGCGAAGAGGTGGAACAAGAAAAGGATTCAAAACTGGTTTGCCATCCATTGTAATGGGTGATGTTCAAATTGCTCTCAAATAAGATGTATGGACTGTTTGCTCTTATGCAGTCATGTTGAGTACATGTACTGTGCCATTTTGTGCATTACGTAGAGATGGTTGAAACCTGATATGTCTGACACTATTTTAAAGCTAGATGAATTCCATCTTATTTGTGCAGACAGATGACCCAGTGATGTGTGGAAAAAACGAAGGAGGAGCCCTGGCCATCTACAGTATGTGAATGAGTAATGGTGTAAAAGTAGAGCAATTACAGTTAAAACTAATATTTGTAATCCTGACAAGAAATACTGACTTTTGGAATATGTCTATGTTATCTGCCAATACAGATAACTTACAGTATGTCATCCTTATTAATTTTTATATTCCTCCCTCTAGAAATGAGAACTCAGCAACAAAAATATTTTGCTCTGTTACCAACTAATGATGAATCATTCTAACCCTGCGGTTATAATATGTGGTGACTTCAACCATATGACTTTGGAAGGAACAATGAGGAACATTGTAATGAGAAACATTGTATGTGGACTTGAGGAAAAATCAAGCTGGACCTGCTCTATTCAAAAGTTAAAGATGCACTTAAATGTAAACCTATGTAACCTTTGGACATATCTGTCCATAATTGGATCTATCTAACTCCCAACTACAAGCTTGTTATTAGACAGCTACCTGTAACCACCAAGATAGTTGTGAAAAAGTGCATCCTGGAGACTGAAATTACTGAATGACGTCTTCTAAAAGGCACAATAGGAAATGATGTGTAAGTCACATTGGGTATGATATTGAGGGTCTCTGCATCACAGACTATCTTAACTTTTTGTGGACACTGCAGTACCCTTAAAAACAGTGCACAGCTTTCCAAACAAGCAGCCCTTGAATATGAAAGTGCTAAAATGTCTCCTGAGTAAGAGAAGAGAATGTTCAAATCTGGTGACAATGGGATTCTAAAGGGAATACAGTGAGTTCTGAATATAAATGGATTGAGGAAGCTTACAGAGTTAAAACAGAAAACACAGTTACTCATAAAAACATGAAAACTGTTTGGAATGGACTGGCATAATTACTGTACTCATCCAATCCAGGGCCTTAGGTTCCAGAGGGTAATGTGGACAAAGCTAATATCCCGAAGCAGTGCTGAAATAGATTTTCCATTTTTTCACCTATACCTTCTTCCAATGGCCATCCCTACCACATTAACAACTCCGACCACTTCAACTTCTTTAGTCAGTGATGAGTCCACCCCTGACCATCAGTATGGGCTGTGCATATCTGACGACCAAGTAAGAAGACAAACGTGGAGGCTACACACAGGAAAAAGCCACAGGACTGGATGGAGTCAGTCCTTGAGTTCTAAGGGCTGGACTGGTCTCATAATACAGAAGAAGTATATTAGAAAGGGTACAGCAGTTTCTTTTTTTCTTAGGAAACCATATTCCTTTAATGTGGGTAGTGACATCCTTTACATGTTCTACAACTCTGTGATGGCCAGTGTGATTTTCTACAACCAGGACACCCTGGAGATAGCATTGAAGGAGAGATTGACAACAAATCTGATGTCAATTAAGAATAATGCTGCACATCATCTCTCTGACGCACAAGCATTGAGTTCTTTCAGCCAACAACTTACTGAACAGAAGCATGTGAAAAAAATTCTATTGGGGTTCTTTCATACCTATGACAATACATTGTGGTGGATGGCTGGTGGTCCTCCCCAGCCAGGAAGCCTGGAAGGACCGGGAGAGGAACAGTACCTCCCCGGGACACAAGAGGGCAGCCGCTCTGGTCTGCATGGGGGCCGCAGGAACAGAGCTTGGAAGCTCATCCCTGTTGGGGCCTGTGGCCACCGCCAGGGGGCACCCAGACAATTATGGAACTCTGGACGGCAGCACTTCCACCACACCAGGAAGTGCTGCCGGAAGAAGATCAGGAAGCACCTGGAGCAAATCTGGGTGACGTATAAAAGAGGGTGCCTCACTCGATTCAGTGAGCCGGAGTCGGGAGGCAGAGGACGGAGCATGCAATGGGAGGAGTAAAGGAAACAGAAGGAAGTCCAAAGAGACCGAATTATTTGGTGATCGGTGCACTGTATACTGTGTGAATAGGTGCAGGAAGAATAAACATGTGTGTTTTTGGAACATTCTGTGTCTGCCTGTTTGTGTCCGGGTCCGAATATTCTACAACATCTTTATAATGCCTCACTGTGATTGTGACTGCTCTTTTTATCTTTAGTTTTCTTTCTCTATAATAATTCTTATGTATTTGGTTGTTGTAATATTTATGTATTTTTTTTTATTTATTCTAAAATTTCCCACTTGGGAGAAATAAAGTCCCACCTATCTTTCTATCTATCTTGTAATGTCTTTCATAGCTATCTATCTATCTATCTGGTCCACAAAGGATGACATCCATATTTTTATGCCATCCAATTTTTATTTTGTATAGCATCTTTAACATTCTACACACTAGAAAGCAATTCAAAGTATCACAAAAATAAAGTGCAAGGCAAGTTCTTTTAATTAAATAATTAATATTAAGGAAAATAAACAAACATGAAGAAGAGCCTACAAACTTTCTAAGTTTTACAACAAATAATATACTTAAAAATGAACCTACAGCAAGAGTCAAATGCAATAGTCAGAATGAGCCCTGTAAATACATTAACCACAAAATAAAGTAAATAACAGGATTAATGTGCATAATGTAGGAAAGACAAGATTCAAGGACAGCCCTACAAAAATGTACCCTTTAACGAAACCTCTTCTCTAATTTCAGCCATCGAGGAAATATTAATGTTTTAGCAAGGCCAATGTACTGTATGTAGTTGTTAACATGTAAAATGAAGATTAGTGTCCAAAATATATGGCTATTGGCTTGTTGTCACTCTCCCCAGTTTGAATCATCGCCTAATGACCCATGTTTATTGCCTCTTTTGTCTGTCTTAAGGGAGACACAAAAACAGATTGATAGATAGTGGATGGAATCCTATTCATCACCATGATGACTTTGTGATCAAGATAACAGGCAAAAGGGAGTTGGGGAAGTCAAAATGGGCTGTACTCCAAAGGAGGTTGTTTGAGTTTAATTTGTTCAACTTTGACCGTCTCTGTCACTGCTGTAAACATAGTTACATTAAGATTACTTTTATAAAGTCTTTAATTACTTGTTGAAAACACTGTAGTTGCATGTTATCATTCAAGGTTGTGTCACAGTTTAAACATGGCATCTTTTACTGTCTTTTACTTTTTACATCTTTCCCTTTTACTGTTGCTCTCCTAACTATAATAGAAAGCTAAAATATTAGAAGAGTCACTGAAACAACATCCAGTAATGGACAAAGCTCTGTTATCAAACCTGAAAGAAAATAAATCTAAACACTGTCACCCAAATCTGAATGAAAGGAAATCTTAGTATTGGTCAACTTTATTTGAAATTCTCTCTCTACATCATCCTTTCTTAAGTTCAAGCTTTGTTTATTATGAGAGAGGAATATCAACAATTTTATTCACTCCTGAAATAAACCTGTGCATTTAAAGCCCACCAAACTATGCAATATCAGGCTGTATGGTGAACGCTAACTCCATCCATCCTTTACACTGTTTACCAACAAAATGATGACCACATATTTTTTTCAAAAATAAATGCTACAGGATATAATCTAATTCCTAAAATTCCTTCATTCCTAAATTCAGTGTATTTCTAATTGAATTCCAATTCTGATTTCCTTAATTAATTATCTATAAATTAGATGCAGGTTTCACCCAAACCCATTAAGTGTCTTACATCGCACACAATTAAAAGAAATTAAAGGAACAAACTGAATATGGGAATTAACTAGCAGAATCATTCATTCATTATGTGAACCTTTTTCTTACATTACAGAGGAGTCAGAGCATGTTCTACAATTCAGGAGCTACACCGTGATGAAACATCAGGTTATGCTCAAGCACATTCCCGCTAGGCCATCTTACCATTGGTATTCAGTTTAAGTGGTGGTGAGAGGAAGCAGAAGCCCCTTAAGAAAACCAAAGAAGGCAAAAAGATGAATACACAAACACAATGACACTTATCCCGGACTCGTGCCCTGTAGAGGATGAGGAGATAAACAATGTTTTGGTGGTCATTCAGCACCACATAGCTTATTTCCTATTGACTTAACCTTTACAGAATATCATTCAGTTTAGCTTTGAAGATTCCTAAAATGGGGGGTCTTTCACCTACACTGAGTTAGTTACTTGTTCTACTCTTCTGTATGAAAAACAGGGTATTTACTCTTAACCACCTTCCATCTGTAACCATATATTTTTGTTTAAGAATGGGCTTTAAAAACATTGCCTGATATGCACCTCCATATTTCCTTTCTAACTTTAATATTTCAATTATGTCTTCTCTTAATTGTTGTATACTGAACACAAAAAAATGAATCTCCTTAAAATTTCCCTCATTCCTCATACTCCAGTTTGAAAATTAATCTAGAAGGTGTTTGTAGAGTTTCCTTTGTCTTTTTTAGGTTCTTCTCATAATTCAGAGATCAAAACTATACACAGTATACCAAATGTGTCTTTTTATATCTTAAGCACACTCTCTATTGACATGAGCTCCCAGTAGTGTGTTATACCACCTAGTACTCTCTTAAAATATTTAATTCCCTAAATGCTGTAATGGCCTGCGATGGACAGGTGCTCGGCCCAGGCTTAGATCCTGTCTCATACTCTAAGCTGGTGGGCCTCTGCAACAGGGATTTGGACAAATGGGAACAGATAATGAATGAATGAACCGATGAATATATACTGTTTAGCGGTGAATGGGGTTGACTCCACTCTAAAGCTTTCTCAGGAGACATTCTGTCCAGGTTCAGGCTCCCTATCTTAATTATATTTCATGTTTTGCTTTTTTTTCAATTTCCACTCCATTTGTGATTGTGTTTGCCTTGCAGGTGAAGAAGCAGAGTTAGACTATGGCTTTATGAATCTGAATGAGATTAAGTGGAGATGAGAAAAGATGGCTAGATGACCATGTATGTAGCATTTCTTTATATTACATTTCTAATTTAATCTGCTACATGCTGTGCAGATTTGCTTTCCTTCTACATCTAAATGCAGTGATCTTGCAGTGCCTTTTGTATCTATTAATCCATTTGGTTTAGTGGCATTTGCAGATTTAAACAGTTTGTTAGTTATCTTTTGTTAGTTAGCTATCTTGGGGCCTACTCACACATACCCACCATGACTCAGGCCAGCATGGAGTCGACAATCACCTTTACTTGCAAGTCTTTGGGGATGTGGGAGGAAAATCAAATTATCCAGAGGAAAACCATCTGGATAAGAAAGAATGTCAGGAGAATGTGAAAATTCTACACAGTCAACAACTAGGCATGGAGTATGAATACAAGATACTGGATCCATGAGGCAACAGCACTGGGTTCAATCCAGCATCCATGCAGGTGGGGCAGTGGTAGTGCTGCTGCATTGCAGTAAGGATATTGTGGGTTCACTTCCCTGGTCCTTCCTGCGTGGAGAGTGCTTTGAACGGTGAGAAAAGCACTATATAAATGTAAAGAATTATTATTATTATTACTAGTATATAGTCCTGTATAGGGAACTAGTTCATTATTAGGGCCTCTATCTCTCTCTCTCTCACACACACATGCACACGTGCACACAAACACATTCTCAAGATAGTTTGGAGTTGACGATTAACTTAATTTGTTTGGGGATATGGGAGGAAAGTCAGGTTATCCAAAGGAAAACTCTCTGAATAATAGAAAGTATGGGGGGAATGTGAAAATTCCATGTAGGCAACAACCAGGCATAGAATTTGATCCCAAGATGCTGAATCCCATGATGAATAAAACAAAAGAAGATCTGAACGAAAAGGGTTTGACTGGGGTGGAGGTACAAAAGCAAGCTGTCTGGAGAAGGTTGATGATGAACATCAGCTCCACGCAGAAGTGGGACAGGAAGAAGAAGAAGAAGTAGTTAGCTATGTACTATTCTTTATCCTAAGTGTGACTCCAGCCTTTAGACTGTTACAGTTAAGATTAAATCGATCTACTTATTTACTGAATGTGATTATTTCAACACTGAGTTGAGGGAGCACAGAAAATCCTAGCATATTTGGGCACATGGTAACTCTCCATGGTGACTGGTTGAGTGGCTAAAAACTGCTATGTGAATGGTGATGTTAGTAATGAAATGTAGCCAATAGATGTTTCTCCAAAAATAATGAATGTACTTAGACATTTTGAAAGCAACCCTGTCTTTGAATATATTTAAAGTAGGTTGGGGGAAGGAGGAACAAATATTTTCCATTCATATTCAGGTAACAGTGGAACTACACTGTTAATACAGCAGCACAGAGTCCTGCCATATCAGCTCAGAGTAGCTTAGACAACGTCAGATAACACACGGTCAAGATGTAATATGGACACAGCAGCAATAAAAGCTTGAAATCACACTTGACAACTGGAAACTGCAAGGACTGCATTGTCTTGACACTCAAGCTACTTGTAGTCAGGATATTAATATTAGAATTTAAAAAATCTTTTTTTTTTGTTTACCATAAATAAAACAAAATCAGTATTTTTAATCAATAATGTGCAGTGTTTTATAACATTTTACATTAATCAACACATTTTCATAATATTTACATTGTCTGAAATCTTGCATATTTTAATCTGTCATATATTAGCAAAAGCTTAGACTTAAGAACTGGCATGGATTTTGTTTGGCACATCACCAAGAACTGACAGCATCAGCTACTAGCCTCAAAATAACACATTCCCGACAAACTCAAGTGATCTGAACCTTGTCTCTTGGAACACTCTTTTGCAGTCTCTTTAACTTTAAGAGATATTAAGTATGATCATTTAATTGTGTTAGAATGCAAAAAATGATAGTAGCTTTCAGTTTTTACTTTATTAATTGTGGGCTGGAGACCTTTCTCTTCCACACATTCATCCTCCTTTTAATAATAATAATAATAATAATAATAATATTAATAATAATAATAATACATTTTATTTATATAGCGCCTTTCCCATGCTCTAGGCACTTCACAGAGTTTAAGAAAGAACGGCAGGGTATACAGTATATAGTATTGTACTAAACCAGATACTGTAAATAAATAAAGAAGAGTAAAATAGTAAATTCAGAGAAAAAAAATGCCTAACAGACAACATAATTGATAGTCTAGCACACACACACACACAGGTTACACGAGCATCTTAACATAGAGGTAAACTGAGAGAAGGGGAATAAAGTCAAGTAAAGCTAAAAGCTTCCTGAACAGATGAGTTTTGAGTTGTTTTTTAAAAGAATTCATGGAGTCAGCTGATCTGATTAATTTCGGTAGGTCATTCCAGAGTCTGGGCGCTATATAGCTGAAGGCCCTGTCACCCATGGAGTGTAGATTAGTGTGGGGACAACAAGATTGCCAGAATCAGAGGACCTTAGTGGGCAGACAGGCACATAGTAATGGAGAAGATCACTGATGTAGTTTGGCACGAGGTCCTTTAAGGCTTTGTAGGTTATTAGTAGGATTTTATATTCAATTCTGTAAGACACAGGGAGCCAGTGAAGGTGGAGCAGGATGGGTGTGATGATCTCACTGTTGCTGGTTCAAGTAAGGACTCTTGCAGCCGAGTTTTGAATAAGCTGGAGCTGTGATATAAGATTAGAAGGGGCACCTGCCAGTAGGGAATTACAATAATCGATGTGGGATGTGATAAAAGCATGGACACGTTTCTCAGCGTTAGAAAAGGAGGGGAAGGAGTGAACACGGGATATGTTACGGAGATGAAAGTAAAAAAGTTTCTTTATGTGATTTATGTGGGTGGAATAAGTAAGTGAGGAATCAAAAATGACACTAAGATTTTAGCCTGTTTCACTGTTTCTTTGACTTTTCTGTGAAGTATCAAGCACTTTTGTAAATCACTGGATATCAAGTGAACAAGCGGCAAATGTTGAAACCTTGTAGTTCAGGATCCTTATGCGAAGTGGCAAAGGAGAGTTTAAACAGTCATATCCATTAGGCAATATGTTAACATCAAACCAACACTAAGACAACTGTGTCATCCTTCTACAAGAAAATATCAAAGGCCCTTCCGGGAGAACATAGATCAGCATTTTAATAATGCCTCTGAGAAACTGTAAAAAGCATTGATAAAATTGATACAACAGAATGCTTTCAGCTAATTACCCATAGATGCCAGAAACTAGGAGGCACCTTTGCACACAAAGCATCATGATAATCTGAAAAAAAGCTATGAAGTCATATGTGTGAAACAGAAGCATCTAGATTACAATGGAAAAATCTTATCTATGAACTAACCAATACAATTTGACTGAAAGAATGGTCTTCTCTCAATTGTCAAACTTTTTTATGTTTTCGGTCTTTAGGTCTTTTGCAGGAATGGGAGGCAGCCAAAGTTTAGCCAGCTTCTGGGTGGTCCTACTTGTAATTCTGAAGCCAGGATTGATAATGGTCTAATGGGATCAGCTACCCTGTCTATGAGCAGGCCTATGAGTCTAACATCTTTTAGCAGTGAACAGACAAGGAGTATCCTCTGGAATGTGACATGTTTATATAAAAGGGGAAAACGAAGGAAATAAAAGACACTTAAGGGTGAGACCATTAGGAGAACCCATAAAGAAATTAACAAGAGATTGGACTAGTGACCTATGAGTTGCATGGTGCTGGCAAAAGCTAAAAAAGGTGTCAATGATAGGAAGTTTTTACTAGGGGAGAAATTAGGGCACAGCTGGAATGATAATGGAGTGGAGGTGTGGAAAACACGTTTAACAGACATCGGGTTGAGGAGTGAAGATAAACAAACCCAAAGCATCTGAGGGCAGAGATAGTTCCTGTTTTTTTAAATTGATTTGTTTAGACAAAAGGCTTCAGTAAGGAAGCCACATTATCCTTATTGGATAAATAGAGGCAACCACACCTGAAAAACATCCCATTTATTTATAGTACCTGAAATCTGTGAAGTCATTCATAATCACTATGGATTTCCATTTGTTATGTTCTTCTTAATATTCTCAAGATGAATGAAACTACTGCAGTAGGCAGAAGCTTTTAGCTATGTGGCACACAGAAACTGGACTGATTTGTTCATTTTAGGGATTCCCAGTCTGTCATTTAAATAAAGGATTTTTTTAGGATAGCATATTCTGGTTGATGGTGCTTGCAATACTATTCATAAGTCCTTTTAATAATTGTAGCAATCTTTGATACTGGTTATTTGCTAATTCTCTTCCTCTTCGCAGTGTTCCGACCTTGCAACTGAATTTAGGAATGACTGGCTACAAACCCAAGGCCAATCCATCATCTTATTATGGCAACATTATCATCAGCATTTGAGTGATCCATAGCTCATTGTGGAATGCTGGGACTGCATAACCAGTTGGAATCTGTTGGGACTGGAATTTAGTTTTTCTCTTCTTCATTGATGGCTAAGCCTAGCTCAATATATATGTATACTTTGAGTATACTTATAAATAGTAAGGTGCTGTAAGAAAGTATAAAAAAGTCTAAAAATGATGTCATTAGCGATATCAAAAGGATTGACATGAGAAGTCATTAGGATAGGACATTTCTACCAGAAATTGTTTTCTTCAGTGAATACCTAAAGTTGCAAGACTACACTCTTAAATGGAGCCCCACAGACATTCAGTTATTTGGAAAGTGACCCAAAACATGATTCTGAAGGAGAAAAAGAGAGAGTAAGAAAGTGAAAGAACCACAAGCAAAAACCTGTGAGAGCAGTATGATTCTGAATCATCTCTCAACATACAAGAAAAAGGAACACAGCTTAAAAATATAACAAGGTAACACTGTCCTAAGGGAAGTATTCTCTGTGTTTACTTGATGCAATATTCTTATTGCTTAGGAAATGTGCAGAAGCAATTGAAAAGATGAATAAAATGTAAGGTTAAATTGCAAAAAGAGATTAATATACTGTAAATCAGGAGACATTATATTCAAACTGTATATTGTACTATTCCAGCAAGCATCGATCACAAAGCAGGAACGATTCCTGGACAGGGCGCTAGCCCATTGTACAGTGAACACACACATACACACACCAGGGCCAGTCATCTAACCTGCATGTCTTTGGACTGTTGCAACTGGTTTGAAAAACAGATGGATGGATGGATGGATGGATGGATGGATGGATGTTTATTTTATTAGTGCAGCATTATGTGCAGTTCTGGTCACCATATTTCAAAAAGACATTGCAGTACTAGAAGTAGTGCAGAAGAGAGTAACCAAATGGACCTTGAACTGAAAGATTTGTCCTAATCTGACAGACTAAAGAAATTTTGGTCTTTAAGTAGAATGAGACCAAATCCAGGTATTCAAATTTGCATATAAATCAATAAAATTTGTCTTTAACTAGGTTGATCTTCCCCCTACTCGCTTTGCTTGCCAAGCCCGGAGGAAGGCACCAAGCACTCGCTATATGACGGCTGAGCCGCTCAAAGGGCATTGGGACCCCCTTCCGTTAGAGAACACAATTGTGTTTGAATAGTGGGTATATAGGAGAGTATGCTGGGTGGAGGAAGGAGGAAGACGGTTTGGTCCTTAGTTATTATAGATAGATAGAAGTATCTCACTGCAACTGTCTATTTTAAAAACCCATGAATAATAAAACGTAGTAAAAAGTAAAAGTAAAAAAGTAGAAGTAAAAAAGTAAAATATAATAAAAAGTAAATAAAGAATTAAATTACATTAATGCATTGTCAAAAATAAATTGAACTGAATATTACAAAGGATCACAAAAATGAAAAATATTCCTTTGATGTAAATTATAGAAATACATATAAATGATCAACACGATCATTGCCATTTCCTGCTGTTTCTATTCCCTTCACTTTTTGTACAAGTGGTACTTGTTTGCATGCTACTGCCATACATGTATTTAAATTTGCTAGAAGTACAAGTTTCCAATATTAGAGTTTACAGCAAACTCAGAAAACTTCTATGATGAGTGGCTTAATGTTCTGTGCTGACAACCGTAAAATTAAGAATGCAGAGTTCAGGCACAGGTAATGAACAACATTTTTCTGCTAATTCGTCCTCAGTAATTAGTAGAGTGTACTCTGGAAAATTAAGAAACAGGCAGAGATTTGATGCATTTTGACAACTCACCACTTTCTTTGCTTTCTATTTGAAATCACATGGTTGGTGGCTCTAATGTGTAACTTTAAACTGTTGCCTTGATTCACTAAAAAACAAATGCACCTTATACCATGTAACCAATTCATTTCCATCCATGGGACTGCTGCTTACTTCAGCTACTGGCCAGGTTTCATGCCAAGCAAACAGCAAGCCAAATGTCTTGGGGTGTGAACAAACTGTATACAGATCTGTATAAAGACAAGCCAGAGAAAATTTGAAAAACTTTGCAGAACGTTTCTGCCCAGATGTTACGTGTGGTGTAATTTGCTAAAACCATTTAAGAAGTTGTGAACTTGTTCAAGACATATATGCATAAATGCCAGAGCAGAAAAAAAAATAGCATTTAATAAAACCAAGAATTGTTTTCAGTCATCGAATGGACATTATATATTTGAACTGACATCAAAGGTGCCATAGCAAAAAGTAAAATGTTAGTTTAAGCAGAACCAATTATAGATTACATGATTTGAAGGAAAGCAACTGCAAGGGGAAGGACATGACTAGAAGATGAGAGACACAGAGATGGCTGGACTAATAAGTCATTAGCCACCACTTAAGTAAATCTGGATTTGTAGGTGGCAGGCACTTCTCCTAGTAATAAACAAGATTTACAGGGAATTTCAAAAATGTAACCAAAAGAAGTTCCAATTTAAACAATGCCTACAAAAATAATCCATCATGACTTTGCCAGCTCTGTTTGAACACTCTATAGTGTGAAAGGACTGAGGTACAGCAGGGGTGTCCATTCCTGATGCTGCTTTCTTTCCCTGTAAATGGGTGGACATCCTTGTTATTAAGTGAACTTCTAATTTAGTTTGATGGTTCACCCTGACTCTCTGCCTGCAGGCTTATTAATTAAATGATAGCAGGACTATAAATTTCCAGTGAAATATCAGAAAGATACTTTAAAATTTATTCTATTTTTTTATATTTTTTGTTAACTCCAAATCATTAGCTTATTATAACATTTGAATGTATTAATATTTATTTTTCTTAATCAGCCAGTGGTTAATATTGAGAAACAAAAATAAAAACTGAGCCAACCTTAAACTAGCTAACACTTACACTTGAGCATGTCTTCATGATTAAATATCAATCAATCTATCCATTTTTTAATCCACTTAATCCTGACCTATGCCATGGGCGCTACCTGGCAATGGGTTCAAGGCTGAAATCAAGTCTGCGTGGACTGATGGTGTATCATGCCCATATCCACACACACTTTCACTCACACTGGCCAGTTTACAGTTGTCAATTAACCATCTTAGGATGTGCAAGGAAAGCTGGAGTAACTCATTAAATCTCTCCTTAAGTAAAGTATTTTTTTAAAAGTTAGTAGCTTGTGAATTAATTCTCTCCAATCTAGTGAAGAAACAAAATGCTGATGAGCAACCAAATTTAAGACTGCAGAATAATAACAGGAAAAACAGATTAGACTGGAATGAAGTACTGTCACTGACCACAAGTAGGGCTGCACATTCAGTGTCTACAATGTGGTGGATGGCTGGGATGGATTGGCGTCTTCTCTGGGATGGACCCTGTTCCCTTGTCTAGCCAGGAGGCCAGCACAGTGAGTAAACAGAGGCAGAACATGCCCTGAGTCAGCCAGGGGGAGTGGACATGCAATGTCAACATGGATGGACTGGCATCCTTACACGATTTGACAAAAGATCTTTGCCCGGCTGGGAAACAGATTGTTTGATGGACATGGGAAAGCAGCCTTCCACACATCCAGTGCAATGGGTGGCAGCATCCCTGGGCTTCAGTACCCATTCTGAAACTCACAGTGCATAGTGGGAGTTGTAGTCCCATGGGACAGTCCTGCTGGGATCAATGAATTCAGCTAAGTAATGCTACAGGAAATGGCTTTTGCTATGTGGAAGGGCTTCCATCTGCTTATTCTCTGTGAAGAGTTCTGACATTGGAAGTACCCCAGGGTCCTGCATTAAAGCACTCACATTCATTCAGTGACTTGGAATAGGGAGTAGAGGATGGACAAATCTCACCTGGTAGGAGTGGAGGAGGAGGAGTTGGAAATAAAAGAAGAAGAAGAGAGAGAGAGGGAGAGAGAGAATAAAGAACTGTGTTGTATTTTTGAAACTCTGGGAAAAGAAGCCTTTTGTAAGGTATTTGGTTGAAAAAAGCTTTTATTTGTACCTGGGACTTGTTTCTATGTTTTTGTGTGTGTGGTTCAGGGTGCTACGATGCCCCCTACAGCTTGATGTCTCTCATCTATAATTTGATCCCATTTTTTCCATTATACAGTGATTGAAAGCCACAGCCTACCCTTCATCTTTGCGTACAATGCTGGAGCATTCCTGTGAAACTCAATCACTAGACACATTTTTTGAATCACTCATACTTGCTTAGAGAAACTTATAAATGTCAGTTAACATAATATACAAATTTAAAGAGACCAGTCTACAACAGGACACATACATCTCATTCATAGCAAGATGCAAACAAAATTAAACATGCACAGCTTCGGGTGACCAGTCCATAACAACACACACTTATGCAGACCCTTATATTTATTCATGTGACATTACTGACACCAACTGAGTCAATATGCACATTTCTGGGATACCAAAGCATTGAGGACACATTTATCTCAGGTAAGCCAAATTATGGATACTGATAAGCCTAATATTAAGATCTTTGAGAGACAAGTTAGGCACAGGATATACTCATCTCACACAATGTTAAAGATGCCATTTAACTCTAAAGGCACATTTTGGGAGACTCATCTATAACAGGACACACACGTTGTGGACTTGACCTGGACACAGACAGGCGGACATGTTGGATTTCACCACCACACGTTTTAATATATACAATATTTACAATAATGGTCACTCAGACCCAGTCCACAATCAGTGCACAAACCCCAACACATTCCTGGCCACAAATGCCTTCTTCTCGGGCTGCCTCCACACCTCTCTCGTGCCTCGTCCTCTTCCACCCGACTCTAGCCCTGAATGACGGGAGACGGCCCCTTTTAAACATGTCCCGGATGAGCTCCAGGTGTTTCCGACACTCCCCCATTGGCCATGCCCCAGCATGGCGGAAGTGCCGGCTGTTCTCCCGGCAGCTCACCCGGTGTCCTCCTCAATCTTCCCCCCAGCACTTCCGGGTGTGGCGTAAGTGCTGAGGTAACAGGTCCCCAAGGCATTGGGGCGCCTCCTGGCGGTGACCATGGGCCCCTGCAGGAAGGGGCTTCCATGCCCTCAACCCGTGGTCCCCAAAGCAACCAGGAAGGTGGCCCCCACGTGATCCAGGGTGGGCGCAGACCCACATCCGGTCCCTCGTTGCCCCTGTCATCCCTGACAACGTGTAAACTCCAATACTCTTTCAAACTAACATGTAGATGCTAATTAACCTAATATACACATCTCTGCTGAGACCAGACACACCAACCTAATTTAAACCATGATATAAATGCCAAATAACCTGACATGTACGTCTTTGGAAGACGAGTCTATAACAGGGTGTAGCCTGACACTCATCTAAATATGCCATGTAAATCTACATGGCTTTAATCGGATTAGTCATTGACCGACTGACAAGAAATTCTTGGCAATTTGAAGACAACCTAAGAAAAAAGGGTTTTCGTTAATAGTGCAACCCAATGGCCCCAAGAGCAAGAAAAAGGCAGCATCTCCAAAAAGCTAAAAAATCTTACAATACCACAATACCTCATTTAATAGACAGAAAGGATGACCTTAGTGTCAGTCAATGGTGGTTACAGAATAGTGCAGATTCTAGTATAACTGACGTCAAGTCAGCAGCATCCTAAATCAAGTCTGGTCGGTGTTTTTTTTTCCACCAGATTTTATTTATGTTACTTATACAAAGATATGTGCAGAATAATAACTATCAATATAAGTGATATCAAAACAGATAAGATCCATCCATTATTCAAAGCACTATATCCCAACCACAGGTTCACGGGGGTCCGCTGAAGCCAATCCCAGCCAACACAGGGCACGAAACAAACCCCGGGCAGGGCGCCAGCCCATTGCAGGGCACACACACACACACACACACAGACCAGGGACAATTTAAGATTGCCAATGCACCTAACCTGCATGTCTTTGGACTGTGGGAGGAAACCAGAGTACCCGGAGGAAACCCATGCAGACATGGGGAGAACATGCAAACTCCACGCAGGGAGGACCCGGGAAGCGAACCCGGATCTCCTAACTGCGAAGCAGCAGCGCCACCCACTGCACCACCATACTGCCCTACTATAGAATCATCCTAAAAAAATATTTCCACACATTGCTCTTTAAATGTTTAAAACAGTTCAGTCTTTACTACTATCCATTTCTTACATATTAAGATATGCATTCATTTTATTTTAATTTATGTCTTGAAGCATAACCAAATCTTTTGATTTCCTTTGAATGTTTCATTGTTATCTTCTGTACAGCATTCTCTAATTTAAAATGATTACATTAATAAGGAATCAGAGCTGTCATCATCACTATCTGTCCTTCTTTGTTGTTTTTTAGTTCACACGTCTGATTTGCTCCTGCACTATTATTTAGCTGGGAGTTTAAAGGTACCACTGCAGGTCATAAGTACTGTATGTCATTAGCAATCTACTAATTTATCTGTTCCTATATCTTCTTCTTCTTCTTCGTCTTCGTCTTTCGTTAGGGGTTGCCACAGCAGATCATCTATATGTATTAAGATAATACCTGCATTATGCATTCCACAAGATAAACAATATGGACAGAATGAAATCTTTAACTATTACTACTACTACTATTATAAAGGCTCCAATTAACCTAATAAGCACATCTCTGGAGCACCAGACAAGACCACTGCAGAACAAATTCCCCTCAACCATCCATCCATTATCCAACCCGCTAGATCCTAACTACAGGGTTACGGGAGTCTGCTGGAGCCAACCCCAGCCAACACAGGGCGCAAGGCAGGAAACAAACCCCAGGCAGGGCGCCAGGCCACTGCAGCAAATTCCCCTCACTCATACTATATTATAGATACTGATAAATCTAACAGTAGATTAGATTAGATTAGGTCAAATCAGATCAGATTAGATTAGATTAAATAAACCTTATTAATCTTAAAGGGAAAATCAAAACGTGGGCATCCACTGGAAACTAAACCATCACAAGGCACATTAACATCATTCTAGAGACCAATTACTTTAACAATTGGAGAAAATGAGAAGTTAAGCAAAATGACACCTTTTATTGGTTAACTTAGAAGATTATAATATGCAAACTTTTGAGGTAACTCAGGCCCCTTCTTTGTTACATCTTACCTGAAGAAGGGACCTGAGTTGCCTCAAAAGCTTGCATATTGTAATCTTTTTAGTTAGCCAATAAAAGGTGCCATTTTGCTTGACTTCTCATTATATCCATAACGGCTAACACAGTATAACATCCTAGCACCACTTGGAGAAAACAAATTCAAATAAACAGAGAAAGAGAAAGGGTGTCTAAACTGTACCAGGCAGTGATGGAGCTGTGAGTTCAAACTAGGTCCATGAAAGGGATCAGCACTAACCACAGTACCACTATGTACAGCAAGAATATTAAAAAATAAATTATATTTAAAAAAAATCTAATTTTTAACGCATTCTTTTAAATCACCTGCAGCAAATTGGCAAGTGTGAAAATATATTGTGTATGGTGGAAATTTTCCCCTGCAACCCATAGCAGAAAAACGTGAGTGAATAGTAGGATGGATGGAAGATTAAAATTTAATAAAAAACACCAATGATTGCACCAGTTTATATGGAGATGTAGTCAAGAAAAAGTCAGAATGTGTAATGATTATATGAGGAATTCTATTGACAGTCACCTGGGATGCTGCTTGATCTCTGGTTACTAAAGGTAACAGTAGCTGGGCACCCAAATATTTAGTCTTCTAAACTTGTAAACCCAGTTCAAGGTACAGACAGAGTGAGAAGGATTTAATCGATTATTTTACTTCCTGATTATTTGTTAAAATAATAAAACTAAATAATAAAGACTGAAATAGATGGTATATAAAACGTTTAGTGAAAACAGAAAACTAGAAGAATATATCTTTTTATAATATGAATTTAAATCACCTTTAAAGATAAGGTTTGAAACGGATCATATATAATGATTGATTTTAAAAACTGACAGCAATATGACATCCTTTAGTATTTTATACATAACAGCATTTTCTACTCCATTTAAGAGAAATACACACCCTAACTGTGCTCCCTAATGAAACAGATAAGAAATATGGAACAATAATGACATATATATATATATATATATATATATATATATATATATA
>JANRMT010062837.1:59438049-59476803 GCA_026402145.1 Polypterus bichir lapradei
TATCTATCTATCTATCTATCTATCTATCTATCTATCTATCTATCTATCTATCTATCTATCTATCTATGATATAAAAAGCACCTTTCAGCTACTTTCTTTTGATGGAAGAGAAAGTGACTCTGCTGATCTGAGATAAAATAATATTTTATTTAAGCAACCATCCAAATGTTTTGTATCATGGAAATATTAATGTGTACACAATATTAAAAATTGCATTCAATATAACGCATTTTCTTTCAATAACTATTACTTTATTTTAATTTATACATAATCAGTTTAACAGTAACGTGTAAACATTGAACATGACATGTAAATATAAATATGTAATGGGAACAATAAGCTACTACATCCCTGTCGTGTTCCTGGTAATTTAATTTTATGATTTTACCTATAGCAATGTATTGCAACAAATATAAAATGTAGCTGCATTTTCCCAAAATTACCAAAGTTCAGCAGCTTCAACTCAAAAAATGGGATTCAACAAAAGCCTGACACGCAGAAATGATTCCACAGACAAAATATCTTTGTTTTTGAAAGTTTAGTTAAGTTTTGAAGTAAAACAGTTCACACAAAAAAATGGAAAATTAAAATAGAAAAAAAGGAAAAATTAATGTTAAGAAAGGTTCAGTTCTAAGCTTAATCTTGTTACTTCTCAAATCGTTACTATTTCCTTAACATTTCTTAACTATTTCAAAATGGTCAGAAAACTGTATGCTTATCCCATTTCTAAGTTTAATATGAGTCTTTTAAGTCCCTATGTACTGGGACCTGTTCTAAACAACAACTGAGCTTATTATCACACTGTTTCTCAGTTACAGTAAGAAGGTTCTATCTCTTGCTAACTTATAGGGGGAAAAGACTATACCATAAGTTATGACTATGAAAGAAATTTATGTTCTATTCAAATTAAGCAAACATTAATATGAGTTTAACTCAAAACTTCAACTTTCTAAGATTGGCTCTTACATTATATAATACTAATACTTTTTCTATGTTTTTAGGTGACTATAACTCTTTTTACTTTGCATGTAATCTAGGTAATGCATATGTAATCATTAAAAAAATCCACCACCGTTTTAGACCTCCCTAAGTGCGAAAATATAATTTTAATATAATATTTGATTATAAATAGAGCTACAATTACAATATATAGCAGGTACAGTGTGGTGTAGTGGTTTAGGCTTTAGATTTCCAACTCTGATGTTGTGGGTTCAAATGACACTTTGTGACGATAAGCAAGTCAATTGACCAGCCTGGGCTCCAATAGGAAAACCAAAAGATACATAACCAATTGTATCATATAATAAAGCCGTTACCTAAATAAGTTAATGTAAATATAACAATGGAACTTAGTTGTGTTTACATTACTTTAGTGTCAGTAGCATAGATATCTGTAGTTTTTGATTTTGTACACAATAGAATTCCATTAGATTCACAGAACTGACAGTTTGCATAATACTGTAAAGTGACTAATCACTGATAAGACTTTAATTGCTCAGAATACATCAATGGTGACAATATGTCTAAACATTTGACTGGCTTGGCACTACACAATAATCTTGTGACTTTTCATTTTGGTGCTGTTGACTTATTCATTGACACAATTATTATATTTTGACAAATGAGTTAAGCGTTTTGATTGAAGTACTATGTTTTGCATGTGTGCCAAAGTGTAGGGCTGCAGCACATGAACTGCTTTGAGAAATGCATATAGATTTGTGAGAACTTAAAGACTGGTTCAGTAAATGTGCCAAAGCAACTGAGACAAATTATAATACGTAAAGGAAGCTTCACATTAGATTCAAAGAAGACTGGGTAATAATTATGAATTATTTATTATACATACTATGATATAAAGAGTTTACAATTTGTATACCCCTCTGCCTTTTCGTGGTGGAGGGGTTTGCATGTCCCAATGATCCTAGGAGCTCTGTTGTCCAGGGCTTTATGACCCTGGTAGGGTCACCCAAGGCAAACTGGTCCTAGGTGAGGGATGAGACAAAGAGCGGTTCAATAGACCTCCTATGACGAAGAAAAAATTTGGACGGCGTTTTCCCTCACCCGGACGTGGGTCACCGGGGTTCCCCTCTGGAGCCAGGCCTGGAGGTGGGGCTTGATGGCGAGAAGAGGAAGGATGGATGGATGGACAATTTGTATATTAAACTTACTGAATAAACCTTGTGTAGTTACTGTGCACAGTTTACAGAGAAATTAAAATGTAGTGTCTTCATCTGAAACTATCTCCCCCGATAACACCATCTTAACTACACCTTGACTCTGGGGAAGACTGAATAGCAAAGTCTTCCCTACATGAGCTTGGAGAGACTGGAGGTACACCTTCAATACTCTTCAGAGGAAAAAAATGTGACTTTAAGTATAGTTTTGTTTTCAGTGCAGGTTCACTCTTAGTGCTTTAAAACGGAATGAGCAACATGTATGAAGAAAAGTGGCAGTGCTGTGAGATAAAATTAGATCTGGCAAGTTTACACAATGTTTGAACCATTCCTATTAAAGAACTCATTTTGAGGTGGTTTAAACCACACTTAATACACTTAAGCAACAACCCCACCCAAAACCTTCCACCAGAAACAAATGTAAATCAAGTTTTTCTGACCTCACATCTGGAAAATTCATTCCTGACTTAAAAAAAATCATCCGTCCATTGCTGAATCTGTGTAAACCAGAACAGGGTCACAGAGTCAAACACAAAGAATGAATCGTTTTTTAAGTGTATTCATTAAAAGTGGAAAACAGCCAACCTAAAGTCAAAGGAACAGAAAATTACTGGCTTTGTAGAGCTTTGGTTCTCAAAGGTTTAAAGATCCTGGATCCACTTCTTCAGCCTCTCAGGTCTACTCAGCTTTGTTCTGAGTCTTTGCTGCAAACTTGACTTTACTAAAAATATTAGTAATTGTGAAGAAAATATGAGGTATATGTCAAATCAGAGGTATTATTAGTATTTATGTCATGGACAATGTGTGTAAAGTGCAGCTGTCATGGTGTCAGTGCATGGACTGAATGGCACATTGGCCGAAGAAAGCCAATAATCATCGGGAAAATTTCCAAATGCATGAAAAATGCATGAGTGGCATGCCTACTGTTTTTTTTTTGAATAACAGGAAAAACAATTATCCACTGCTAACTGACCTTTAGCATTTTTGAGGTTTAGTTAAGAACTGTAAGTTCTATTGCCTGTCAAAAGTACATTCTTATACATAAAGTTGTAGCCTGTGAGAGGTGATCCAGCTCCCCAAACCCAACACAGACAAGCCTAGATACACGTGTAAAAGCACAAAAGAATTTTTATTCATGAGAAACCCTTTGCAGGTAAGTGTTTCCCACAGCACCAAGCAGAGATACAAAGCACAGCCACAAAAACACCTTGCAACTCTCTCTGTCTTCTCTCTCTGTCTCTGCCTCCTCCTCCAGAAAGAGTTGAACTCAATGTCCCGACCTTGGCTCCCCAAATGAAGGCAGCAGGCTTCTTTTTATGTTGGAAGCCCAATGAAATAGAGCCAACTTCAACTCCCAGCATGCCCTGTGGGGATCTGAGGCACTTCTGCAACCCGGGGATGGGGGGGCTGCCATCTATCGATCTGGCGAGGTTAATGCCCTGTGCATGCTCTCTCCCTTGGTCCTTCCATCATGAAGGCGTCCTTACCCGGCACTCCACTACACAGTGTAAAAAGTAATGGTAACACTTTAGTTTAGGTACTGGAAAAAGGTATCCATTACACATTTACTCATTTGTAATAAGACCTTAAGAAAAGCTTCTTTTGGTCTTAATGACACTTACAGATTGTGTGTGTCACCTTGTTTAATTATGCATATCACATCTTTAAATTTTTTGTCACTTGCCCTTTGGGGCCACTGTAGTAAAGTGGCTATTCATCTGTGCAATATGGCCTTTGAAAATAACTTCACTTTGGAATGATTCGAAATAACTTAAGTGAGACATATGTCTCATGATATTCCATATTTCAGTATAAGACCTGAGAATCCTTAATATTCATAAGCAATTTTACCAGCATATCAAATGATACACTGCACAGAGATGAATAACCACATTACTGATGCTTTACAACCATAATTAAGGGTAAAAGGAGCCTTTGTTAAGGTCTTGTTGCATAAGAGTATATGAGTAATAGATGCATATTTGCAGTATCTAAACTAAAGAGTTACGAAAGTATTCACTCCCTTGGAATTGTTTCGAATTTTTTTTGCTACTAGGGGGCTTTTTCCCCTGCTCCCTTCGCTCGCCAACTCCCGTGCTTGCGCTACGCACTAGCCTCTTTGCAGTTCTGCTGCTTGCATATGGGGATGCAGATGTACAATTTGCTAACTATTTTACATTACACAGAGTAATTAACCATATTAAAAATATTAAAACATAATAATTTAAATGTAAATTATATTTTATGTTGCGTTAGAGTTATTCGTTGCATAATACAATTTTGTTCTTTTTGGCTTTAAAATTAACACGCAAAAACTTTTTAAACTTACACTTTTACTGTAAAACTTAAGTAAAAACAATTTTTTGAATTACATTTTTTTGTCAATATCATATTGAATTGTGATTCTGTGTTTGGACTTTCATCGTGACAATGCCATGCATAACTGCACATGATTGTATATATTTTTCTCTATTAAATAAAACAACTTTTTTAAATGTTTGGATCTTAGATTTGTAAAAGCTATTCTAACGGGAAATTGTTAATGTTTTAATACGAATGGCATTTCAAGATCTCCTTTGTTGTCTAATGTTATCCCCTGAAGATGTACTACATTTCCCTTTATGGATACATCCTTCTTTCTACAGGAAAGGAGGAAGACCGGAACGGTGTTAATGGTTGTAGATATTCTATGGGATATTGTAAGTTGATGTTTTCATCTTCCACACCATCACCACCAACTGTTTTCAGCATAGTCTAGTGATATGCACTCAACCAATTTGCAGTGTAACCGATTGACAATTATCGCGTTAATTCATTTGACTTCATTGTTTCTCAGTGCTAGGATTGCCCATGTACTCATTTCTTTTTTTGATAACCATTCGGGATGAAATTCTTCAATAAAATTTACACATAATAAGTTTTCTTTTATTGGGAACTTAAAGTGAGGAAAACATAAAAATTTATAAGAGCTGAGACCGCAGGAACTGTGTCTGACAAAAGCATTCACATGAATGAGAGGTGAGAGGACAGTGAGCATAGGTTGTTAACGGTAAATGGTTGAGAGGAGGGCGGGACTTGAAAAAATCTCTTGGCAATAGTCTCGTACCGCGGGATAGCATTTTGATTAACTTGCACAATAAACAAATGAAATATAAATTCTGTTTAAAATGGCAAATCTACATAATAAATGTCTGTATGAGTATCCGGTTTCTTCCGAGCAATCTGATTGGTCAGTTTCATTCTTACTGCTTAGTCAAACGTGATTAAGACAGGAAGCGTCGGGCAAGGGCAGTTGAAACACATACAAGGATACCAACAAAAGACGTAGGAGGAATGCTGGCAGTTACCTTCAAACATGAGAAGTATTCGCAAGAATACAATAGGGTCCTGTCTACCATTGGTGGTAGTCAGAAAGAGGACCAGAGGAGAGCAAGGCACCTTGAAGTGACAGAATCTGAGAAGCAGGCTTAATGGGAATGCAATCAAGAAAGAAAGCACCAGCCAAGACAGACTGAGACATACGAGAATACCCAGAAAAGGTGTAGGAGGAATTCTGATAGTACACGTAATACAAGAGCCATCAAATATCCAATATTTCAAATTTTGTTCTATTACCTCTCTTCGACAAGTAATGTAGTGAGTATACAATTAAGAAGAAAGTCGAACACTATACTGTTACTTTGACTATTACTATACAGAGCACCTTTTTGCAAATAACTTTACGGTACTTTACTAAAGTACTTTTATGTCATTTACTTTGTGCTGAATGTGAAATTTTAATGTTCACCCCTAGAAAGGTTTCAGATTTTATTGTTATAAACTTTGAATCATAGTAGGTTTAATTTGACATTTTTTGACACAAAATAAATTAATAGCTTAAGTACTGACTTATTTTCTTCTCTAGTTGGTGTTGACTGTAAAATTTTTAAGTTCACCTTACAGAAATGTAATCTATGGTGACCAACAGCCTTCTTGCTGCTTAAAGTCATAGTGTAGAATAAAAGATTGAAATACTTAAGTGTCCTGTTAATCAAAGTGCTAATTTAATTGTTAAAATGACAGCAAATAGACATTACAACAAAAGAATTTTAAAGCACCACCATCAAATCATCTATAAGCTTCAATTGGGATGTAAGGACACTAGTAAGCCAGAAGGGGGCAGCAGATACTTTATTTTATCTTTTATGTTTGCCTTTCTTTTCTGTTTAAACCTCACTTTATTCTGAGTGTATGTCTGGCACTTTATCAGTTTTATCCAAAATTTCTCTGCTTTCTTTCAAATTCCCTTGTAGGGAAGCAGGATTAACAGCCCCAGCTATGTTAAGAAGCTGGTGTAGTGCTGCCTCATATTATGTTCACGGCTCCTGGCTCTGTCATGGTCCAGGTGACAGTTGCACATTACCCTACTGTATTTATGGGTGTTCTCACAGGAATCCTGCATTGGTCTAAAGATTTGCACGACAGATCTGTTAGCAATTCCATATTTGGCCCAATTTAAGTAAATATGAGTCTGCCATGTGACAGATAGGCATATATCATACAGGATTAGGTCAAAATATTGGCTGTATGATGTCAGGAATAACAAGTTTAGAAAACAGGTGGCTGTGTATATAACAGACTGTTGGTCTTATATACAGAGCATACAATAGCATAGAAATTAGTCTATTTCTGCTGTGAAGAAATATTTAGGCTATTTGTCATAAGCTTGTATCATATATATTTATTAGGAAACTGGTATATCCTCACATATCATACGAAAAGGAATCAAACAGAGAGACATGGATGTGTGTCCATAGATCATTACAGAACCGTCAGGAGTAGTTATCAGACCTGGGGACCAGTTTCCAAAAATTACACCCAGCCGGAGTGTTGTTTAAAAACTTTTTATATCCTTTTATGGCCTGGCCGAAAATCTTTTTTTGTCTTGACATCTAAGTGGCCACTGTGCTTGCAGATCTTAAGCATTTACAGTAATTACAAACAATATTCACCTCCCACGAAGTTCTGAGACTTTATTGTTATACAACATTGAATCACAATGAGTTTAATGTTCCATTTTCAACACAAAATAATTGATCATTTAAGTATTTAACCCCTTCAAGTCAGTACTTAGTAGATGCCTTTGGCAGCCATTCCAGTCTTGAGTCTGTGTGCATAGATCTATGTCAGCTTTGCACATCTGGACGCTGCTCTTTTTCCCCCATTCTTCTTTGCAAAACTGCTCAAGCTCAAGTGAACAACCTTTTTCAAGTCCAGCCACAAACTCTTAGTTGGACTGAAATCTGGACTCTGACTCAACCACTTCTGGGCATTAACATTGTTGCTTTAAGCCATTCCTGTGTAACTTTGGCTTTTTGCTTGGGGACAGAAAACAGATCTTCTCCCAAGGCAGAGGTGTCTTGCAGACTGTGTCAGGTTTTCTTCTGGTACTTTCATAAGAGCTCTAGGTTCTGCTGCAAAATAGCATCCCCACAGCAAGATACTGCCACCATCATGCTTCACAAAGGAGATGGTATGTTTTGGATAAGGTTCATTGATTAAACACTGTGTTTAATCTGAGGACCAAAAAGCTCAGTTCTAATCTCACCATAGCATAGAATGTTCTTCCCTCCGATCTCAGAGTCTTTCGTGTGCCTTCTGGTAAACTGTAGCTGAGATGTCATGTGTATTTCTTTTTTTTGCCACTCTCCCCAAAAGCTTACAGAAAAAGATGATCCACTGTAGTGACCCCTAACAGGAGCAGCCAAAAGAAGAAGAAGAAGCCCCTACTACCAGGGCAACAGCTGATGCCTGCACAGTATTTAAGATCTCTCCCACTGTTTCTTGTAACTCCTGCAGAGTTCTTATAGATCTCCTGTTGGCCTTCCTCACTTTTATTCTTCTCCTTGCACAATCATTAACTTTTTGTGGACAGCCTTCTCTTGTCAGATTTACACTCTTGCTGTTCTCTTTCCATTTTCTTAATGATTCATTTTATTGGAATCCAAGGCATATTCAGTGACTTGGATTTTTTCTTGTCCCCATTCCTTTGCTTGTGCTTTTCAGTCATCTTTTCACCGAGTTGCTTGGAGTGTTCTTTTCTCCTAATTGTGAAGGTTAGGCCATCATATTGACTCGCCACAAGTTGATCCTTCCAGATACAGGGGTATTTACACTACAATCAATTGAAGCCCCTTGACTACAGATGGGTGATCTCCAACGAACTAATTAAGTGACTTCTAAAGCCAATTGGCAGCACCAGTAATGATTTAGGTGTGTCATATTATGGATACTTATGTAATCAGTTATGTTCATTTTTGTGTTTTTTTTTTATTATTTCGTATTTTTTTTTATAATTGTAATTAATTTAGACCACTTTATAGAGATCTGTTTTCACTTAGACATTAAAGAGTATTTTTTGTTGATCATTGTCAAAAATATCCAATTAAATTTACTTTAATTCAATGTTATACAACAATAAAATGCAAAACATCCAAGGGGTGAAAGCTTTTTAGAGACACTGTATGTGCAAAGAAATGCTTTAGCTGGAATAAAACATTCACGGGGAACTTACCTTCACTCACTCACTCAAGAACTATCATCAAAGCACATTATCTCAATGGTGCATCATATCTTGCAAAGCAAATGCTGAATGTTTATGACAGGCTTAAAAAATGTAATGAAAGCAAGAAAATAGCCCAAAATGGGTAGCTTTAAACATCCTCGATAAAGACAGTCTTCTATTAGCAAAATTAACAGTGACAGATGTATACAGCATATTGGGAAGCATAAGGATGCAAACTGTCAGACCACAGCAAGTTGCAGAATGTAAGTGAAATGTCTCACAAAATTAGACAGCAACAGAACTCACAAAAAACAACATCACTTTAATTAAGACGCACACTTCAATTAAGATGATAGAGTACAATATATAGAGTCAAGCAATGTCACCAACAGGTAATTAAAAAAAAAATATATGAAATAAAGCAAAAAGTTACAAATTTAATGTCATGCCTACAGTAAAATGAAATTCTTACTTGAATGTCCTTCATAATATCAGCACTAGGGGTCACTCTGACATAGAATATCTAAATATAAGAGAAATCCACAAGAGAATGTGGATTTGGCAAGAGAATCCACAAAAATCTAGCAAATTATTTGTTAATGCAAAAATAAAGAAAAACAGGTAGAAATACGTTACAACAGAAGTGACCTATACAATAAAATATGAAGGCCAAGGCCCCAGCTGCCATTAGGGTCCTATACTATTCATGGAGTGACTGCCACTCTTATCAACAAGACCTGTACATCAGTTACGCATTCCTACCTCAACTTACTTTTATAAACACTGACCTTCTCCTACTCTCAGGTGAGTTCTTAACAACACTGCACTCCTTACTTCTAGCTCATCCAAATGGTGGCCAGTGGGGTTTTTAACCTCTGGTTCATGCTGTATCTACTACCAACCATGCCCTGACAACTACTCCCATAGCCCCAGATGACAGCACCAGACCCCGGGGCTGGAAACATAAAGCTCTGCCTACTGCCATAGGTGCCCTCTCACATTTCCAACACCATAGACCCATACCAGTGAAGGACAGATTGGTGAGATCCACCAGATGCCTGTGACACCACAGTTTTCTGTGCCTGAGTTATGTAGTGCTCTGTAGCTGCTTGTGGGACTTCACTCAGAATAAATGGACTCCCAGGTTTGGTACTATTCTATTCTGTATTAGTAGCAGCCCCTGTTGACCATAAATCATGATGCTACATGGAATTTCTTTACAATAGACTAGTGACAGTAATACAATGCCTAAGACAGACAAAAAAGAAAAAGAAAAAAAGTTGTGATCGGAATACAATGTAAATACATATAGAGGAAACAACCCCATGGCAAGCTTTGAGGCATAGTAAATAAGGCTTTGGACTTCAACTCCTGAGGTTGAGGGTTCAAATCTCACTACTGACACGGTGTGACCATGAACAAGTCACTTCACCTGCCTGTGCTCCAACTGCAAAAACAAAAGAAATCTTGAATGTTGTATGTTGCCTTACATATAGCCATCAGTCAAAAAAATAAATAATTTAACATCCGCAAGATCAGACCTTATCTGACAGTATACACAACACAACCTCTGCTCCAGCTCTGGACTACTGCAACTCACTTCTGTCAGGAGTACATGCGTGTACTATCAAGCCACTGTAGATGGTTCAGAATGTATTTAACCAGCCGAGACGGGCACATGTCACTCCTCTCTTCAGATCACTAACTTGGCTCCCTGTAGCAGCACACATTAAGTTCAAATCCCTGATGCTTGTGGGTCAGCACCTGAGTATATGGAGACACTGGTGACCTTCTTGCCCACTCAGGTCTACCAGTGAACAGCATCTGGTGATGCCACCTCAGTGTGGTATCAAGTCTCAATCCAGACTCTTTTCCACTGTAGTTCCTGACTGGTGGAACAAACTGCCCACCTCCATTCAAACTGCAATTGAAAACCTTTTGGTTCTGTGAATATCTGTCTAATTTAGAGGGAAAAAAATATTGTTAGTTGATTTGTTGTTACATTAAGTGTCATTTCTTTATCAATTCTTAATGTATGATGGTAAATTTATTAGATATTATCTTTTCACTTGTGGCAATCAACTTTTGTTGCCTGTCCTACTAAAACTCCTGAAAAAGCAGGCCCTAGCCTAATGTTATCTTGATTATGTTTACCTGTTTTTTAATTCACTTTAGATATAAGCATCTGCCAAGCAAATAAAGGTAAATGTAAATATTTGTTAGTATTCTTGTCTGCTAAGTAATATTAGGGGCTGTTTATAAAAACGTTCTCTAGTAGTATAGGTTCTGTACACTTGTCAGAACTCAGGACAGAGAAAAAATACTATGGAGGATATCTGAGGCTTTTAATGATACTCTCTGCCTTTTTAAGGCAGCCTACGTGACACATGTCCTGTACAGAAGGTAATTGTGTGCCAGTGATATTCTAAACTAACTTCATCACCCTATTTGGTGATTTGTAATCTTGTACTAAGCATAAAGATATTATGCAGTCACTGTGCACCTGCAGAAGCTGGTGTGCATAGGTGGAGACAACTGGCCTTTCCTCAGATGCCTAAGTTAAGGCATGTAACAACTCTAGGGGGCCTGCCAGCCACCCAACTCGACACAGACAGATGCTAGAGACACACTGATAAAAACAAAGATGTTTTTATTTTTTTCTTCACCACGTGGGAAACACCTTCCCTATTTCCCACAGGCACAACTCTGTCCCACAAACAAAATAGCAAGCAATACTAACAATTTTTCTCTCTCTTTACTCCTCCACTCCTCCTCGGCAAGCTTCGTCTCCCTCCTCCCAACTCTGGCTCACCGAGTACTGTCCACTGGTCTCATATAATGCATCCGGAAGTGCTTCAGGTGCTCATTGCCCTACTTCCCGCAGCACTTCCGGGTATGGTGGAAGAACTGCCCACATGGGCTCATGAACAGCTGCAGAGCCCCATGGCTGCACCCCTGGATCCCAACAGGGCTGTTATGGACTCCATCTCCCATGAAGCCCTGTGGGAGTTTGAGGTACGGCTACCACCCAGGGGCCTGCCATCTAGTGTTTCAGGGGAGGTAGTGTTCTGTCCACACTGGCTCCCCTGGTCCTTCCATAGCAGAGGTGTCCCAGCCAAGCAAGGGCCCCGGCCATCTATAACAGGCATTATAAGATTTCTTGACCAGAGCCAAGATCTGGCAAGCAGAATAGAAATTTTAAGCTGTTATCTCTCTCTCTGTCTCTCTCTCTCTCCACAGCATCTCCTCCATTGTAAATGTGGTTGTGGTCTGCCTCCTGCTTCCTGAAGTCTGTGACCAGCTCCTTTTATTTTTGTTGACATCAGGAAAGACATAAATTTAATGGTATTATTGTGTCAGAAAGCAAAACTCTTCTCTATAAGCTGTCTCATAATTGCTAGCATTCAGGCCTATGATGATGATGGTGGTGTCACCAGCCAGGTTAATGATGGCTTTGGACCAGTGTTTGGCCACAAAGTTAGAGGTACAGTTGCATTCAAAATTATTCAACTCCCTCTTGCAAAATTTAAAAACTTTCAGATTTTTTTGTTTGAAATAAACAAATCAAACAAGAACAATTTAAATAGCTCAACCCAACAAATATTACAAGTGGTTTCTCTGCATTCAACACAAAATGCCACTTTTAATGACTACTGCAGTTTCATAATTATTCAACCCCTTCATGACAAGCACTTAGTAGAGCACCCTTTTGCTGTCATGATCTGCTGCAAATGTAAGGCATAACCAGATACCAGCTTCTGGCAGCGTTCCTGAGGTATCTTAGCCCATTCGTCATGGGCAATGGCCTCCAACTAACTAATATTCTTGGTTTTGCGTGCTACAACCGCCTTCGTCAAATCCAACCTGAGTTTTTTCTATGAGATTCAAGTCAGGTGAAGTGAAAGCCACTATAGAATCTTCCAGGACTTTTACTAAAACCAAACCTTGGTAAATTTTTAGATTTGGGATTATTGTCCTGTTGGAAGGTCCAGTGACTTCCAAGCTTCAGTTTCCTAACAGCCAGCATAACGTTTTCTCCTAGGATTTCTTGATACTTGATTGAATCCATCTTTCCCTCCACACGCTGCAGACTTCCAGTGACTGAAGAACCAGAGCCACCGCCATGCTCTATTGTAGGCAGGGAGTTCTTTTCAGCATATGCTTCATTCTTCCTCCTTCAAATCGCTGACACATAGGCCCAAAAAGTTCTAGTTTTGTTTAATCACTTCACGGAACAGAATCCCAAAACATCTGTGCCTTATTTATATGATTTGTAGCATATTAGAACTAACTTTTCATATGCTTTTGGGTCAGTAGTGTTGTACGCCTTGGAGTTTAGGCATGGAGACCTTCAGCATTTAGTTTGTATCTTACTGTTGAAACTGAAGCCTCAGTGCCTGCTGCCACCAAGTCTTGCTGCAGGTCTTTTGCAGTCACTCCAAGGGTTTTTGACCACCTGCCACCTTAAAAATCTGATGCCAGCTGTTGGCAGCTTCTTCTTTCTATCACGTCCAGGTAGTGTAGCCAGTGTTCCTTTAACACTGAACTTGCGAACTATGCTTCCAACAGTATCTCTGGGAACATTCAGTGCCTTTGATATATTTTTGTATCCTTTTCCTTGTTTATGCAAGGCAATAATCTTTAACTTTTTGGGCAATTCTTTTGACTTACCCATATTTTTCACATGCAATCAAATGCCACTGTGAACCAAGCACTAGATGTCCAGGTATTTGATGTGCTCTATCTCAAGCACACCTAATGCAATTTAATAAGCCCCTTCATTAGTTGCATAAGGTGTGTTTGAAATAACACCTGATTTGAACATGTGTGCTGTTATGGGGGATTCTATTCAGGGGCTTGAATAATCTTGAGACTGCAGTAGTCATTAAAAGTGGCATTTTGTGTTGAATGTGGGGAAACCACTTGAAATATAAGTTGTGTCGAGCTATTTAAATTGTAAATTTTACCAATAAACCTAATTTGCAGTGGGGGCTGAAAAATTTTGAGTGCATCTGTAAGTAAGGAGTATGGTGGGGGCTCAGAACACTACACTTTATAGTACTTTTTTTGAGAATAAGATTGTAGAAATGCCAGTCCACATAATTTATTTGTAGGCAGCAATCTGGCAAACACTTAAAAATCTAAAACAAAACCACTTAAAAATAAACGGAAAACCTTGTCATTAAGTACTCTAGATCAGGTAAGCAGGATTTTGAGAAAATTTTCATTTTCATTTTTTTTGGTCAAATTTGTATTGAACGAAATACAGAATAGGAACAGGAAATAAAAAAAAGAACACAGCATAACCCTTGTTAAACGCCCTAAAACTAATTTATCACCACCTGAACAAAGGACTGGATGTTATAGGATAATCCAGTATACAGAAGAAAAGGAAACTATCTGCAATCAAAAGACATCACTAAAATAATAAAGAAGCAGTTGAGGAAAGCTGCATCGGGAGCAACAAAGAGCCAAGATTTGAACAAATGACTTGAAGGAGCCCAGTTTTGCCTGATTTGCTGGATACCCACTGCTCTGCAACAATTCAGGGTAAAATAAATGGTCAAAGAAGATCATCATTTTTCCACAGTAACAAGCTCTGGGTCTTCCAATAAAAATGAAGCTGCCAGAATTCCCTGACAGAGCAACTTATGTTGGTGAAAGGTTAGAAATAAGACAGGGATAGAAGGATAGGCTAAAGTAATAAAGAATTATCTAAAGAAATAAAAGAAACAAGAAAGTGACAACCTTCAAATCCTTCCATGAGAACCCTAATCATCATCAAATCCTTCCGTGAGAACCCTAGATACAAAGAGGACTGTTTCATTTATGTTAGGTAGATTGCCCAGAGGGGACTGGGCGGTCTCATGGTCTGGAATCCCTGCAGATTTTATTTTTTCTCTCCAGCCGTCTGGAGTTTTTTTTTTTGTTTTTTCTGTCCACCCTGGCCATCGTACCTTACCTATTCTATGTTAATTAATGTTGACTTATTTTATTTTTTACTGTGTCTTTTATTTTTCTATTCTTCATTTTGTAAAGCACTTTGAGCTACATTTTTTTTGTATGAAAATGTGCTATATAAATAAATGTTGTTGTTGAACTGTAAAACCAAAAGGAAAAACAGGGGACAGCAGTGTCAGAACAGGTAGGAAAAAGTCTATGAATAATTTTAAATTGGGTGTACTGGTACCTGAGGTTTCTGGTGCAATGCCTAATAACATTATTATCTAATTATAATCTGTTCCTGAAAATAGGTCAGAAAATGTAAAATCGGAAATTTAAAAAATCTATTTAAAATTATTGTAAGCAAGGAAAATAATAATGCTTTTCCAGCCCATCATAAAACCCGAACCAGTTTCCCCAAACATCAGTAAAACACTCTTGAGCAAGTATATAACCATCACCCCATGGTATCTCAATTGTATAAATCAGTTTGTGCATATGATAAGTTTGTGCATATTAGAACACTAGAACAATACAAACAAGTTGACAAGAACAGGCCATTCAGCCCAACAAAGTTCCCTATCTTATCCACTTAATTTGGCTAAAAATATTACCAAAAAGAGTTTTGAAGCTCCCTAAAGTCCTACTCTCTACCAAACTACCTGATAATATATTCCATGCGTTTGTGACTCTCCTTGTGAAAAAAAAAAACATTCTAACATTTACATAACATTTATCCTTAACAAGTTTCCATCTCTGCTCCTGTGTACTTATTGAAGAATCATTTAAAAGTAACAGCTGGAATACACTGCATTATTTCCTTTCATAGTATTAAAAACCTTAATTAAGTCACCTCTTAATCTCTGCTTGCTTAAACTGAAAAGGTTCAGCTAGTATAATCTTTGACTCATACCTTACATTCAGAATAGCCACTCTTCTCTTTACAAAGTTCTGAGGCCTCACCAGTGCATTACCAACATTTGGGATATGAGAGAGAAGCCGGGTCTGCGCTGCTTGCACATGAAATAAAGGCTCATCTCCCAGAACAACCAGTATAATGGACTTGTCGCACATCAAAATATAGTTATTTATTTAAAAAAAAAAAAAGAAATTGCACTCCATTCTTGTTTCCTTTTCTTTTTTTCACCTTTTTGGAGCCATTTTCCCAGAATACACAGCTACTGAGTAATAAATGCAGCTGGTGCACAGCCACATCATAGTGATACAAAGAAAACCACACGGCAAGCTGGAGGCAGCTCAGAGCACTTGAACGGAAAGAGCAGTATGCTTGTTTACACAAGCACAATTAACTATTTTAGAGTCATATTAGATGGAAAGTGCCTTATAGTGAAAAAAAAAAACAATTTAGATACCAAATTTAGATGTCAAAGGCAAAAATGTGATAAAGAAAATGTAGATAAAAGGGATGGGTATATTGGTATATTGGAGAATACAGTGTGCCAGAAGAGAGGAAAAGAGACTGGAGAACAATCTATTGACCTAAGTGACATTACGGTAACACAGGTCTGCAAAATCAAACTCATTAAATTTTATTTTTTAATTGTGAATAGTTAGTTTTATCTGTATTAATGAGAAAAAAAACAAATGTCATATTTAAGTGCAAAATTGAAAACAAATTTAGGAAATTGCACAATTTATTAATTTATACATTATTGTTCTAAATCAATTTGACAAGAAAATATTTAGCAAATCTAACATTGTTAAACATATACTTAAAAAAAAACAATATATGTTCATTGACTTACATATAACTTCCCTAGTATTTTTAATAACTTTGTTTGGTGGCTTGTCACTTCTACGTTTTACTCTGGTGCATCCCTATGAATCATCTAGCAGCAGTCCGCCATCATACCGTCATCCCAATATCCCTCGTACCTTCTTTTCATATCCCTGATATTTTGATGGAATCTTTCACCCTGCTCTTCATTCACCACTCCAAGATTTTCAGGAAAAAAAACAAATGTGAATCCAAAAAGTAAACTTTGAGGCTCATGTTGCTACCCAATTCCTAAATGTAACTAATGCATTTTCCGCAATTTCTTTTAATTTGGACCTTTATGTTATCTAAAAACTTACTTTTTTGAATGAAACCCAAGCCTCTCATTTCAGGTCATTCATTGCACCAAAAAAATTCTGCATCAGAAGTCAGTTTTCTAATGTCAGGTCTGCACTGAAAAAAAAGCATGTCAGATGAAATAAAAAAAAATGTACATAATAAAATTGCTTTTATCAAAAATAATTTAATTATACTTAATGCACTACATTAATATATCCTGAAACAACATGATATTATTATATTAAATGACTGAAACTTTTTCATTTGCTTTTAAATTAATTATATGATGTTAACTGAACATGTCAATAAAGCATAATATTTTAACAATTGTTTTATAAACTTTTTAAAAAATGCACTTCACCGAGTTACTTAGCTATAACCTTTTTAGGTTGTTAATTATATTTGTTCCCGTATCATTTTATAGTTCATGTTCAAAGTTATTAATAAGAAATAAACAGGTTTGCTTAGACCAAAACTAATTTTATTTTTGAAAACAATACAAACCAACAAAATACAAAAGATTAGTGTTCAAAAGCTGAAATGTACAGCAGTTGTACAGGAACACTGCTTCTTTGGCTGTGCCAGAATGCCATGACCAATGTATAACTAAATATGGACACGAAATGCATCTTGGATAGAGTGTTATTTTTTTTTTTAGTACGTAGCCATACCCGTAAAAAGCAAGTAAATCTAGACAACTTAATAGTACATTTACTGACTTGTGACGGTAGTTAGTGAGCATAGTTTGATAACACATATTAATAGTCACAGATGTCTGGGGTTCTTACCTGGCCGGGATGCCTGGAGAGACCGGATAGAGGCATTAAAAGCTTCCGGGTCAGGAGGACACAACCGCCCTGGAGCAGGAGAGGACCACGGGAGAGGAGGAGAGACTTTCCAACTCGTTGGGACCCGTGGCCACCGCCAGGGGTTGCCTTAAGCCTCCTAGAACCCGGGAGAACTTTACTTCCGCCACACTTGGCAAGATGGAGGAGGAACCTGCCAGGGACGCCCGGAGTGCTTCCGGGGCAAAGGGCAGCACTTCCGCCACACCAGGAAGTGCTGCCAGAAGATCGTCACCAGCCACCTGGAGCACATCTGGGCGGGAATAAAAGGCGCCGCCTCCTTATACTCAGGGAGCTAGAGTTGGGAGTGGGAGCAGGACAAAGCTCCCAGGAGGAGATTGGCGGCTAAAGACTGAGTTATAGAAGAGTTTATTGAGGAGATTTATTTGCTGTGTGCATTGTGTGTGGTTTGGGACTTTATTCCTGTATATGGAGGTGTGTAATAAAAGTGTGACTTTTATAAAGATGTGGTCTCCGACTGGTGGTGTCCAGGCAAGTCTCACAATATAAAGCGAATACAAGGAAAAATGCAAAATGAAGTAACGTTAGCCTGTGTGATTAAGTGTTTTAAATTAATATCTGAATATTTCTCGTGTGTGTGTTTTTTTTTCTTTTTTAAACTGTTACTTCACTAACCTTTTGGTCTTAACCGGTGACAATAACACTAACCCACAACCTGTTGCTTCTTTGAAAGTCACATGGCTTTACCGCCAAGTTATCCAACCTCTACTGACAATGAATCCGCTTGGTGCGTATTAATTTCCGGTGAGGACTAAATATAACTATTTTTACTTCTACCTAAATGACTGAAACTAGTATATTGTACATCCCACAAGATTCAATAAATTAAACATGTTCAAAAGTGGAACATAAACAATACATGTAATATAAAATAAATTCATTTTTGTAAATGTAACAACCTGCCATTTCTCTTTTTCCAGTGTGGTAAATATGCCCTCATTCAGTTTAAGTTTAGACACCAAGCTGCAGTTTTTTTCTTGCTGGCTTTTCCTTCTGAACTCAGTGTCAATTCTTGGCTCCACTGTCCCACTCAAAAAGAAAACATGGGTGTCTAAGAGCTTCACATGCTGCCACCTGCTGCTACGACTCATCAATGTGTTCAATTCCAGCTACAGTCTGACCTTAATATTGAATAAAATATCTGTTCTGCTTTAAACACTGATATAATATTAGAAAACTTTACTTGGACACAGTTGGAAACTTGTTATGAGTAAATTTTGCACAAGCATTAGGAAGTTTTTCTTTATACAATGCACGATAGACACTTGGAATAAGCTACCAAGTAGTGTGGTAGACAGTAAAACTTGAGTGACTTTCAAAACTCGACTTGATATTTTTTTGGAAGAAATAAGTGGATAGGACTGGCGAGCTTTGTTGGGCTGAATGGCCTGTTCTCGTCTTGAGTGTTATAATGTTCTAATTATATTTTATTCATTATGGTGCAAAAACAGTAAACCCTATAATTGACCGCTAAAAGGAATTTCTGAAGAAATGTTATCTGATTAAGAGAAATGGTGTTCAGTTTTGAATTCATCACCGAATCAATCATGTAGAATAATCAAAATGATTATGTGGCATGTGTCATGTGTACAGAGTACAGTGAAACTTTTACTTGCAAGTTTAACCAACATACAATACAGAAGGTCAGTAGGCAGATGAAGTTAGGGGGAAGTCTATATGTCCTCAGCTCTGATTATAGTTGTAGTTAAAAGAAGAAAGTCATAAGAGCAGAATTGTCTAACAGATATCATGCCCAAGAACTGCCAAGGAGGAAAAACAAAATGCTGGCTGCATATACAGTAGAGAGGGCAGTGTTTGTGGAATATTGAAGAGTAAGCACGAGCTTTTCATGTTTGGTCTAAAAGGACAGCATTAAGATTTTGTGATTTAGGCAGGCAAACAGGGGAAAAGTGCAGAACCAAATGCAGATTCTATGAGAAGACACAAAGGTGATTTTAAAGGCGGACATAACCTTGAACAAACAGAGTAAAAGCCTGAAAATAGAATCTAATAAAATTGTGAAGTAGATTTAAGTGGTTAAGGTTAATTCTCTTACCAACCCAATATTTATTTGTAGAGGAAGCAGGATTAAAGCATTTGTTAAATTAAAGTGAAACTCAGTGTTCATTTTATAATGGAAAGATACGACTGAAGAAATAGAGGAGACTTGTACCAATTGTTATTGGAAAATCTCACATTAGAGAAGACAGAATGGTATTTTTTGAAGTGTATAATAGTGAATTAGTCAGAGATATTAACTCTGAATTATTTGAACTCATTAGTCTGAGGCATAGATGAAGGAAATCTTGGCAAAAAAGTTCATTAAGAGGCAAAAGGCAGGGTTTGGTTAATTAACTTTGTAATCTGAAAAGATTTCAAATGTTTCAAATATGTCTGAAACAAAGGGGGTATAAGAGGATGTTGTGTGTTGTCTCCTAAAAGGCTTGCCGCCTGCTGTGCTTTTACTTGATAATTCAGTCTGGTCCACATAGAGGAGAAACATGTAGCTGTATTTCAGCATCTAAAATCCCACAGCTTAGCCATATTAAGAAGAACAGAAACCACATCTCTTCATGATGCCATTCATGTTCTAGTGGCATTTACTTTGTTGTCCAGCAGCTTTTATTAAAAACATAATGCAGTGTGATCAGTTCAATTCAGATTTAATGTTCTTTGTTTAAACTACAATGGATCTCTTATGTGCTCTTTTCACTACGCTGCCTCTTGGTGTGCCTCTTACACCACAGACTTTATAAAATAATAACACAGCATGTAAAGGACTGGACCTTTGGGGTCAGTCTGTCATAACTCTACTCACTGCAAACAGCCAAATGAGTAAGAAAGTACCAAAAACCTGTAATATTTATTTCTAGTTTCCTTTTATCATCAGAAGGATGCCACATAAACGTGGAAGGCATATTTTCCTTAATCAAAACCTTTGCAGATTTAATCTGTACATATTTGAAAACTTTTAAGGCTTTTTATTTCACCTTTTCTAGAAAAGACATGGTATTTTTAAAGTTTATATAAAATATAAAAATACATATATAAAATATTTTTCACTTTTGAACACAATTTCAAGTGGAAAACTACGTAATATAAACTGTGTTTGTGAAGAAATAAGTTCAACTTGAAACCTACCAAACTTATCCCTTAACAATAGTCATCCTCCAGTATCTTGTCTGACCACCTGCTGCCACTACCATTGCTTGACACCGCCACTTAATGGAGCCAATGATCTTCTGAATTTGTAGTTGCCAAACATAAATGTAAATGTATATGTAGAACAGAACAGTGCTGTTAAAGCTTAAATATAGAACAGAACAGTGTTGTTAAAACAAACTGAATAGAAAGACCATGAAGAAAATTATCACATGGTGTCAGGTTTGGCTATTTCCACGCTTCCTGTTCGCCATTGCCAGGCAATAGCAATTACAGGACTGTTTTTAGCTGAATCATTTTTACTACTTAAGTAGTCTCTTAGCAGTCACCAGGGGCACCACACTAACTTACCCTTTTTAGGTTATTTCTTGCACGGTGCCTTCCATCATTTTAACATATAACACTGAACCCTCCTGTAATCAGTGAGGCTACAATTTTTTGAATTTCTCTGACAGATTCTCAGAAGTGGAATTGGCATTGTCTTGTCTTTCTTTTATTTTGTAAATCAATCCAGGAATGAACTGGAGATCGCCCTAAAAGCCCTCAAAAGAAATTTTCTGGTTTATAAGTTTCAGTCCCAAGACTTCTAAAAATGATTCCAGCATAGTTTTTTGGATTTCTTAGGCCAAAAGATCTAGTGGTTATATTTGTCTTTTGCTTCCTTGTGATTATAGCATTATTAAAGAAAATCACATTATCCCACGGTGCCATTTTTTTTTCCCTGGCTGCTACAATGCAAGGCAGTGATACTCAGAGGTAGATTTGGATTTGTGAACGATAATTCTTGTTGTCATTTCCTGTTTTTTTATTTATTGGTTGCAACATCTTATTCCCTGTAATTACAACTTACATCTCATGTTTCTTGGTAATGTGTACGCTTTTGGCTTATGACTTACCATTCTGTTCTCTGACCATAATTCTGACTACACACCCTTAGGTTTGTTACCTAATTATTGTCATCCCAGTTATGACCACTGTGTGAATTATCTGTACCATTTCCTGATTCTTTATTCTCTGAAAACTACTGCCACCTTGCACAAGATGTACATCCCCTTTTATGGTAACCATTTTCAGCTCCATCTAATTGTGGCAGTCAATAAGCGACACTCATTTATAAAACATTCACTTGATTGGGGGAGGTGGAAATAACACTGAGAAACTCAGAAGAGGCCATTACTGAAGCACTGTGTAATGTTACATGTGTGATTTGTGTGATATTGTTTGTCTTTTCTGGGGTTTTGTATGTTTATTTTCAGTTTTGACGTTATTGACAACTAGAGGGTTTCAACTCCTGCTCCCTCAACCCCCACCAAGTCCACGATTATCTCTTTTGTCTTGTCGACATTGAGAGATAGATCACACCGTGCGGACAGCTGTTTCACCTCATCTCTGTATGCGCTTTCATCATCATGCAAACTTGATGATGTGGTTTCCTTGTCCTTGCTCATTGTTGTCTATGTTCTTTGCAGTTTGCTATTTTGCTCTTCTCTTGCCTTATGCCTTATCCTCAATTTCACATTTTGTTTGGTTTTAAAACTTTCCTTTCCTACTAACTTTGCAGATTTGGGGGAATTTGACATTTTGAGTTTTTAACAGCCATGAGAGTTGGCTAATGGATTTGGTTAACAGATTCTCTGGATTTAGACCTTGCCTATTTCTGACTTTTGGCTTGCCAACTTTCCACTTAGGAAGAACAGTGACAGTCTTTCTCTGAGTTTCGCCAATTTAGTGTTTTTCTTTACCTTTATTTTTATTTTGAACTAGGAGTTCTAAAGTCTGCAAGTCTCAAAAACACTTCAAGTAATGTCCACTAAAGGAGTATAACCATCAAAACCCAGCTAAGTAATAGAACAAATACAGGATCTTTTTAAATAAGATGTTTATTGTACAAAATAATTCTGTAACAAGAATAAAGCTTTGTTGAGCACAAAGGCAAAGAGGACATGCCTAAACAATAAGGCAATCCAAAGCAACCACAGTCCCAAAATGAAATCCAGAGAATATTCAAACAAACAGAGGAGAAGGTTGGTACAAAGCTCAGAGAAACTCACCAACTCCAGAGTGCATTCACAATGAACACACAAACCACATGGAGCATCACCAAGGCATAGTGCACAAAAGCACGTATTACATGAAAACAACATTAACATAAAACAATGACCCAAAGGTGAACGAAAAATGCATGGAACATGAATATGAACCCCAGCCAGGGAAGGAACCCTGTCTTGAATATAACAATTTTAGCTTTTGTTTTAGTTTCTTTTTGGATTTAGTCTACTGTTCTTTTCCCTACTTGTTTTAAGTGTTGGATCAGGTTTTCTCCTTATGGATTTGGATTTCTTTCTATTTTCTTGCATCCGGTGTATATTTTGATTACTGATATTGGATTTTCGACTCTTCTGAAAAGCAATATTATTTTTCTTTATGCCTGTTTCTTCCTTAGCTTGCCCCAGTCTGCAATATTGTTTTGGTAGACTCGTTCAGCTATACTTTACAAAGTGGTGCTTTGTGCTATATTCCCCAACCTGCTCATTTGACATGGAGAGTCAGCGCTGGTAAGCCCTCTTGTGTGTGTTTCTGCCCCTCTCACTGCAGCGATTCAGAGTGCACCTGCCACAAATGTCTTCCACGCTTATTTTATAGGTGAATGATAAAGTAAGCATATGGTCGATTACAATTGATTTTACAGTTTTGTGACATTGAAAATGAAGAGTAAAAAAAGAAAAAAACAGATGTAATTAAAACAGACTGTAAAAAATGGCTGTTAATTTTACAGTGTAAAACTATTAAATCGAAAGAGTAAGCAACTGTAAAATGTAAAATAATAAAGCACTGTTACAGTAACACCAAGGCACTACATAAATAGTTATATATTATACACAATATCAAATTATAATTACATAATGTATATGTAATATTATAAATAATATGTAAAATATAATATATTTTACATTGTTATCCTGTAAAAAAATATCCTTTTTCTCTGGAAAAATGGCAATCACGGCAATAAAAAACAAGATAAAGCCATCAGAAAGGAAATCATATTATACCGTCCATTTTACTGCATGAAGTTCCTTAAAGAAACTTTGCTTTTTATTGACTGTGTACAGTTTGCTCTAATAACCTATCACATAATTTCCAAGAATATTTATTCTTTAACTCTGAACAGTGACCTTACATTAATTTAACTCAAAATGATCACATGTTTTTGCTTGGTGTAGCTGTTTCTTCGATATTGCATTTAATTAATATACCCTGGAGTACAATATGCTTGTGTTGTTGCCATATGATACAATTTTTCAGAACTTAAACATTTTCTGAATGTTTTCCTAAGCCTAAAAGAGTTTTGTGTGACGTTTTTATGTCACTTTTTGTCACGCTTTAAATCGGACTTATTTTAAAACCTACATATATATGTTTGGCGTCATTCTTTTTAGAATTTATCTAACTTTAATGTGGTGTTATTAGATTTTCGGATTCTTATTCTGTTTTTAAATTATAAACTAAAAAATATCAAGAACTCACGTCTCGTGAGATGAGACTTTGTGCCAAGAGTTTTAACCACGCCAGGGGGTGGAAATAAAAGACAAAGAGTAGGACAGCTGCTGTACAGGCTTTTAAATGTTTGAAGCGCCGCGTGATCTGCATCTCAAGCCAGCAGCTGATCAAGCAAAGAGGAGGTAAAAAAAAAACTGTATTTGTTTCCCATTGTATCACCGTTTAAGACAGGGTTTCAAAGGAGCGGCCGCATCTCCTTGGAGTGCGTTCAGCCCCCCTCTTCACAAAGCGAGTGGCGGAGACGCGAAGTGGCAGGCTGGGGGTGTTGGTGAGCAAAGCGAGGAGGGGGCAAACCCCCTAGTTGACTATAAAGTTATACCATAGACCTGAAAATATTGTCACCTTGTTTTTGACAATAAAATTCTGGCAACTGCAGATGCCAGTTTTTTACAGTACATGTAACATTCTTTTACAGTGTGAGTGTGAAGGAACATGGGGAATTAAATGACAAGATCACAAGACAGTCAAGTGCATCATACAAGGAGTAGATCAATTTTGAACACCATTCCGGGCAGAAAGAAGAAGTGACTCGGAAACATTTCAGAAAGGGAAAATATGCTTAGCTGATTTTTTGAGGGTAGATTAAAAAAAAGAGATTAAGTAGGGGCTGTCTGTTGAGTTTAAAATTAAAAGAACTCAAAAAGAAGTTTCCATTGGTGGTAAAAATAAACAGCTTTACTGTTATGTCATTTTAGGTTCCTCAAAAATGTCAAAATGAGTTTTTTTTTGTTGGTAATCCTTAATAAGCCAGGGACTGTTAAGAGTGATGATTTCCTCTTTATTTTGGTTGCCATATTTAGAAACAATATTTAATAATTGTTTGTTTTCCACTATATACACTAATGGAGCACCTAGGAGATTTCTGAATGTTTAGGAACAGAGCTAGGAACAAGTAATTACCACTTCAAATTTTTTTTTTTCACATGTTTAAAATAATTCTTATGTTGTTATTTCTTGCAATATTACACACAGGACAATCAGAGAAATATACAGTCTTCAAGCCTGAAAAAGTTATAACACACAAAGAAAATTTAGGGCTAGCTGTTTGTAAACTTTGGTTAGCAAAAAGGACCTGTCCAATTTCAGTCTAACAAACTTTGGCCCCTCTTATCGTAACACATTTGCCAATGCACAGATCCTAAAGAACATGTGATTTGGTCATAATATTCCCTGTAAATCCATGTAAAAATGTTATTTATGTCTATTTGTGTGGAAATTGTTAGAAAACCAAAGGCTATCAGAGACATATTGTATAAATGAGTTTTCACCCTTCCCAGGAGTGCCCATTATTCCAAAAGGGCAAGACATAAAATTTTGCATAAGATCCCAATAAGCAATAACAGTAACTGAGGATCTGTGGTGGGCTGGCACCCTGCCCGGGGTTTGTTTCCTGCCTTGTGCCCTGTGTTGGCTGGGATTGGCTCCAGCAGACCCCCGTGACCCTGTAGTTAGGATATAGCGGGTTGGATAATGGTTGGTTGATTGGTAACTGAGGATCTCTTGGCCTCTCTTGCCTTGGCTAGGGTCATTTCCTTTGACTTCACCATTCAAAAAACAATGGTAAAAAATAAATGGCTAGCGAAATAAAGTGGACACCACTGCTCAGTTATGAGAACATGAGCACTCATCTCATGTCTGCCAAATTTGCATTTGGGTGATTCTCTAGAAATACTGGAACAATGTTCTATAGACAGATGGTCAAAAGTGATTTTTTTCAGCCAGTACACGTCCAGTGTTTGCAAGAAACCTAACACTGTGTTCCCCAGACTGTATTCCATTTTCTTAACAAATGCCAGTATTGTCATGGATTAGGAATGTTTTGATATGCCAGGCCATGAATGACGTGTCTTGAATGAGGCAGCTATGCATTCTGCTGCATTCTCTCAGTACACCCCCATTTAAGGTTACCATCCAACTAGCCCCCGCCCCCCCCACACCCCAATCTCCTCCTGTCTGGGACCTCTAAGCAATACTAATTCCGAAGCAGTCACCGGATTGGTGGAAGGAGAAACAACACTGAGAAGCTCAAAGGAGACTTCTGAAACACTGTATATTGTTTCCTGTGCGATATGTACAATCTGGATTGATCTGTCATGCTCTTATCTAGAACACACAAGCAAGTCTATACCACATTGGTGAATAAAAGCAAAATTAGTTTTGTAATAACCTACTGAAAATACAAACTAAAATCAAAATGAGAATTTGTGTCTGCAATGAGAGGTTTATATATGCACATCCACAAATATCTTTGAGAAATCAATGTTAAAATTGTTGTTGTAGATCAGCTAACATTTACTTTGAAAATGTTGAAAAATGTTGAATATCAAATGGACTTAAATCCTTTTTTATGACACTCTATATCTAGCAAAAGTCAAGTTTAACTATTGATAATCTAAAATCATACTGTTATTTATTTGGAACTATATTGCATCATCTTTTTATTTCAAATTCTGATACGAATTGCTTATGAATTGTAATGGTGCAGTGGGTTGTGCTCCTAAAGCACAATTCTTGAGTTTGTCCCCTGTGTGGTTTTCTTTGGGAAAATCCAATTTGCCCTCATAGTCAGAAGACTTTTGCATGGATAGAATAAGGACTTCACAATGGAGATGAGTGTACTTGATGGTTCATTGGGTTCCATTTCAGAGTTTGTTCCTGCCTTGCTCTGGTTGATGCCGACATAATCTTTGGTTCCTCATGACCCAACCTGGTACTAGATAAACACTTTCAGAAAATGAATGTGTGAAGTTTGTACAGTTGACTAAAGATATCAGTGTTTTGGCAATTTGTTTTTTAATGTTTTTGTTTCAGGAGGAATGGTGTTCAGCCTCTTGAGTTTGAATCCAGGGCCTAGTCATTCTTCATGTATTCTTTTCCCATATTTTTGTGGCTTTTTCAGCAGCACCCTCATATGTGTTAAGGTTCGGCTGATTGGTCTTTCTACACCAGCTTAGAGTGGTTGTGTGCATTACTAGGCCCTACAGTGTAACGGTGCCTCATCCAGCATTGGTTCTTGTCTTGTACCCAAAGCTCCTAGCAAGGCCTAGGCCTCCCTGTGATCCTGAAATGGAATAAGCAGGTTTGAGAATGTTATGTTTTTAAGCCATATCTTAGTATTAACTCGGATGTCTTTGTTACAATGAGTGTTACAATGATATTTCAGCCATGCTGGTCAAACTTCACTATGTACATATGAATTCAAGGGCCAAATTCCAAAATCAGAAAAAAAAAAATCCCATGAAGACTTGTATGTCAATGTGCCATTACAATGCATCATTAAATGAATGTAGACTGAGTCTTGACTGAGCATAAGGTCATTAAGCCTCTGATTTTCAGAATTCTTCAATCTATTTTCTGAAAACCCTTTCTATATCACAATGTCAATGTGAGCTGCAGCCTTTTTGATATTTTAACAAAAAACCTTTACTTGCTTGGACTCTAGTACATTCATTCAGGTCAGTTCAGTTTATTTTTGTTTTTTTTTTGTTTTTTTTGTATGTTTTGTATTTCTTTAACATCGTCACAGGTAAAAATGCATTTATTATTTCATTATATATACACATAAACATACAGATTTAGAACATTAGAACAACTGTAACAAGAACACACAATTCAGCCCAGCAAGATTGTCCATCCTGTTCAACCAAAATTATCCAAAATAACATCAAGATTATTTATTATTATTAAAAGTCCCACTCTCACCAACACTACTTGGTTATTTATTCCAAGAGTCTATGATTCTTTGCATGAAAAATTTCAGAATTTGCCCGTAACAAGTTTACAACCATTTTCCTGTGTTGGTGTGTCAGAATTTATTTTAAAGTTACAAATTAAATCTAATGTATTGGTTCATTTCATGATCACTTTTGCACATTGTCTCAATGTAGTCTGAATTTAGTGACCAGTCCATTGCAACTCCAAGATCCTTTTCATAAGATATGCTTTTCTAGTTACAGACCTTTGTGTATTCATATCTAATATTTTTAATTCATACATGTAATAGTTTACATTTACATTAAATTTCACTTTCTACAAACCTGCCCAAGTCTGTATGCCTTCTGGAAATCAAGATAAATAATATCATATGCACCTCACTTATTGTATGTTTCTGTTGCTTTCTCAAAGAATTCCAGCATATTCATGAAACACAACCTTTCTCATCTGAATGTGTGCTCACTATTTGCTAATTAACCTGTCCTAGACATATCCTGTGCTGCTCAATCTTTTTCTTAATAATTGCTTCCATTAATTTACCTGTGATGCACATTGCATTTATTGGCCTATAGTTACTTGAATCAGCCTGATTATCATTTTTATACAGTAGAACAAGATGATAGCTTACAGTCTTTTGCAATTTCCTCACTGTGCAAAGATTTTTGAAAAACATATGCCAAGTTTTTATATATGTATTCACTAACCTCTTTAAGTACGTGAGGAGCAGAAGATCATTGTGGTTTTGGTTGTGTTCACTTGGAAAGGTGGGTGAGTAAAAAAATCCTGGAACTGTGTTGGGTGTTACTGTGCCTGAGGTTTTGACTCAGTGGTTCCTCTACACTTACAAAGAGATGCAATATGCACAGCTAATCAGCAGCTCTAATCGGGTTAAACCAGACTAAGGTAAGGAGTCTTCAGCCTGGATTTAAAAGAGGAGAACGAGGTAGCATCTCATTCCAGGTAGACTCTTTCATAGCTTTCAGGCCCTTTAAATAAAAGTTTGACTTCCCATTTTGTTATTCCCTGTAATCTTTAATAGGTCAGCACCTTGAGCTCTTATTGCACACTCTGGTTTGTCAATAAGGATACAATCAGATAGATAAGCAGGGCCTCAGCCATTAAGACTTTACATGTAAGACGTATGATTTTGGAATTAGCCCTATTCTTAACTGGAGGCCATTATAAGGACTTAAGAACAATAATTAAGAAATCATACTTTTTAAGTTCTTATAATGATTCTTCCAACAGCATTTTGAATTACCTGAATGTTTCATAATGATCAGTTTAAACAGCCAGTGAATAATGCATTGCAGTTGTCAATCCTACTAGAAATTAAATGCATTAATGGGTTTATCAGTATCCTCCTTATTTAGAAGCTATCTGTAGTTTCTAGTATTTTTATACCGTGCACATTTTCACCTTCTCACTTTAGATAGTCCAAGTCAACCTAATTACTGTTTGCATCTTCAGACAATGAAAATTTCATCCCCTGAAAGAAACAAATTTAAACATTGGGAAAGCATACAAACTATGCACAGAAGGAGCCTAGAAATCATACAGAGTGTTCAAATGTTGTGAAGTACCACCCATCCTGCCAGTCAAGCTAAGATATTTTGATTTAATGATGGCTTATGCAATGAGGCTCTCAGTTGTCTGTTTTTTTATGTCCTTTTTATAATGTCAGTATTCCTGTATTTTTTGGCCTTTATCTCTTTCTTCTACAGTATTTTGCATGTGTGTGTTTGTGTTATTTTTATTCATTTAGTTTTGTTTTGATATGCACAGTAAAGTAATTAGCACTACTATCTTAGAGCTCTGTTATCTAAGTTTCATTTCAGGGTCTGTCAGATCCTGTGAAATCTGAGGATACGGGATATTTTTACTGATTCAGTATGAGTTTTCCCAGCTATTCCAAATGCACAACCCTGGAATAAGTTCAGAACAAAGACCGGTGGATTTTGACCTTGGTGACTTTATTAACTAGCAAAATACCCGCGCTTCGCAGCCGAGAAGAAGTGTGTTAAAGAAGTTATGAAAAAGAAAAGGAAACATTCTAAAAATAATGTAACATTTGCTTTCTGTTCATTTGCATAAGCACAGTTCTTCACCAGCAATTATTTAATGTTAGCTCAGACCCGGCACTTAAAAGTTTCTGTCACACTTTTGCTGAGTTTGTGCCAAACACTATTCTATCCCTGACCATCTCATTTTCATTTGCATAAGCACAGTCCTTCACCAGCAATTTTAAAAATGCCAGCAGCAGCGTGTCTATAAACTTAATTTAAACTTAAGGTTTACACCGTGCTTTGTTTCCGCAGTAGCTGCACTTATGAATATGCTTGTATGCGTCACTCATTTCATATTCTTTTGCTGCCTTCTCAATTGTGTAATGTGTTTTTTGTTCAGCGCTCTTTGGAGCTCTTCCTTGTTCTCTAGGTACTGCATTCACAGTTAGTTCACATGAGCCGCTCTCTTGTGTTATCTTGCGATGTCCACGGCTTTATTTAATGTTAGCTAAGACCCGGCACTTAAAAGTTTCTCGCTACAGCAATTTTAACTCTGTCACAAAGTGATCCAAAGTATCGTTTATACCTCGTGTCTTCTCATTAAACTTGTATCTCGCGAATATTGTATTCGTCGTAGGCATAACAAATGGCAGCGTGTCTATAAACTTAATTTAAACTTACGGTTTACACCGTGCTTTGTTTCTGCAGTAGCTGCACTTAATGGATATGCTTGTATGCGTCACTCGCTTCATATTCTTTTGCTGCCTTCTCAATTGTGTAATGTGTTTTTTCTTCAGCGCTCTTTGGAGCTCTTTCTTGTTCTCTACGTACTGCGTTCGCAGTCAGTTCACGTGAGCCGCTCTCTTGTGTGATCTTGCGATGTCCACGGCTTTATTTCATATTAGCTAAGACCCGGCACTTAAAAAATTCTCTCGCACTTTCGCTGAGTTTGTGCCAAATACTAGTCTATCCCTGACCATCTCATCTTCGTTTGCATAAATAAGTACAGTCCTTCACCCGCGAAAATTTACCTTATGTGGGCAGGCACTCAATTATGTGGGCAGGCACTCAATTACGTGGGAGGCGTGATGATGCGGGACGCAACTCCGCCTCACACGGCAACCGAGCTGCAGGCTATGGCTGTATATATGGTCGAAAGTAGGTTCCAGTTATGACCGTTACGCATAGAATTTCGAAATGAAACCTACCTAACTTTTGTAAGTAAGCTGTAAGGAATGAGCCTGCCAAATTTCAGCCTTCCACCTACACGGGAAGTTGGAGAATTAGTGATGAGTCAGTCAGTCAGTCAGTCAGTCAGTCAATCAGTCAGTGAGGGCTTTGCCTTTTATTAGTATAGATTAAATATCAACTGCTCACTGTTTATTTTTACTGATCAGTTACTTATTATTTTCTGTTTAAACTGACAGTCTCATTAATATGTCTTTTAATAATGCTCCCAGCTACTTTTAACCACAGCCAACGGTTTAACTGTAACTGCTGGATTTAAGGCTTAACTGCCATGGCAGTGCATGCATTTATGTAATTGTGAAATAAATTTCAGTAAACTGTGAATTAAATAAACAACTGATGAAGAAATAAGATGTCTGTTAGCGCAACTGGCACATCTCATTTTCTTAAGAAAATAAGGTTTGGTTGCTAATGTGGTGAATATGACCAGCTTCATTCCTTTAACAGCATTATGAGTAAGCTTTTGAAATTTTTTTCATTCTGGAATTTTTGGCTTGCCTCAGACTACAGACAGATTGACTTTAACTGTACATGTATAATTATCACACTTATAGGTTTTTAAATATCATTGTTGCAATGAGTTAAAAATATAAAAATCATTAAAATCTTAGCGTTGCTGATGTAAACCCTTGTTGCACTACATGACTTTTCTAGTAATTTTCAGCCAAATACTTCATTTACATAATCTTAGTGAGTTTGACATCTCCAGCGACTTAGTAGGATCAGTCTGCAACTCACCTCAATACTCTTAAACAGATTTAATTTTGCCTTAAGTTGTTGGGTAGGCTTGTATGTGTGTAAGAGCTGACAGCCAATGAGTGCTTACTCAGAAGTGCAATGCATAAATTGCAGCTATGAGGAACAAAGGGATACAGTTTTGGATTGTGCAAACAGAAAATAAGCTCATCTGTCTCATGTTTTTGTACAGCATCAGAATTGCAAAAGAAAAAAGAAAAGGGCTGAGAGAGTGGGGTCAACTCACTATACCTATAAAGTCTTCACAGCACATTGTTTGCTGTTAATTGCAGCAAGCTTGAGATAATTTGGAAATGTAGAACAAAATTGAGCTAAGCACTCTGCATGAAGTTATTTGTCATTTGTGTAATTTGACAGTTTCAAGAAAACAAGATTATGAACCTACAATGTTACAATTAAAAAAGTGAGAACGCTTATAATGTGCTGCCAGCTTTACTCCTCCTACATGAGTATTTTTTATAAAACTTAAAAGGGTGTCAAAACTTTGGTCCTACAAACCTTTATATAAAACTAATTGTTAGAATTCCGTTCTATTTTTGGATTTTTTAAAGGTTTTTCTGTATCGATTCTGGTATTCAGACACTCATTTTGGGTTTTCTTTTAGTCGCTGTGTCTGATTCTGATATCCATTGTGGTGATTCTCCTTTGTTTTAAATTACAGAATATACTCGCGTTTAAGGTCTCCCGTGAAAAAGTCGGGGCTTGATTTTATCGTATAATTTCTGGTATTTTATAAGAGATTACGATATGCTAACATCCAAGGCGGACGTTATAGCAGGTTGGACAATGACTGACACCTGAGAGAGTAACCACGGAACACACTGCCTTTTCTTTCTATGTATTGCACCTACGTGACCACACAGTAATATGCGCACTATTTGTACCGAAGCGACATTTGTACTGTTTTGTGTTTTTTGTATCTCACACCCTCATACACCTTTATTGTAAGAGCATCCCTTATCTATGATGGAGCATTCGATCAGAATAAAATATGAAGCTGGTTTTAAATTAAAAGTCATTGAAGTGGCAAAAGAAATTGGTAACTGCGCTGCTGCATCAAAATTCGATGTGTCTGAGAAACTGGGGTGAGATTGGAGGAAGCAAGAAGATGTAAAAAAAAAAAAAATTAAGTGTCATATTTTTGAACGGGTGTATAAGTTGGGGTCTGATTTTATGATCGATTTTTTGGGTTTCAAGAACCGACTTATACGCGAGTATATACGGTATATGTTATTTTCCCCTTGGGATTAATAAAGTTTATCTAATCTAATCTGAAGGTTAACCATATTTTGGACCATTTCGTCCACCATTTTTTTTTCACGTGCACTGTTTTCTTTGGTGTTCCCTTCATTAGGGCAATTGCGCTCATTGTTAGGGGTGTGCTCTCTGAACCTGTATGCAACAGGTTCGAAGGTCCTTCAGGGAATCACTTCCTCATCCAAGCTGTGGACTTTTCTTATCTCTACATTTTATTAGATCATTGTTCTCTTCTTTCAGGGTTAATTCATCTCAGGTGTATTCATTTTGCTAACATTTGAACAAAAAGGTTGTTAAGATGAAAGAAAAAAATCACTTTGCTGTCCCAATATAAGCGAGAGTATTTTTCAGTTTCTTTGTTACACCTTGCCTGGTGAAGGGGCCTTAGCTGCCTTGAGAGCTTGCATTTGTAATCTATTTAGTTAGCCAATAAAAGGTTTAATTTCACCCTACTTTCTCCTGCAAATTCGTTTTGCTAAGAGATCTTTGGTAACAACTTTTTTGCACCTGTTTTCTTGGGTTTGATTTCTGTCTCATGTTTTGGTTTTCATATTCTTTTTGATCTCCCTATATTGACCCTTTCTTATCTGTCATCTTTTCTCCTGGATTGCTCCCAAGCCCGGACAGCTGGCAGACATTACAAATGTAGTATAAAGCTAATTAACTCACTGATTTAGCTGAGAATACAATCAATCAGTTCATTCATTCATTCATTCTGTTTCCTAATGTTCCGTTTACATGATGATATTACAGGAGACTAGAGCCTATTATTGAAATTGAGGCAGCAACCAACCCTGGACAAGACACCAAACCATCCCAGGGCACACACACACATTATCATCTAGTAATTCACATTATGTTTGGAAAATCTGAGCACTCATAAACTTCCTCAGTACAGTTTAAAAGCAACCCTTTGTTTTGGGTCTCAAGAGAATTCAAAAATGCAAGGCCCATCTTACTATGTTTTTGCATTTTCAGAAACTTATTATTCACCAACCTTAATTATGTTGGAATATTTTGTTTAAATTCCTTATGTAACCTGTTGCTGTTTGTTTCATTTCCCAAGTTTGGTGATGTTGGATAGGCTTGTAGCTGGGTGTCTGAAGGTAGTTTTATAGTTAGACAAGGTGAATTCCAATAGATCTCAAGGGTTAAATCTGATGTCTATCTTTAAGGCCCTTTAGGGTTTCGCTCAATTATTAGGAACTCATATTGGGCCTATTTGTTGTATCCAGTCAACCTAAAAAGCAAGTATTTGGCATGTGGAAGAAAACCAGAACACTAAAAGCCTGTGGTTTTGTTCAGCTGGCAAGAGTTTCCCAGGCAGAATTTCACAAGCATAAGAATGCTCAGCATTGCTAAAAGGTCATTGTTAGAATAGATGATTTGTTTTTGAACTTTTGTATAATGTTGTAAATTATTCTTTAGTCTATGGTATTTCTTTTCATTTTTAATTAAGGAGAAGGCAACTAAAACAATCTCATTTTCAACGAAAATTTGGACTAGTTCATTTAATTTTACCATCAGGTTTAGGAAGTAACACAAACCACCATATTGTTCAGCCATTCCTATCACACATGTTCCCAGTGCTACTACTGTAGATGTGGCCTTAGAATTTCCGTGTAATAATGTCATCAGCAACACCATGTAAAGGTTGGTTTGGTGGACAACACTTTTGTCCAATGATTGCGGATAACTCCTAAAAGACAGCATACAAATCTACTTAAAAGTTTTAATGGTTTTTGACTAGGCTTTGTCAATTATGACTTTTGATTTCCATTTTAGTTTTGAGTAATGATCATTTTTTCCTTCTGGTTTTGCTTTGGTTAATGTTTTTGTCCTGCTCCTGTTTATCTGCTCTTGTGACCTGCCATTCTCTATCTTTTGACAGAATAGCCATATGCACTCTTGGGTAGTAGGAGACCTCAGAAGGGCAACAGAAGGGGTTCCAGAAACAGACAAACAGGAATAAGACCTGATTAGAAACCCTAGATGTTCTCTCAGGATGCTAAAGTAAAGATGAACTTCTGTCTAAACAAGGTGCAGTGCCAGAGACAGCATTAATGAACTTGCAAAAATGTCCAGATGCTGTGTAGGGTTGCTCAGGCCATTTCGGTTAAGAGCAAACTTAGAAACGACTGACAGGAGGTCAGTGTTTTCCTATCCATCCATTGGTAGGTAGCATAAAATGGTTCCTTTAAGAGAATTGACAGCTAAAAGGCAGCCTTAGAGCCTTAGCCTAAAAAGAGCAATTAAACAACCAGGGGTGCAGGGATACCGGGATTCTATGGCATAATTAGGGACACCTTTTGATGCTGATGGTAATGCTGGTGCATGGCTAAAAGTGGCCTCCAGAAATGAAATCCAACTCATGGCTAGACATATTTAGTGTCTGGAATTTGGAGAGGAGTTTCAGGTCTTGGAACGAAGAGGTCGGAATTGTGAGTAACAGAGGGAGAAAGACAAGATCAAGAAAAAAAACGCTATGGTGTACTTTGTTGATGGAGGGGCAAGTGGATGAGCCATCACACTGGGTAGATATGAGTGCAAGAGCTTTATAGCCAGGTCCACAGTAGCAATATGGTTTTATTTAGCTTGTTGTTAATTTTGCACTTTGTGAGCTCCCTGTATTCTTCCCTTCATTGAGCTTATTTTAAAAATGGCACTATTTTTGCTTAATTTTTTCTCCTTGCAATTAGTCAGGATGAAAAAGGCAGCCAGAAGGGTCCCATTCTTCTTGAGCATGATGAGATAAGGAAAACAAATCACATTATAATTGCAAAAGTGTAATTCTTACTGCATGCTCTATAGCTTTTACTGTGTGTTTGTTCATATGCTATACTGGATCTGTTTGAATTCTGTTATTTTTAGTTATAAACAATATTTGACTAAATTTCACATCAATAACCTCACATTTTTCATATCCTGGTGTTAAGTTCTTTTTGTGTCGTATTCAGCCCTTTATCCTGATTAATTCAGCCTTTTTATTGTCTGCCTTATTTCTATCACCTTTTTTTCTAGTTCTAATTAATAAATATCGCCTTGACCTAATGTTTACTCAATCAATGGTATTAGTCAGATTGTATGGCCAGCATGCTGAGGCCACATGTTCAGGAATTTCCAGAAGAATGTCTCCTTAGGATTTTCCCAACCTCCTTTGTGCCTCTCACTCAAAGACTGAAAAGCCTGCTGGCCTGCGGTTAAAAGGCTTGCCAGTTCCTTTCACATGCCAAAATAAAATAAAAAAAAAAAAAGAAACAGGCATCACACAGCAAACAGGGCTTTTTTCCAGCTGACCTTTGATCTGAGCTGCTTTGCCGGTAGTTTTCCTTTATTTCTCTGACCAAGTGCTTTATTTGCTTTTTAACTGTTTTTGTTCTTTTAACATTTACTATACATGCAGTAGACAACAGTAGATTAAAATATATTCCAGATTTTTAGGCTCTGTGTAAAAGCAAATTCCTTAATGTATCATTTCATTCACAGTAGAATTTCAAAAACTTAATCATGTAGAACTTTCTCAAGTCATATTTTTGGATTGTTAACTAGCAAATATTCTTTAATTATGTTGTATACTGGATTTGTGGTGCATACTTTGTGGCTGTGCATTTTACAGAAAGTATACCCAAGTTATTTCTAGGAAGTGGCATTTTATCAATTTCAGTTTGTCTCTATGGTCGGAGTGGTGGCTCTGAGGGAAGGATCTGCACTGACAATCAGACAGTTGTTGGTTCAAAACCCATAAATCCATGATTCTACTCTGTTGGGCCCTTGAGCAAGGCCCTTAACCTGCAATTGCTCCGTCCTGGATATGACGTTAACCTGCAAAGTAGGTCCTCCAACTTGCAGGGAAAACTCAGGGGTTGGTGGCAGCATTGGCACACTAGCCACCATAAAAAACCTCACACTGGTTCCATTCCATCTGAACTAGTGTGGTGCTGAGGTGTCACACATTGCATGGCTGCACTCGGGTCCTAATCTGGGGTCCTGAGGTGGCTTGTCATGTGGTGGGTGCAGCAACATGTTTTGTCAGCGCATGCTTCTAATCTTTTATTTGGTATGAGTTAATGTGAAAACTTTGCTGGTGTTTTACATAGTTCACGTCTTGCTCATGATAATTACAGTATGCATATTGATCAAGGCAGGATCACAGTTAGCAGGGACAAGAAGGCTTTGAAGATTCTGAATCCATGCCTGCTCTTATCATTGGCATCCCTTTTTGGTCTTGAAATCCTGAGGAGGGCTGAGCCAGGAGTTATGGCCCTGGTTAAGATAGATATAACTTTGGATTACAGTAAGTATTTGTGGTCCTCAAACTACTCTTATGAAGCATTAATAATTCAAGCAAGGTCACATAGATTTATTTGAAACCCTGTTTAGTAATGCTACATGTTTTTCATAATGGGCTTATACCTACAAATAGACAACCAGTACATTTATATTTTCTGAAATTAAATTTTAATCTAATAAGGCTAGAATAAACAAAGGAAAAAATAATTATATCAGCACAGTCTAATAAAAGGAAACTTTATTATACAGTAAATCTTGTTGGGCTATGCAAACAGATGTATGAATAACCTGGAAACTTGAAGCAGTGTTTATAGTGCTGCTGAACTTGCAAAGTACTCATACATCTCTATAAAATTGTCTTTTACTCAAACTATTTACACCTGAACACCAGCAAAACCAAGGAGCTGGTGGTGGATTTTAGGAGACCCAGGCCCCTCCTGGACCCAGTGATCATCAGAGGTGACTGTGTGCAGAGGGTGCAGACCTATAAATACCTGGGAGTGCAGCTGGATGATACTGTAAATTGGACTGGACTGCCAATACTGATGCTCTGTGCAATAGAGGACAGTGCCGACTGTACTTCCTTAGAAGACTGGCGTCCTTCAACATCTGCAATAAGATGCTGCAGATATTCTATCAGATAGTTGTGGCGAGTGCCCTCTTCTACGCGGTGGTGTGCTGGGGAGGCAGCATAAAGAAGAAGGCCGCCTCACGCCTGGACAAACTGATGAGGAAGGCAGGCTCTATTGTAGGAATGGAGCTGGACAGTTTGACATCCGTGGCAGAGCGACGGGCGCTGAGCAGGCTCCTGTCAATCATGGAGAATCCACTGCAAACACTGAACAGTATCATCTCCAGACATAGAAGCAGCTTCAGAGACAGACTGCTGTCACTGTCCTGCTCCACTGACATACTGAGGAGATCGTTCCTCCCCCACACTATGCGACTCTTCAATTCCCCTCGTGGGGTTAAACATTAATATTATACAAAGTTATTGTCTGTTTTACCTGCATTTTTAGCACTCTTTAATTTAATATTGTCTTTTATCAGTATGCTGCTGCTGGAGTATGTGAATTTTCCCATGGGATTAATAAAGTATCTATCTATCTATCTATCTATCTATCTATCTATCTATCTATCTATCTATCTATCTATCTAT
>JANRMT010062837.1:59499080-59538622 GCA_026402145.1 Polypterus bichir lapradei
ATCTTGAAAAGTTTCCCCCCTCACATATACTAATGTGCCACAAACAGTAAGTTAATATCACCAACCATTCCCATTTTATTAAGGTGTATCCATATAAATGGCCCACCCTTGTATATATATATATATATATATATATATTGACAAATGTGCACCTTAGGGTCTGCTTAAATGCTCTAGTGGTGGCAATTCAATACCAATCCACAAGGTGGCAGTGTGTTCTAATACCACTTGTCTTCCTACCTCTGACTGACAGCCCAATCACTTCTGATGTCACTTCCAGTGTCAGCTCCCTTGGACCCACCTCTTCATGTCGGGCCTGAACTTAACAGGAAGTGTCATCATCTTTGTTAATCTAGTCTGAGACTCTAGTCTATGGGACATTATTTTGCCGAAAAGCCTTATTATTTTTGCATTTATATTATACAGAGTTGTTGGCACAACTCTTTTTCTCTTGTCTTTGTCAAACCTTATAGAGACTAATGCAAATCCAGAGAAATCAACAGGAACTGTTTGAGAGGCCTTGAAGTCATATTTGAGGGGACAATTTATATATTTATATCTTCCTTACACTGGCTCCCAATTAAGCTTAGGGCTGATTTAAAAAATCTGCCTTTAAATGGCATAAATAAAGCCTTAAATGGCCAAAGCCCCACTTACTTATCTGCTCTTATCATAACTTACAAACCAGAGCACACATTGAGAACCAGAGCACACATTGAGATCTCAAGATACCGACCTACTTAAGATTCCAAGGATTAATTAAATAACAGTGGGAGGTGAGCTTTCAGTTACAGGGCCCTGAAGCTGTAGAATGATCTGCCTGCTAATAGAAGAGATGCCACTTCAATCTGAGTATTAAATCACGGCTGAAGACTCACTACATTAGTCTAGCAAACCCTGACTAGAGCTGCTGATTAGTTGTGAATAATGCATTTCTGTTTGTTAGTTATTTATGCAGAAATGTAAGTAATAGAATACTATAAATAATTATGAACCCTCCCCTATTCTGTTTCTTTTCTTAGTATTTGGATGTGGCACTTAAACCCACTGGTCTACTGTCAGGCTGCTCTACTATGGGTAAAGGAGTGTTTGGAAAGATTTTCTCATCAGATTGGACAGCCAGCACAGACTCCATTATAGAAAACCCAGGAAGGTGTAGGTGGCCAGTTGGTTGATTGAGGTCTCCAAGACTGTGAATTCATTTTTGACTTTCTCTTTTACAATTTTAAATCTCCTCCATTGCCAACTGGCCATAGTTCATCAATTAATTAATGGACAGGTATTGTTGGTTTCCATTTGTGTTTAATCAGTTTCTACCTTTTTCTTTGTGTATTTTAACAAATCTGCCAATATATGTGTACCAATTTTACATTTAGTAATCAGTATAATCTATACTTTTATTTTAACTGAGAATTGTTCACAGCACTCTGCAACTGCACTTAGTGAACACTGCTATACAAAATAAAATAAGTTGTATTGTAAAAATAAGTTGTATATCATTCACACCTCATAAAAACAAACTGATAACAAAACAGACTTCAGAAAGTTCACAAAGAACGTACACACTCACCTAATGACACATTACATTAAAATAGGCTGTCACTATGAACAGAGTTTAATCTCCTGACTATAATAGAAACAAATAATCTTCAAAACCTGACAGACACTCTTATTATGAGCACAGACAAAAAGCTAATAATATTTTAGTAAATGCACAAAATTGAAGTGCAAAAGACAATATCAAAGATGAAGCTATGTTTGAAGAAGCAAAAGATGACAATAGTCTTCCTTACACGCTATGACAGGTTTTGATCACTGTCTTTCTAAAGAAAAATAAAGACCCTTTTGAATGTCCATCTCATAGACTAATCACATTACTGAATAACGATGTCAAGGTTTTGGCCAAAGTCCTTGCAAAATCATCTGAGAATGTACTAATATCACAAGACCATACTGGATTTTTTAAAGGCAGGTCACTATCATCAAACATTTGCTGCCTGTTTAATGTATATTACGCTACTTCACTAACCAAGCTCCCAGATGTTTTATTGTGTCTAAATGCAAAAACGGCTTTCAATGGAGTAAAATGGGGATATCTCTTTATTATTTTAGGTTTGGTCCAGATATTATAGCCTGAATAAAATTGTTTTACTCAAGTTCAGAAGCCTCTGTATGGGTAAATAGTATTAATTCAGAAAATTCAGATATGAATGTGGAACCTGACAAGGCTGTCCTTTACCTCCAATACTATTTGCAATTGCTATTGAAGCACACACCATTTGACTATGGCAAAGTTCAGAATCAAGAGGGAAGTGATGGAACATAAACTATCTCTCTGTGCAGATGATGTGATTCTGTTTGACACTAAGTCATACAGTGTGTATCATGGCTGATCTTTATAAATGTATTAAATTATGTTCACAAGATTTTTTTAATTAATCTAAAAAAAAAAGGTTGCATTTTCCTGAAAGCTTATTTGCTTATACAGTAATAGTATCTCAGAATGCCATCTGCTGATAGTTTTTAGAGGGGTTTCAGCATCAGTTCTATTATCATCTTGTTTGTATAGAATGAAAGAATGGGTATTGTGTTGCCTGACTTTCAACTATACTATTGAGCTGAAAATATTCTTAATTTAATACAATGGAAAAAGGTGCTGATTACGCACCGGCCTGTTTGGATGTTGAAGAAAAATCTTTCAAGAAGTCCTATGCATGATCTGCTCTGTGCTCTGGTCATTAATAATTTTGCCAATTTGCTAGTAATTAGATTTTTTTATCAATCACGAAAAATATGGAACCTATCTAGAAAACACATTAAGAAAAATACACTGTTGTCTGTTTTTCTATTACAGGATAACTTTGCATTTGAGGCTTCCTTCAAACATACAACATTTCATTGTTGGAATAGGAATCTCAGCGTTCAGATATCTTTTGATTTGATATACCTTATTAATCCCCAAGGGGAAATTGTCTTTTCACATGACCTTTGGGGGTCAGTGCACAGAGTCAGTCATTGTACAATACCCCTGGGACAATTTTCAGGTTAATAACCCAACAGAGTAGGATTCTTTTTGGCAGTAACTGAATCAGAAGCCCAACCTTCCAGATACCTTCTGACTTCCTTAATCCACCTCCAATGCTCATAATAAAAATTATGTTAACTAGTAAGTAGAAAAATATTGGCAGAATTTCTAGATTTTACCTAATATTGTCACAGAGCTACCTTCTAGACCACCTTGGCACCTACTGGTAAAGAAACTGATCTAGTAATATTTCAGGCAAACAATAAAACTTGATCATTCACACCATTCATTGTTCTTTAATTTGTGCAAAACAAACTACTGATCAATGTGGTTATCAGAATGAATGAAATGCTATCACATATAGATATTGTTCGTAAAAATTTGTGAAATCAGTAAGACCATGCTTTCCTAAAGAAAGAAAAATCAGTTTGAATTTTCTGTTCTGTCATTAGTTAGCTGGGATGATATTAAAGTCAAAAAAATGTGCCAAGTGGCCTCATACTATTTCTTCTGATGCAATCAGGTGAGACTGAAAGTTTTCCATGACAGTAAAAGTAGTTGTTCATATGTTGTTGTTGTTGTGTATGTTATTCTGACAACTTTCATGAGACAGCATTTAAAAATAGACAGTTTCAATCACTTTTAGGCTTTATGAGAACATTGTTTTCAATGTGCCCACTTGAAATATACCTGCTGAATGCAAGAAATGCAAGAAACACTCCTGAGAGGGCACCGGTCTGTCGCAAGATCCACTTATGCACACACCCACGCTCTATCAACAGCAATGAGGAATTGAGAAATTGCTTAAACAGCATATCTTTAGGGATGTGATAAGAAAACCAAAGTCCCCAGAGGAAAATCCATACAGACACATGGAGGACATGCCAAGTCCACTTCCGGGCAGAAGATTTAAGTGCAGTAATTTGCATGAATGAAAATGAATGAAGAAACTGCAGCTAATAATGTTTTTGCTTACATTTGTTTTTACTCTTGGTAATAGTAATAGTATGTGCTTTACATTTCTGAAGACCTTCCGCTTCTGTGGTATCACATATTAAAAAATACATTTGGAAACAATCCATTTCCTGTTTTTCCACTGACTGCTGACCAGTATTAGATTTACCTCCTGTGTGATTCAAAGGGAAATTACATTTTATTTTAAAATAATTATGTGTTTGTGTGTTTTCCTTTCTTTTTTTAAATTTGAGTAAATGATTGACCTGAACTAGAAGTAGGCTAGAAACTAAAAATATGGATGAATAAGATTTTATTTCTCATTTTCAGTATTTATAAGTCAATTATTCCAAAAAATGTGCTTGCTTTTATTTAATACAGCAATTTTGCTTTGTATTTGGAAGTGTAATGTTTTTAAGATATATTGTACTAAACATTTTGTACACATTTTACTTGTAGTTACGGACATATTTGAGAGGATAAACGGTAACACTTTAGTTTAGGTACTGCAAAAATGCCTCGATACTGTTATATAATGAAAACTTCACACGGGCTTCTTCAGGGTCTTACTAACATTTAAAAAGCATCAGTAATGTGGTCATTCCTCTTTGTGCAGTGTAGCATATTGACATGATGCTAAAATTAACTGTGCATATGAAGGATTTACAGGTCTTATCCTCAAATATGTAATATCAAGAGAAACATGTCCCATTTAAGCTGCCTCAGATCACCCCAAACTGAAGTTATTTTCATAGCACATATTACAGAGGTGAATAAACATTTGATTGATGCTTTGTAAGCGTTATGAAGACCGAAAGAAGTTTTTGTTACTGTCTTGTTACATGGTAGTAATAAATTAATAGATGCATTTTTACAGTATCAAAACTAAAGTGTTACTAGTTATATGATTAACAATGAGTGATTCATTTTCATGGGTACCTGGGATGGTTTGGTTGGTTGACTTTCGAAAAAGTACTTAGCTCCCAAACACTTGTTAACATTTTGAAGAGTCCCACAGACCAAGATTTTGGTGCATTAAAATTGTAAAGTTTATTTGAAAGCTCTATATTCTTTATAGATGTCCTCCCAAACAATACAATTGAAAAATGGATATGCTATGTGGTACCCATGGGCTAGTAAGTGGTTGAATCACTTCTGGCAGCAATGACAGCCAGAAACCAAATAAAAATAAAACGTTGTTGTGCCATCAAAACAGTATTCTGCATATACATTTTCTTTTCCAGTTCTTCTGTGGTAGTATTTTGCGCCATCACCACCTGATTAAAGTCCTGTGCAGCCGGCTGTTGTGTTTGAATGAAAGCGGACATCCCAGCGTGTCATAAGACCCACTACATTAAATCCTCTAAGAGGAAGCATTAAAACAATACAGTAAGGAGCTACTTAAGAACATTTATGTTAGGTAGAATACCCAGTGGGACTGGGCGGTCTTTTGACCTGGAACCCCTACAGATTTAGTTTTTTTCCTGCAGCTTAACTAGAATTTTTTTTTTTCTGTCAAACTTGTCCAATTTACCTTATCATCGGACCATCATTTTAGACTTAAAAAAAATCTCTTTAATATCTCTTAAAAAATGTATGCTCGAAAAAATTAAAGGAACACTTTGAAAACACCTCAATGGAAAAATAAATCCTGCTGGATATCTATAGTGATATGGATTGGGTAATGTGTTAGGAACGAAAGGATGCCACATTGTTTGATGGAAGTGAAAATTATCAACCTACAGAGAGTTGAATTCAAAGACATCCCGTAAATCAAAATGAAAAAATAATGCGGCAGGGTGGTCCATTTTGCCGAAATTTCATTACAACAACTCAAAATCATACTCAGTAGTTTGTATGGCCCCCACGTGCTTGTATGCATGCCTGACAACGTCGGGGAATGCTCCTAATGAGATGATGGATGGTGTCCTGGGGGATCACCTCCCAGATCTGGACCAGGGCATCACTGAGCTACTGCACAGTCTGAGGTGCAGCCTGAAACATAATGTTCCAGAGGTGTTCTATTGGATTTAGGTCAGACGAGTGTGGGGGCCAGTCAATGGTATCAATTCATTCATCCTCCCGGAACTGCCTACATACTCTTGCCACATAACACCGGGCATTGTCATGTACCAGGATGAACCCAGCACCCACTGCACCAGCATAGGGTCTGACAATGGGTCAAAGGATTTCATCCTGATACCTAATGGCAGTCAAGGTGCCGTTGCCTAGCCTGTAGAGGTCTGAGCGTCCCTCCATGGATATGCCTCCCTAGACCATCACTGACCCACCACCAAAGTGGTCATGCTGAACGATGTTACAGGCAGCATAATGTTCTCCATGGCTTCTAAAGTCACATGTGTTCAGGATGAACCTGCTGTCATCTGTGAAAAGCACAGGGCACCAGTGGTGGACCTGCCAATTCTGGTATCCCATGGCAAATGCTAATCGAGCTCCGCTGTGCTGAGCAGTGAGCATAAGGCCCACTAGAGGACTTCAGGCCCTCAGGCCACCCTCATGAAGTCTGTTTCTGATTGTTTGGTCAGAGACATTCACACCAGTGGCCTGCTGGAGGTAATTTTGTATAGCTCTGGCAGTGCTCATTCTGTTCCTCCTTGCCCAAAGGAGCAGATACCGGTCCTGTTGATGGGTTAAGGACCTTCTACCTCCCTGTCCAGCTCTCCTAGAGTAACTGCCAGTCTCCTGGAATCTCCTCCATGCCCTTAAGACTGTGCTGGGAGACACAGCAAACCTTCTGGCAATGGCACATATTGATGTGCCATCCTGGAAAAGCTGGACTACCTGTGCAACCTCTGTAGGGTCCAGGTATTGCCTCATGCTATCAGTAATGACACTGACCGCAGCCAAATGCAAAACCAGTGAAAAAACAGTCAGAAAAGATGAGGAGGGAAAATGCCAGTGGTCTCCACCTGTTAAACCATTCCTGTTTTGGGGGTCATCTCATTGTTGTTGCCCCTCTAGTGAGCCTGTTGTTAATTTCATTAACACCAAAGCAGCTGAACCTGATTAACAACCCCCCTCTGATACTTAACTGACCAGATCAATAGCCCAGAAGTTTCACTGACTTGATGCTATACTCTGATTACAAAGTGTTCCTTTAATTTATTTGAACAGTATATATTGTAGAACAAATAAATATGACAGCCAGTCGCACAAAGTTTTGGGGAACGGCCCTGTATAATATCCAGTGGACAGGTCAAAATAGTGTTGTCACAAAATAAGGATCAACCAAACATTTGACAAAAAAACAGTGGTAACATAGGGGTATTTATACAGAACTAAAGGAGGAAATTAAGAAGGGGAAATGACATCATAGCATTGACTCGTACGTGACCTCATCTGAGAGGGACAGAAGGACAAGTCAGCCATTTGGCTCCGCGGTATGGACGTTTACTTCTCGTCTTTGTTTCTGCAGGAAAAGAGAGAGAGAGGTTAGTACCCTTCTGTAGCCCTTCATCTCGCGATTTTTTACTCACCCCCGAGTTTGTTGACTGCCTCCGAAGCATGCATGCATGACAATATATATTATAAAAATGTGAATTATTTATACTATTTATGCATTATTATTCTTATCTAATTTGACAACTTCAGTAAAGCACTTTAAGCTATACTGTTTGTATGAAAACATGATACAGAAATAAATGTTGTAATGAAAAAATAAGTTCAGGAAATGGACTGACAGATGAAAGTGTATATTATAAATGGATAACAGTGGATCCAAGATGATCTTTAAAAACTGTGTAATTATACCTTTAAGTCCAACATTTCATGCATAAATGTCATATTCTTTCAATTATACCCTCTGTTTTTTAAAAATATATTTTATTCTTAAAAGTTACAAATTTAAAATTGATTTTAATTGACATATTTAAATACTCAACATACTGTAAACTAAGCAAAAAAAAAAAAAAACATTTTCTCCATCATCCAGTTGGCTGGGTGTTTTGTTTTGTTCTCCATCCTGTCCATCTGACCATCTAACCTTTTTTTAGAAAAATGTTTCTTTTTGATCACATCTCAGATTTTACTGGACATCAATTTTTACACAGAGGTTTGCATTTGAGAGGTCCTCTTACACTCATCATCCCTCCCAAATGGTGACCCCAATTCTTTACAAACAGTCTAATAAAGCTGGCCTCACTTCACAATGGCCTACGGCTGTGATTTGTTATCTGAGATTCTGAAAACCAAAGCTTCTTTAGCAGAGATCACCCCAGCTGTTCTTGAAAACATGGCTTCATTGGAAGCAACTCTTTTATTTCAGTGGCAAGAGCAATTTTATATCTTAAGGCATTTTATTAACGTCTCAGGGAGATTAATTCCTGGATAAAGGAATATGTTACTGTAAAAGAAAGGGAAAAGAACAATGCTATACAAGTGATCCTATTGTAATTATGGTAAGCAAGTGGTTTTCAAATTGTACTTTTATACTCTGTACAAATAGAATAGGCTTTTGGTAGCCTTCACAATTGAATAATGATCTGCACTTATCTATTTTTGCAACTCTTCAAATGACTGTTACTGTTAGAAAATGTATTTTGAATCAGCAATACACTGTGGCGCAATCAAATGACATTATCAAATTGTGCAAAATGTGGCTTGCTGAGATATTTGAAATTTCAAAGCAAAAAACCGCATGAGCATTACAGTGCTGCTGTTGCTTCAGATCTCTAGCAACTTTAATCAACCCCTTTGCCCAGTAATGAAGCTTGCCAGTTCAGTTTAGTTTTGTTTGAATATTCTTGGATTCATTTCACAATTAAAGGATTTGCTGGTGAAGTTATTTGGTAATTTAATGCTTTTAGGGATGATTCCTGCTTTTAGATACTACAAGGAAATGGGTCCAGCTGCTAATAGTCCTGTAATGGGGTATAAACAGAAGGATGATTTAAATAAGAAAAGCAAAATCAGAAAGACATACTATCAGTTATTTCTTGCATATTACAAAGACATGAAAGTTTGGTTGACCTGAGATTCAAATTTTACCCAAGTTTGAGTGAGGGTTTGTACTTGTGTTGTGATCCCTGCTGTTGACACAAGCTCTAGTCGCCTATTCCCTGTATTGGGATAAATGAATTCTGAAAATGAATGAACAGAATCAGATGATTCTGTATCTACCTTATATCCTGCCTTGATCTAACTTCAGACAATTGATTAAAAAGTGTTTTTGGCCTTGCAGTTAATTTACAATTATTCTATCCTGTTCACTTTCTGCATCCTTTTTTGTGTTACAAATTTAATTTTAAATGGAAAAATTGGCAACACTTTAGCTTAGGTACTGCAAAAATACATCTACTACTCATTTACTTTTATGTAATAAGACCTTAACAAGACTTCTTTTGGTCTTCATAATACTTATAAAACAGTGATAGATCGATTATTCATCTCTGCACAGTGTGGCATACTGACATGATAGCAAAATGACTTGTTGACATGAAGGGTTTATAGGTCTTACACTGAATATGTAAAATCGAGAGAAATGTGTCTTAGTTAAGCCACCTCAGAACATTCCAAAGTGAAGTTTTATTGGTGGGTCACATTGCAGAGATAAATGAACACTTAATTAATGTTTTGGAAGTGTTACAAAGACCTAACTAAGCCATTGTTTAAGGTCTTGTTACATAACAGTCAATGAGTAATAGATGCATTCTTGCAGTACCTAAAGAGTTACTGATAAATCTATCAATCTACACTCTATAACCCTTAATGACTGTATTCAGCAGGGGCACATGCTCCCTGGGATCATTTAACTACAATGACAAAGTGAAAACATGCTTTCAGAAAGATTTTCAGATTTTTTAAAAATCAAAAACTTCTTCTTCTTCTTCTTCTTCTTCTTCTTCTTCTTCTTCTTCTTTCGGCTGCTCCCGTTAGGGGTCGCCACAGCGGATCATCTTCTTCCATATCTTCCTGACCTCTACATCTTGTTCTGTTACACCCATCACCTGCATGTCCTCTTTCAACACATTCTTAACCTTCTCTTAGGCCTTCATCTTTTCCTCTTACCTAGCAGCTCTATCCTTAACATCCTTTACCCAATATTCCCAGCATCTCTCCTCAGTATGTCCATCTCACCTCTCTGACTTTGTCTCCCAAATGTCCAACTTGAGCTGACCCTCTAATGTACTCATTTCTAATCCGGTCCATCCTCATCATACTCCATGCAAATATTAAAATCTTTAACTCTGTCCATTTCCAGCTCTGTCTCCTGGTTTCTGGTGAGTGCCAGCCTTTAAATTATTGTCATATTTATCCTATTTGATTAATAATCCTGCCGATGTGCCCCTTGACTGAAGTCCACCTTCGACAAATTGAATTGATTGAACATTGTTTAGGAAGGAGCACACTTGCGTATAAGGTATAAGGTCCCATGATTCACACTGCATGTCAGGACAAAAAGTAAGACATGAAGTCCAAGAAACTCTCTGTAGGCCAACGTGACAAAATTCTGATGAGGCACACATCAGAGAAGAAGTATAAAACCATTTCTAAACCTTTGAATGTTCCCAGGAGCACAGTGGCCTCAGTAATTATGAAATGGAAGAAGTTTGGAACCACCAGGAGTCTTCCTAGAGTTGGCTATCCGAGCAACTGAGGTGCCAATCAAGAACGCTCTTAGTTAGAGCTTCAGAAAATCTTTTGCTGAGATGAGAAAATTTGTCAGAAGGACAACCCTCTCAGCAGAACTCCATCAATCAGGCGTTTTTGATGGATTGGCTTGACATAAGCCACTCTTGCTTCAAATGCATGTGACAATTTAAAGGACTCTGAGAGCATGAGGAAAAAGATTCTCTGGTCTAACGAGACAAAAGTTTTTTTGGGGCAGAACTCGAAGCGTTATGTCTGGTGAAGACCAGGCACTGCCAATCACCAGCCCAATGCCATCTCTACAGTGAACATTAGTGGTAGCAGCATCATGCAATGGGTGACAGTGAGACTGGTCAGAACCGAGGCAAGGATGAAGATAGCTAAATACACTGAGAATTTTAAATTAAACCTGCTCCACAGTGCATGTAACCACAGACTAGGATGATGGTTCACCTTTCAGCTCAATACTAACCCGAAGCATTCATCCATACAATGCTGGAGTGGTTTTTCAAACAAGTCTGGGATGGAATATTTGTGGAGAGACCTGAAGTTGGCAGTTTACAGATATTTCCCATTCTCTCTAACGGAGCTCGGGAGGATCTGCTAGGAACAATGAATACACTGCTCAAAGGTGGGCAAAGCTTAAAGACTTACCCATAAAGACTCAAAGCTGTAATTACTACCGAAGGGGCTTTTGCAAAGTACTAAAAAACTTATATGAATGAGAAATTTCAGTTTTTAAACTTTAATATACATTTTCAAACCCTTCTGAAAATATGCTTTGACTCATTATGGGATATTAAGTATAGAATGAAGGTCATTTAAAATTAAATCTACAACACAATAAAGTATGCAGAAAGTGAAGGGGTCTGAAAACTTTCTGCATTCACTGTTAAGTATAGCAGATTGAAAGAGGCAACAAAATTCTTTGCAGCGGTATTTTATCTTTTTACATCAATTCATTTTCTCCATTGAGTTTTCCTCTAAAGAGTTTTCCATTCATAAAATCTACCTGTAATGGATACAGTGCTGTAAGCTGTCGTTTCTCCCTTAAAAACTCTGCTACTTTCCATGCGGAGCTGTAAATGATAATACACATTGTTACTGATAACTCCTTATGAACCTCTGAGACCCCTCAACTCTTTTAGACTGCTTGTCAATTCAAGACCCTGTTTTCTAACTTGGCAACACTTTTTCATTTTTTTTGTTGCTCCAGTTCCATACAGTGAGGATCTCTTGACTGTCTTGAGCTTCAGATTTACTTTTCTTTATCATTAGCTGAACAAGGAGATCAACTTTTTATAGTTTCAGAATATAATCCCATGAAAAAGAGCATAACATGTATTCAATTGCATGTCAGCTTGTTGAATTTCACTTAGTCAGCATACACGTTTGTGAGAAATGCTGTAGCTAGACTATCACCCTCTGCTAAGAGCAACTGCCAGCTGATTAATTTAATGTCATGATCTGGGTTATGATTGTACTTTTTCTTGGCATCTAAAAATTATTTAAGTGTGGTTTTTGGGGTTTCTAAGGCCAGGGGATGTATTGGTTATGTTCTTTTTTTGTCTGTCATTTTGTTTTCCTTAAGAATGCTGCCATGTTGCTAGGTAATGAAACTCTGTTGGTGAAATGTTGCTCCTGGAGGTCACATGTTTCTGATTGTCCAAGGATGGATTCACAAACGAAAAACACCTTTTTGGATCATTTCATATTGTAAATTTTAAATTTACTGATTACATTAATCTGGCTCTGATTACAATTTACATCTATGTTTCTTGAATCAGGTTATGAAGAACATAAGAAATTTGATAAATGGCAGGAAACATTCAGTCCATCATGCTAGTTTGTTTAGCTAATAGCTAAGGTGTCCCAATATGTCATCCAGATTTCTCTTAAAGATTCTGAAAGTTTCTGCCTCACCTTGTCTTAGTAGTTTGCTCCATAGTCCCACAACTCTTTGCATAATGAAGTACTTCCTGGTTTCAGTCTTAAATGTAATTCCCCTATCATAAGGAAAGGTTTTCCCAAAATCTTTTCATTTGAAGTGTTGTTCCTTGTGTGATCCTAGGAAGCTTTGGCAGCTATGCAACTTAGCCTCTGCTGAAAGGATTTTTGGTCTAGGTGGGCCAGATTGCAGGTTTCCGATTGGCTAAGAAATATTACTGGACCTACAATTTCTTGAATTGTTAACTTTACAAGTATGCATGTGGATGGTATCTCTTTTTAAATCATGAAGAGAGTGTTTTTATTTCAAGCGTTGCTGTGTGCTATCTGTCTCTTTTGGACTGTTCCAGGAAGCTATGAATGCTATTCAACTTAAGCCGCTTTTCCACTGCATAGTACGGCACGACACGGTTCAGTACAGCTCACCTTGGTTCGGCTCAGTTCGGCTCGGTTTGCGTTTCGACTACAGTTTAGTACCGCTTTAGAGTAGGCGGGATTATTCACGTGTCGTTATAGATGTCTACTGCCGTGACATCATCGTAAACGCGCCACAAACAAACACACAACAATGGAGCATATCGACGGAATGGTGTTCTTCATTCTCGGCATGTGGATGTTTTTAACAGCAATTTTTAACAGCAGTTTCAAAAGAGGCTGATGGCAGCCAAAGAAAACACAGCTAAAAAAAACAAGAGAGTTTTGGAACTTTTACAACAACACGCAGACAACGACAACGCGCAAGGGTAAGCATCTAAAAAAAGCACATCACTAGCTAACTTTTATCACTGTTGCAAAGCATAAAATGAACTTAACTGCCAGTGTAACATTAAAATGCTGATTCTGTATATTACAGATCTTCCAAATTTTGCAAAAAAGTCGCCGCAACAGACCATCTGTTTGGACATTTAACCGTGCTTCAGAGTGGTGGGATGTGATTGTTCCCGGTTTTACAAACACTCAGTGGCTGGAGAACTTTCGAATGTCTGAAGAAACATTCATCCACTTATGCAAGAAACTGCGTCCAGCGATGGAGAGACGGGACACAAACTTCCGCGTGTGTGTACCTTTAAAGAAAAGAATAGCCATCGCACTGTGGAAGCTTGCAACCGGTGCTGAGTACAGAAGTGTTGGACATCTTTTTGGTGTAAGCATAACAACTGTGTGTCGGTGTGTTCAGGAGTTCTGTGCAGCAGCAGAAACCCTGTTGGTACCAGAGCTAATTCGTTATCCAGATCAGGAAAAGTTTAAAGAAATGGCTGCCTACATTGAGAACAGGTGGGGGCTCCCACACTGTATTGGTGCTATTGATGGATCACACATCCCCATCATAGCACTGGAGGAATATCACTGTGACTATTTCAACCGTAAAGGCTGGCACTCCATCATCCTTCAAGGTGTTGTGGATGGAAAGGGACTTTTCTGGAATGTTTTCACAGGACTGCCTGGAAGCCTGCATGATGCTCGGGTTTTGAGACTGTCAACACTGTGGGAGTTGGCAAGCCGTGGAAACCACATACCAGCTAACATCAGAAACATAGGTGGGGTGACTGCTGGCTACTACATTCTAGGAGACTCTGCCTATCCCTTGCAGAACTGGCTCTTAAAACCATTTATTGACACTGGACACCTGACAGCAGAACAGCAAGTCTACAACATGAAAATCTGCAGAGCACGCGTAGTTGTTGAAAATGCCTTTGGTCGATTAAAAGGAAGATGGCGATGCATTATGAAAAGAAATGACTGTGCTGTCAACCTTGTGAAGTCCATGGTGCTGACATGTTGTGCTCTACATAACCTTTGTGAGAGTCATGGTGAGTCCTATGAGAATGCTTGGGATTTACCCGCAGCAGCAGAGACTGTGGTGGCAGTACCACAGGCTGTAGAGGAGGAGGGCAGGGATGTCCGTGCAGGTCTGATGCGTTACTTGAATAGCTAACTATTCACATAGCATGTTCTGTAAAGTGTATTATCAATTAATTGTTAAACAACATTTCAAATTTTTACAAGGTATTCCTTGTTTTTTTAAATTGTTTTGGCTTGTATCGTGGCGGCATTAATCATTTGTCTTTATCAAGAGGTACATTACCTGCTCATACAATAATAAATCTTTAATATAGTCTTGGAGTACACGTATTTAAACAGATTGTTTTTATTAAAGCAAAACAATTATAAAAGGTAAAAATATGAACAGAAAACACTAAAAAAAATACAAAGTGCCATAAGTATATACATAAGAAACTGTTAACAGTGTGCAGACATGTAGTGCAAACAGTATCAAAAAACAAACAAACACACATGCCTATGGGATTAGTCAGCAAGAGAGTTCCTATTCCCGTCGGCCACTAATTGCCTGGACAAGCATCCCCATAACATTGAGGAATGCTTGATTGAAAGCAGCCATCTGAGAGTGTTCCTCTGCCCTCAAGGCCGCTTCCTGCTCCCTCGCTTGTTTGGTCTCTTCAAGTGCCATCTGCAAGTGCCGCTCCCTCTGGGCACGGTTCAGCTCCTGCTCTCAATGCAGCAAGATGTTCCTGATGGTGCAGGCTCTGTTTCCTCTTGCCTGGACCAAAGCGTAGAGAATTTGAGCAAAAATGGGAGAAATTATTTTTTTAATTATTTTGATTTTACTCAATTAAATTTACAGTATTTATGGCATTATATGGTAATATTATACTATTTATGGTAAGCAACAGGAATTGACACGGTATATAAGGATATATATCCTATATTGTGATATTCTATTTGTACATACTATGATATATGAAATATCAAATTTGTATCATACCCGTTACCACACGCTGTGGTGTCGTCGTGTCGCTGGAGGTTGATGGTGATGGTGTTGGCGGGTGTGGTGGAGACGCTGCTAGCACCGCTTGGGAAGAAGAGTCGTCGTTGCATGGAGAAAAAAGTGCAAGTGAATCGATCGTGGACAATGAGTCTGAAACGCAATTTGTCTAATCAGTTGGGAATGCACAAATTACTGCAACACACCAAAAAAAAAACATGAACATCATGAACAATAGCACTACCACTGATAAATGTTAGCTACTAGGACTTCGTGCTTCATTAGGCCATGATTTTACAGTCAAATTGCGATATAAAATAAGAATCGACGGTCAATAAAATCAGTAAAGTTAAGATTTCAAACGTTATAACACACGTACCATCCTCGATTGTGTTCTCCAACAACGGCGTGGCCGAGTCCAACAATGGCGTGGCCGAGTCCAGGACACCCTCCCTTCCATTGTTCGCTGGTCTAGCTCCGTAGATTGCGTCCATTTGGTCGAACCACTTCCACGAGCGCCTGTTTGATCCACTCCGGCTGTTGTGGTCCTTTATACTCCTGTAGTCGCTCTTCATTTTTTTTAACTTGTCCCTACACTGTTTGTAAGTCCGATGGTAGCCGTGTGCGCCCAAGAGCTTAGCGACCTCCTGAAAAACTTTTTCATTCCGCGTCGGCCCATCCAGCTCTTGCTGGATCCACTCCTCGGCTACCAACGAGAGGAACATCTGTACTTCCTCAATCGACCACGAAACAGCCATTTTTGGTTAAAACCATGGTGCGTCCGAACCTTTTCGCTGGCTGTGCTAAAATCTAGCGGGTCTGTTGTGTCTCATGTCGCAAGTTCAGTGACGGAGTAATGACGATTTTCTCCGGCCAATCAGTGACCAGCAGAGTTTACACGTCACATTTTGGTAACGGTTCGGCGCGCTTGGAACCTCGGCTGAGGTGGTACTAAAAAAAGGACCAGGTACCAGGTACTGTTCCCAGTGGAAAACCCCCCAAAAGTGAGCTGAACTGAACCGTGTCGTGCCGTACTATGCAGTGGAAAAGCGGCTTTAGCCTCTCCTGAGTGTATCTCTGGCCTTCACCTTCTCTGGTTACACATACCTTTTTGGCTTGCGACTTTCAACTCTGCCCTTTGATTATGATTCTGGCTACATGTCCTGAGCCTTATTATTTAAGTACCAGTAACGGCGCCCTGCATGATAACATGCAGTGAATACACTTTACTTGAGCATTCTTAGTTTTCATCCTCTTTCTCTGTATGTTTAGCATTCATTTGCTCAGAGGTTGATGCGCTTGCTGCTTCATGAGCAGCTCTTCTTTTCTCCACCCTTGCGGCCCACTTCTTCTCTTCTTTCATCTGCATCTTTTCACGATAAAACTGATTAAGTCAGCGTTTGTGTTGCAACTATTTAGTACGTTTTCCTTAGTTTTTCACTTAAGCTGGCACGTATGTCTTCCTGCCTCTAGAATGATTTAAGATATGAAGAGGTAGGGGAAGTGATGGCGAAGGATACTAAAATACAATACATTTTCTAAAATGTAACGAAAGAAGACAAGAGATCAATGTAAAAGCAACCAAGATAAACAAGAATTTGTTACATTGGCATGAAACACATTTTCCATTTCCTTTAAATAATTAATTTAAGTGTATCCTATTTTGCACCATGGGCATGCTATAGGACTTAAAAGTCTTGTGATTTTCCCTTAGAAGTAATGCCAAACAGTAAAGGAGAACGGTAAACCCCTGGCCCAGGTAAGCAGAACTTTAATTATTTGATTTGCTAAATATAAATATAAAAATTAACTCAAAATTTGGCAAGATAAAAACATTCAAAATCTCAAAAAATCAAACATATCAAGAAGAATTCCACAAATACAAATGACATTGGATCTGCTGATTGTTAGCTTGAGGAGCCGGAGTTCTTGTTGAAGAGTTCTATCGAGTGGCGATGTTCCAATTTGCTGATTGTGGGGATTATAGTGAGTAGAGGGAAATAGTGGTGGGTCACTGCAGGAAGGAGGAACTCGAATGAGACAGAATCCAAAACGCTGCAGCCTAAGTGAGGAGGGAACAGAGTAAAAGGAGATTATCAAGGCTTTCGTCAGAGAGAGGATGTAGTAAATAATCTTACTTTATCCTGCATTAGAGTCTGTGGGTATAGGCTGAGGTGGTAGAGCATAATGCGGAGATCAGCTTTGAAAGAAATTTGCTCTGGTGTCTTTCAGTAGGAAAGCAAGAACCTCGTGATTAATTTTATGGTGTTTTCATTCTGTTTATTGCACTCCAGAGGACACTGTGTTATAAAAAGGACTTTATTGAAGATGTATTTATTTTGTTTATTGAATGGTGACAATTAAATAATTTGTGCTTAATAAACACTCTATACTTTTAAACAGAAAGTCTAGTCTGCTTCCTCACTTGCCCTGGTTCATCTTGGTCGTGACTATCAGATGTCCCAACACAGTTAGAGCAGAAGTCTCTCGTTCCAGTAGGCCAAAACAATTGTGATTTATGCATTGTGCCTGCACCCCTCTGTTGAAAAATGATAGACTTGGCATTGCCTGGTTCTTTAAGAGCTTACTCATAGTCAGGCTGCTGGCTCACCAGGGGCCAACATTGTGAGGTGGAGGATGACAAACCTGGAATTTCCACTAGACATTCCTGACCTTGGAAGTACCTGGAATTTATACCAAGCAATGATCCTGGTGGGCAGTTAAAGCCCCTTCCAGATAATGCTTCAATGTATTTGGAGCCTGGAACTGAGTAAAGCAAATTCTTGACTGATTGGACAAAGTGGTGTCAGAGGTTCAAGGAGAAAAGATAAGTGAGGTGTCTATGTAGGAAGCTGTCTATGTAGGACATGGACCAGGCAATCAGTGAATTGAAGTTGTGCAGAAAGACCCAAAGAAATATTAATATTTCTAGGTGTCTTTTTGAGGATTGTGTTACTTCTGGTGTTACCTCTTTCTCTTTCTTTATTCATAATAAAGTCACCCCTTTTATATACTGTGTACTCCTTAGCATACATTCCAGTTTTAGGGAAGTCTCCCCTATCTTCTGTAATTCACTTTTTCACAAAAGAAAAAGAAAAAAAAAACACAATCTGAAAATGTGACCATAAACCCTGAAATAGAAAAAGTAAATAATGCTGATAAGTCACTAAGAGGGTATGTGACGTTAGACAACCTTTCTAGTGATTTTCAATCATAGTCTTCATTTACGTCGATCTTAGCAAGTTAGTGTCAATCGATGGTGCACTCCTGTATCCGCCTAGTATGACATATAACATTGAAGTCACTCAAGTAAGCTCAATCATTTTGTCTTTAGTCTTAAGGGCCTGGCTCTGTGTGCATGACAGCTGACAACCAAAGAGTGCGCATCCAGAAGGAAAATTCATATTTTGCAGCAATGAGCGATAAGGAAAAGTCTGCAACGGAACTCACAATACCTATAAGATATTTGTACAACTCACGTTCTGTCAATCAGAACGCTATTGGTTTCCAGAAAGAGGGCCGAGCATGACTGTTCTGAAAAGTCGTCATGAAGTAGGTAAATGTGATTTTCTGTTATGTAAATTGACATGGTCCAGTGACGAGATTAGCAAATGAAGTTGACGAGTCTGACATAACCAACTGCTAAAAGTCCTGTAATGTGACATTGGCTTTAAATCAAATCCATCTGTTGCAGCAAGAGCTGGACACCCAAGGAATAGAGGCAATGAACAGTGAACAGAAAGAAGCAGATATACAAATACACAACCACATATCTTTATCTTGTCCTACATGCCAAGCAATTAAGAACAACAACAACAACATTTATTTATATAGCATATTTTCATACAAATAATGCAGCTCAAAGTGCTTTACATGATGAAGAAAGAGAAAAAGGACAAAATAAATAAGAATTAAAATAAGGGAACACTAATTAACATAGAATAAAAGTAAGGTCCGATGGCCATGGAAGACAGAAAAAACAAAAAAAAAGAGAAAAAAAAAATCTGCAGGAGTTCCAGGCCATGAGACCACCCAGCTCCCTCTAGGCATTCTACCCAACTTAAATGACCTCAGTCAGTCCTCATTGTATTCAGGGTTCTCATGGAAGAACTTGATGATGACGATCATGTGGACTTCTGGCCTTTAATCCATCAATAAAACAAGTGCCTTCCTATATTTAAAAGATAAGATGTAGAAACATACCCAGGATGTGATGCAGGGATTATATTGTTTGTCCAGTTTGGGATTTCCTGAGAGTTCTGCTGGAGGAAAAGGGCACCATTTCTGGGGAGAGCATGGCCTGGTGTATTCAGGTCAGCATATTACCACCATGACTCTATCTAGGAAATGTGAATAGTAAGGACTATTTGGGAACTCTTTGATTAAAATGTCATGTAAAAATTTAAAAGATCTTTCAAGAAAAATAATCCAACTAATGAACTAACTGCATATAATGAGTATGTCTGTCTGCCCTGGACTGATGGACACAGGTAGATGGTAGATTAATTTGTGCACATTCTTTGTACGTTATTGTATTGTTAATGTTTGACATATTCACAATATGGTAGAACTGCTTGATGATTTTCATTTTGATTTTTAACAATACATTTCACATTGTGGGAACAAACAACAGTACCAAATACAGAGCATAAGCTGTTTTTTCATTATTAAAATAAGCCAAAGTAATGTCTTGAAAGAGGCAATCAAATGTAGTGACTTCTGTGATAACATAAACAGAAAACTGCCTTATGACTGAAATGATGTCATCTGGGGAAGAACAAAAAGCAGGCAATGCAGGAGAGCTTCAAAATACTGCACTTCGCTGATTATATGCATCAATATTTTTAAAATACATTAAAAAAAATCTACAATGCAACTTTATCTCTTTTTAAATTGTTGTCTGTTTCTAAGAGTAATCTTTTTATATTATATATGATTGATATATATTATTTTTAAAGTTGTGTTGCGTATTCCTGTGCTTCGCTGTTTGGTTCATTTTCTTTATTACACAATGTCAGTGTTTCCTGCTTTTTGCGGTTTTCATGATTTCCCTTAATTTCTTTACTGGCACACGTAGCCTGGTGGTCAGCAAATTAATTCATTTCCACGGTTAAGAGGGTAAGTAAACAATTCCTGGGCAATTATGTGCTAATCTTAAACAACGACTCCACTTGACTCATTATATTAGTCCAAATTTATGATTTCTCATTACAGGAGATTACATTTAACTGACGTACAGCATGTATCTTTTTAGAACAAAGGTGAAGCCCTGAATTATGTGATATCCCATATGTTATTAGACTATGCTGTCATTGATGACAAAATGCTGATAGCTCATAGGCTGCTATATTCTGAAATGTGTTGTTAAAGTTAAACATTGCATTTAACTGTTGTTGCATATGTGAGTATGGTATGAAAATTGTAGAGACCAATTTAAGGAGAAAAAGGGCAATAATATAGATGTAACACAGCAGCCCACCAATTTGTCTTTTCTGGCACCAACCAAGAAGAAATCAACCAGGAACAAGAATCCTGAACTCACTACTAGACTGCTTCTAATTCCAACAATTCTCGACTCTAGGAGTTATAAATTCATGACACCTTCACTCCTTGATACGCATAGATTATATCTTAAAAGATTTAACATGCTGAGCAAGAGACTTTGGTATGACACCCGTCTTATTGTCTTCTACCAAAGCATCCTGGTCTATGTGCAGTGCAATGATTGTTATCTGTTTCGGGTTCACTAACATGTTCCTATTAACAGAGTACCTTCTCCTGAGGCTTTGAGAAACTTCCCAAGGTTTTAAAATCTACATAAATCTGAAGAAATTCATCCATCCTAACACACTTACTTTTGAAGATCAAAGCAGGCAAATTCTGATTTTGGCTTTGGGTCATTTGGGAGATGAAATGCTTGTATTCCCCAGTATGTTATAACGTGAAGTATTGTGTCAATTTCCACAGACAAGAAAGTCCTGTAAGTTCTTAGATGTTTTAGTTGCCATTATAATTGGTAACCATCAAGGTAGGAAACCGAAACATGGTGTCATGCATGCACGCCAAAGGGCTCCCCAATTGGCTCAGCCAAGGTAAGCAGTTCCACTCCTGGTCGAGAGAACAATTAGGGAATGCACAATGCAACCTTTAAACCCTTAACCTGGATATGATACTCATCACACACTTCTGGGTTGATCTTGCCGAGTGATAGCAGAGCACTTATCAACAAAAACCCTCAAAATGGAAAAAAAAGAAAAACAAAATGGCATTGTGGGTAATTGTTCCTTATATTCAACATTGTTAAAAATGCACAAAATATCTTTGACCACCAGATTCCTTAACCCCTGAAACCCCTAAAATGAGGTCTAAATAATTTTTTGAGGTTAAAGGTTATTTATAAAAAAACAAGCTGAAAATGATACTTTAAGACAAAGCAGCAATAATGGACAATGAGAACATTGAGTTTTCTCCTTGGCTTTCCCCACGTATTTACAAAAATGGTTCAATTCAGACGTATCTTCATAGGTTTTGAAACAACATTTTTCCTAGTTAGCAGAGTCGAGTCTCCTTTATAATCTACTAGCAGGAGTACCCGGCGTTGCCCGGGAATGTACTGTATAACCAGTGAATTTCCCAAATGAAAGAAACAACATAGAAATAGAACAAACAGTTTTCTGATTGACATTTTATTGTAAGTTACTCCACTCTGGGTTCTGTCTGCTGTGGCATTTCAGACGCCCTTGAAATAGAGTTTCTTCTGGCATCTGAAGTGGACCTTCAAATTCTACGTCTTTTTTTCGGTGGCATGGCTATATTAGCGAAAAGCAGGACAATTATAATGTGTTACATGGTATTACGTACGGAATAAGCACCACAGTGAGATGAATTTACCTTATTTACAATACGTCAGAAAGTGAACAAATAGCACCAGTCAGTCAGAAAGAGCACTGAAATCGTACTGTGATTCAGAAAGCAAGCAAACAGCACCATAAATACGGAAAGCTAGTGAGAAAGAGTAGCACTGAAACCGTACTGGGAAAAATGGCGTGGAGGGGTGCTCTGTTTATAAGGAGCGTCTGTATTGAACCGTGCTGCCATCTAACGGATGTTGGCGATTGCAACTACAGAGAGAAGTGACATACAACCGCTGGTGTGTGTGGGGAAAATGGTGGGGGAAGGATGATGTCTTTTTAAGGTGAGTGTCTGTTCAAATGTGCTGCAATATAATGGAGGTTGGTGAATGAAATACAGCACTATCAGTGCGTGTGGGAGTGTGACCTGCAGAAACGTGAGTGTGTCAGCCGGTCACGCACACTTTGTTGTTCACGTTTTAGATCCATACGGCAGTTCCCCTTCACCCAATCAAAGCAGTTGACCTTATCATACTTGGACACTTGCGCCATCTTTTGGCAATTTAAAAAAAGATGGGTAAAGAGCGATGCACAGGGACCAGTGCTTGTGTCAGCTGGTCACGCTTTCTGGGGCGTTCACGTTTTAGATCCATACAGCAGTTCCCCTTCACCCAATCAAAGCAATTGGCCTTCTCATACTTGGACAATTGCGCCATCTCTTGGCAATTTAAAGAAACATGGGTAAAGAGCGACGCACAGGGACCAAACTTGCCACTAGATGGTACCGCCGTGAACGTCTGTTGGAACATGCGGCCATCTTGTCGATGATAAGTACGGGGACATGTGGCGAATGTTGTGTCGGTGAAAAGGTGCCCTGCGCTTCTCCACGAACATTTTTCCCAACCAAATATACCCAATGACCTCCTCCTGGTCACAAAGGAGCCCCTTGCCCAGTTTGGTGGCGATCGGACGCCCGGTGCAGATTTGTATGGCGGACAAACAAACATAAATACGTACACACACATACATACATTGACTCTGCTTTATATATTAGATTAAATCTATCTATCTATCTAATAAGCACCTCGGGCCTGTAATTGGAGAAAGTTCTTCCTCTTGTGAACTCCACAAAGGAACTGCCCTCTTATTCTAGAATACTTCGTTTAACACTCTACTGTGTAATAGAGATGTTAGTGACATGGCGACTCTTAGATTCAACCAAAACTGAAGACTTTTGCAAGAAGGAAAACTTTCAAAATGACAGGAAATTCAGTGAGCCCAATATGGCTACAGCAGATTTGTTTTCTCTTTAGTATCAGACATAGTAGCAATTATTAAAAAAAAAAAAATCACTCTTGCATTATTTGGGGTCTGTCAGTATTGGATCCTGAGTGCTACCTATAGGTGATTATGACACTAAAAAGGAATAAAATGAATGTCAGAGCTCATCAAAGCAATTACAGTATAAAATAGGATGTTATATATAGTCATGGTGAATCATCTTTAGTTGTATGGGTTTTACAAAATCAAGAGGAAATGTTCTCATCATAGTGAGCACATCAGGACTACTGGATGATGCAGAGGTCACTGGAACAGTCCCCAGGGCTGTAAAGTAGCAGTGCTAAATGATCAGCAAGAATACAGGTGAACCTCCAGTATCTGACACGACTACTACAGGACCAGCATAATGAGAAAAGATCAATTACAGTAGTTCATTTTGCTTGCCTAACATAATTGGCGGCTGTTAATTTTATTTGCTGACAAACATATTGAGTTGACTGGCAGGTCTGAGTTGACTTTTTATTAGCTGTAGTGGGTGTGAAACTGCCCTGTGATAGACTGGAAAAGCATCTGGGGTTTGTTTCTCCCAATACTTTTGGCATAGAATCTTGCTCCTCTAGTCTCCTCTGTATTAGGCAAAGAGATTTCAGAAAACCAGTGAATGGATGGATGGATGGATGGATGGATGGATGGATGGATGGATTTTTGCAAACATGTTTTGGAATGAAAGAATGAATGATTCTTAAATATTGCAGATGATCTGCTTAAGCAAATTCAATCGTTAGGTTTCCCCAGATTCCCATTATAACTTCAAAGTTGAAGTGAAACTGCAAACGCTTACACAAATGAGAAAGGTTCCCAATATGAAGTTTTGTTCTTCAGTTTGTAGCTAGATATAGAAACCCACACCAATTTTAGATCTGACTAAATAGCTCAATGGACAGCCCTTTTAATTCTAATGACTTCTGTATATCGACTCTTGATAACTACCACAATAAAACTTTTGTTTTTGCTTTTCCTCCTTTAATTCCTGTCACTCTCTATAACAAGTTGTCCACTTGCACAGTTTCTTCTTCTAATAAAACACAACAGGTATGAAGCTATCCTGGATGCAGAAGTAATTCAGGACAAACCAGAAGTGAACCTATAAGGATCTTTGAAGATCCTTTTCCAACGGAGGCTAATTCACATTAGAGGTGAAAAGAGAAGTACTGATGAGAAATCAATACACAGAATTGTGTAAGAGATAAGAAAGTTGGGAGCTTAACATGGCACAAAAGAGGTGGAGTGGAGCAACAACTCCACCAGTGACAGGGATTTGAGACCTGGGAAGATAAGCCAAAGGAGACTTTGGAAGTTGTTGTTTTTCCTTTGTATTCTCTGCCTATTTTCATTCGTTTACACTTTTGTGTATTTGGGTCTTCTTGACATTAATATTATTGATCATGGATGCTATAAGTGACTTGCCTATTGCTCACAATCTTTATGTATGATTGTGTTTTCAGTATAATTGTAGGTACATACTGTGCCATGAAAAAGCATTTAGCCCTTTTTCACATAAATAATTGTCACAACCATAGATTTTAATTGGTTTGACTGGGAAAACTGATTTGTAAATCTAACAGTAGTTTTTCTGGATAAGTCTCTATTCATTTAACACAACATTATGGGACAAAGTTAGCTCATTTTTCATTGCAAAATGTATTGCTTGAGCTGTGCCAGGTTAGTTGCGGTGGACAGCAATCTTTAGGTCTTGCCACAGGGACGTTAATGTCAGGCCTATGACTGGACCACCCTGTCATTTCTTTGGAAGTGCTCTTCCTCCAAAGTTGAAACTCTTTGGTAGTAAAGAGAGCTACTTTTCTTCAGGATCTGTCTTTATTGTGCACCATTCATTTTCCCAGTGCTCCTGACTAGACTGCCAGCCTCCTCAACATGATGCTGCCACCACATTTTACAGTAAAGATGGTATGACGTGTTAGATTTACACCACATATACCACTTAGTTTTCAAGGCACAATGTTCCACTTTAGCCCTATCAGACCACAAGACTTTCTGCCACATCTTTAGAATATCTTCCAAGTGACTTTTTTAAAAATTCTTGAAGGGGAAGGACATGTGTTTTTTCCCTTGCTCCTCTTTGCAGTCACTGACCTCTGTAACTCAAACAAAGTGACAGCTGTCATCACAGGGGCCTCTCTGACAAGTGCCACTCTTGGTCCGTGATTAATTTTACATGGGTGGCCTGGCCAAGGTAGTGTGGATGAAGTTTTATATTTCTTCCACTCCCATTTGGTGGACTGCACTGATCTCTGATGTTTGTTCCGTGCCCTTGAGATGGTCTTGTACCCTTCCCTAGATTGCTGCTTTTCTGTAGTCCTATCACTAACCTGTTTTGAATACTCTTTAACCTTCATTATGGTTTACTTTGTGGAAAATCTCTATCATACTGTTTGTACTTCAGCAAGGATGGGGAATGTATCCTAACAAATTAATTCTTACACAGACAGAGACCATCAAAAAATCAGGTGACTTGGTAAAGTAATACATTGCACCAGAGCAAAGTTAGTGTTATATTTAACAAGGTTAGGCATTCTTTTTAAATCTCACAATTATGACGTTTTCTTTTCAACCCAGCTCAACCCAGTTGGGGCCCGTGGTCACCGCCAGGGGACGCCTAGATACTTGTAGAGCCCTGGAAGGCAGCGCTTCCGCCACATCAGGAAGTGCTGCCGGACCAGGGATGGTGCATGCCTGGAGTGCTTCCAGGTGCAAGGGCAGCACTTCTGCCACACTGGGGAGTGCTGCCAGAAGTTCATCATCAAGCACCTGGAGCACATCCGGGGAAGATATAAAAGAGGCCACCTCACTCCATTCCTAGAGCTGGAGTCAGGTGGAAGAGGATGGAGCTTGCCTGGGAGGAGTTGGAGGTGGTAATGAGAGAAGAAAGGAGTCGAAAGGACTATTTCATGATGACTGGTGCACTGTGTTCTGGTGTAGTGCAAGTAAACATGTGTGTTTTAAGACGTTCCGTGTCTGCCTGTGTGTGTCGGGTTCAAGCTTTCCACACTATCTATCTATCGAAAAAGACAAAGATCAAAAGGGAAAGACTTGGGCCTCCGATCAGACACCTGTTTAATGTACCGATTTGAAATCAAAAGACAGAAATGAAATACTGTATGACAGTTGCCATCATTGTTGCTGCTCCTGCAAGCCATAGAACAAAGTACATCATTAATGGAAGGAATTATTAAAGATAAGATTGAGCAACACCTGGCAAGGACAGGAGTTATTCTGAACAGTCAGCATGGGTTCGGAAGAGAGAGGTCGTGTTTTACTAACATTCTGGAATTCTATGAGGAGGCAACAAAAGGATACGATCAAAGAAGAGCATATGATATTATTTATCTTGACTTAGAAAGCATTTAATAAGGTGCCACATGAGAGGTTGGGCATCAAATTAAAATAAGTGGAAGTTCAGGGTGATGTTTTTAGATGGGTGCAGAATTGGCTCAGACACAGGAAGCAGAGGGTGATGGCTCAAGGAACCTCATCAGAATTGGCTGATGTTAAGAGTGGTGATTCCACAGGGGTCAGTGCTAGGGCCGCTGCTATTTTTAATATATATAAATGATTTAGATAGGAATATAAGTAACAAGCTGGTTAAGTTTGCAGATGATACCAAGATAGGTGAATTATCAGATAATTTGGAATCCGTTATATTATTACAGAAGGACTTGGATAGCATACAGGCTTGGGCAGATTTGTGGCAGATGAAATTTAATGTCAGTAAATGTAAAGTACTACACATAGGAAGTAAAAATGTTAGGTTTGAATACACAATGGGCGGTCAGAAAATGAGAAAGATTTAGGAGTCATAGTGGACTCTAAGCGGAGTAGTACAGTGGATCGAGACTGTTATCTTAAAATGAGTTCATCGAGAACACGGGGACACAGTTGGAAACTTGTTAAGGGTAATTTTCGCACAAATATTAGGAAGTTTTTCTTTACACAAAGAATGATAGACACTTGGAATAAGCTACCAAGTAGTGTGGTAGACAATAAGATATAGGGACTTTCAAAACTCAGCTTGATATTTTTTTGGAAGAAATAAGTGGATAGGACTGGCGAGCTTTGTTGAGCTGAATGGCCTGTTCTCGTGTAGAGTGTTCTAATGTTCAAATTTGGTGCTCCGTCCTTATCCAATTCAGGTCCTAGAAAGAACACTGTGACTCCAGATGAGAATGACTTTATATACTCAAGTAACTGGAAGAGACACTCTGCAACTGTGATACCAGAAATGAGGTGATTTATTGTCTGTTTCTTTCTCCACCATTCGAAAGGAAATGGAAACCGTGTGAGTGACAATATTTCACTCTTTTCCTGCCCCCCTTTGATTCCCGAACCAATAGCTGTGAGACAATCTTCAAGCTTGTGTGTTTGACCCATCTATCTATCTATCTATCTATCTATCTATCTATCTATCTATCTATCTATCTATCTATCTATCTATCTATCATATAGTGCCTTTCATATCTATCTATCTATCTATCTATCTATCTAATCATGCCTTTCATATCTATCTATTTATCTATCTGTCATTTAGTGCATTTCATGTCTATCTATCTATCTATCTACAGTGGTGTGAAAAACTATTTGCCCCCTTCCTGATTTCTTATTCTTTTGCATGTTCGTCACACAAAATGTTTCTGACACATTTAACCATTAGTCAAATATAACACAGGTAAACACAAAATGCAGTTTTTAAATGATGGTTTTTATTATTTAGGGAGTAAAAATAATATACCAGACTGATAGATCTCAATTACTTCTGTTCTCATTTGTTCCTGAATTTCTTTGGATCTTGGCATGATGTCTAGCTTTTGAGGTGCTTTTGGTCTACTTCTCTGTGTCAGGCAGCTCCTATTTAAGTGATTTCTTGATTGAAACAGGTGTGGCAGTAATCAGGCCTGGGGGTGGCTACGGAAATTGAACTCAGGTGTGATACACCACAGTTAGGTTATTTTTTTAACAAGGGGGCAATTACTTTTTCACACAGTGCCATGTAGGTTTGGATTTTTTTTCTCCTTAAATAATAAAAACCATCATTTAAAAACTGCATTTTGTGTTTACTTGTGTTATATTTGACTAATGGTTAAATGTGTTTGATGATCAGAAACATTTTGTGTGACAAACATGCAAAAGAATAAGAAATCAGGAAGGGGGCAAATAGTTTTTCACACCTATCTATCTATCTATCTATCTATCTATCTATCTATCTATGTTTGTCCTTACCACGTGTATTATTGTCTTACTCTTTTTTGTCTCATATGCATATTGCAAAATCCGGCACAGGAGATATTTTCCCTCAGGCTACTTATAAGTGCTTATTACAAGTCTGACATGATGGAAAGCAGATGTGTAAATTGCAGAAGTTCCATAGTTTATTCTTAAACTAGGGCATTAGTTTCTTTCTTTCTTTCTTTCTTTCTTTCTTTCTTTCTTTCTTTCTTTCTTTCTTTCTTCTCATTGATTCAGTAGTTAAAAAAATTGTGAAAAGTTAAAAATTCCAAGATATACAGTAAGCAAGAAGTTGATATAAAGCAGATATTAAAAGCAGGGAGCAACAGAAGACCTCTGGCCTTAACTGGTGTAACTAAGTCTTTTTTTATTAGGATTCCTCATTCTATGTTTAAAATCCTAGCCTGGGAGATGTCTGTGTGGAGTGTACAGTTACTCCAGTTACTCCTATTCTCCCCAACATCTCAAACACTTGCATGTTACTCTCCCATATGTACTGATCAGCCACAACATTAAAACCACTGACAGTTGAAGTGAGTAACATTAATTATTTCATTACAATGGCACCTGTCAAGTGTGGGATATATTACTTAGGCAGCAAGTGGGTGGTCAGTTCTTGATGATGTGTTGCAAGCAAGAAAAATGAACAAGGGTACGAATCTGAGTGCCTTTGACGAGGGCCTAATTGTGATGGCCAGACAACTGGGTCAGAGCATCTCCAAAACAGTTGTTTGGTGTCCCCAATAAGCACAGGTTAGTACAGACCAACTGAAAGACAACATGTGAACCAGCAACAGTGTCATGTGCACCCAAGGCTCATTGATGCATGAGGGGAGCAAAGGCTTGCCTGTCTGGTCCAGTCCCACAAATCAGCTACTGTAGCACATATTACTGAAAAACATAATGCTGTCCATGAGAGAACGGTATCAGAACACACAGAGCATTGCAACTTGTTGGGTATGCTTACCCCTGTCAACCTTCAGAAAGTGCCTACAATGGGGATGTGAGCATCAGAACTGGATCATGGAGCAATTAAAGAAGGTAGCCTGGTCTGATGAATCACATTTTTCAAGATCATATGGATGGTCAGGTCCTTGCATGCTCTTTACCAGTGGAGAAGATGGCAGCAATGTTGTACTAGGAAACCTGGAGTCCTGGCATTCATGTGAATGTTACTTTGATACATACCACCTAGCTAAAGATTGTTGAAGACCACATACACTACTTCTTGGCAACAGTATTCCCTGGTGACACTGACCTCTTTTGCCACACTGCAAAAATTGTTCAGGAATGGCTTGAAGAACATGACAAAGAGTTCAAGGTGTTGACTTGGCCTCAAAATTCCCCCGATCTCAATCTGGTCAACTACTATAGGATGTGCTGAAAAACAAATCCGATCCATGGAGGTCCCACCTTGCAAATTACAGGAGTTAAAGAATTTGCTGATAATTTCTTGGTGCCAGACACCACAAGAAATCTTCAGAGGTCTTGTAGAGTCCATGCCGTGACAAGTTGGAGTTGTTTAAGTGGTATGAGGGGGCCTACACCATATTAGGTAGGTAGTTTTAATGTTGTGGCTGATCAGTGTAAATGAATGTGTGTCCAAAATTAGGCTGGCACTCAATTCAGGGCTGCTTCCCACTCTGCACCCAAGGTAACATTATAGATTGCGTTTCTTCACAACACTGGAATGAATTAAGTAGTTGTGAGAATGTTTTTATTGAATTTTATTTACTTAGGGCGTACATGACCAGTGCTTAGTGTCTCTCACTTTTAGTTGACTCCAGGCTCAGCCAGTGTTTATACAAAGTTTTTAGGCTCTTCTCTTCCTACCAAGAGAACTAACTTTGAAAATAATTTTCTGGAGTGGCCTTTTCTTGAGTACTGTATATTTTCCTTATGTCCATGCCAGCTGTCTCCAGATTTCCTCTAACATATACTGTATAGGTTGAATTATGACTCTAATGTATGTCCAATGTGAGAGTGACTGTGTGATGAACTTGTGTCTTATTGAGTGTTGATTTCAGCCTTTCTGCTGATGCTGTTACTTTTCTGTGGATATTGCAATGACTGAATGTTTATCTTGTGGAAGAAAATGAACAATAAAATATCATTAATGTTTTAATAAAATTACATCAACAAGCTGAATGTTTCCCTGCCTATTAAACCATAAGAACTTGACTGACAGCTGTCCCTGTGTTTCCTGGACTGACCTCACACTTGGCCTTTGTGTGCTGTCACACAAGAAATTCCCAGCGCTGTGCCTGCTCTACGCGTGATGTGCTGGCACGTTGCTCTTACACCATGTGACACTTCCTTGACAGACTCTTTCCTGCTTTTCACTGGACTGCTGCTAAAGAACACTATTTCCGCTACTGTAATCCTAAATAGTTTCAGGTCTGATATGTTGCTGAGGCAGCCTACATTATTGGTGTAAAGGTAAAGCAGTATTATGATTTAAACTGTTTTTTTATTTACTGTATGTCAGTCAATTTCTAATGCTTTTAATCCGAAACAGAGCTTCTCCCGAACAGCATAGTTCACGAAGTAGGAACAAGCCCCGGACAGGATGGCAGTCAATCGCAGGACATACACACATACCAAGCACACACTAGAGCCAATTTAGAAATGGCTACTCACCTAACCTGCATGTCTTTGGACTATGGGAGGAAACTGGAGCATCTGGATGAAACTCACGTAGACACGGGGAGAACATGCAAACTCCACACAGGGAGGACCCGAGATGCAAACCCTGATCTCCTTACTGCAAGGCAGCAGCACTACCACTGTGCCACCGTGCCACCATACCACCCTGTTTTACTTATATATTACATGTTTTGTTTCATAAAGAATAAAAACTTAAATTATGCTTACATTTCAAAAAAGGAAGGTCTCCTTTTGGAAGAAGTTTTCTACATTTAAAAGGTTTGAATTACATATTGTATTATCAAAAAGGAGAACACTTGTGTTATTCACATTTTATATGTATGTCTAATATTTCCATGCAACCCCTGATGTACATCTTAGACTGTCATATTTTTTAGTCTATATTATCTTTTTACCTTAATGTATCTTAATTTTATTAAAAATTTTAAATATTGTCCCTAAGGTGAATAAATGCAGAGTCTAAAGAAATTACACAAGGTTATTCAAAAGGCAAGCAGAATGGTAATTTAAACAACCACCAGACACATGTTGGGTGTGAATTAGGTGACTTTGAAATTATGGGATTATCTGGACTTTGGATGTGCCTCCTCTGGTGCCTCTTCTGTACTGTAGCTATCTTGCAGACGAATGAAAGTTGCTAATGTTCTTACAGCATGATGAATGGTTTTGAAGACAAACATATTGTGAGTGGCATCATTAAATGGTGGGACTAGTTGTATATTATGTCTTAAAATTTCTTTTGCCATTTTTTTCTGCATTTCAACAAGATACCATCCACACGCCCACCATTTTATTTGATTTCAAACCTATTCTGCATTGGGTGCAATGGATGGACACCCTTTTCAGAACTAAATTCGACTTAGTTTTCAAAGCAACTGGGACAGATATCAGATTTCCACGGCCCTAAACTGGATAAGCAGGTTAGATAATGAATGAGTATTTTTTTGTTGTAGTTGAAAGTACTTCCTCTTAGTTTTCACTGGTTCACTTAACTGTAAGTAATTGTAGTCAATGTGATGATGGAACATATAGGATCAGATCCCTCTACCCCAAGGCTGCTTAGAGGCAGGTGCAAAGGCATGCCAAGAACAGATTCAAAACACTTTTATCTTTGCTGATCAAGCACAACACACATTGGCTGTCTGTATTTTTTGCACGTATTTGTTCATGTTTATTCTTTAATGAAGTGTACATTGATTTTATGTTTAAAGCTGATGTCAAATTACACAAATACTACTCGGAGGGGATGTCCAACTTGATGACTACTGTTGCTGATATCGTCAATGGAGAATGTCACACTACATTGCTAGAAATTCCAGGGCAGGTCAAATTAGACAACTCTGTGATGACTTTCCATCAAAGTTTCACAAGCGCTCCCCTTTTTCTGACAGCCAGTAATGTGCTGTCTCATAGAGCTGGTGCTCACAGGAACGTTTACAGGTATGAGTTCAGCCACAATATCTGCCCTGGTTTTTCTTCTTCTATTCTATCATGGTGTATAAAACATGAGACATCACACAGACAAGCCTCCCTTCTGTTTGTGAGGTCCAAAACAGCCACATTCCTTGTTTTTCATAGCTGCATTTTATGAATTGTACATCCGGCTGAACACTTATTGGTTGTCAGCTCTCATGGACACAGCGCCTGCTTATAAGATTTAAGGTAAAAATCACAACTTTTGGGACGAGTCATAGACCGGTTGGACTGAGTTGCTGGGTGTGTCACATTACCAACTGAGGGTCATTAGAGGGCCTTCGACTTGCTAAGATTAAGTAATTGAAGTCTGTAACTAAAAACTGCCAAAAAAGTCGTGTAACGTGATATGGCCTTAACTCTAAATTTCATTTAAGATAGCTTTGCTAGAAAATGTTATGTTCAGGGTGTTTTAAACTAAACAATTTCTTGACCAATTCTATTGGTTTGTGAATTTTCAATTCCAATGTAAATAATATGTCTTTTTATAGTTGCATTTTTTTTCAATTAAAACAGTATTTAACCTGTCCTCATTATCCTCATGAGTGACTGAATCATTCTGATCAAATCTTTTCTTTATCTAAATCTTGTCTACGTTGACTCCATGCCCTAATCAAGGACAAACATATTATATTATATTATATAGGGTGGTCCAGATCTAATTATGAAATTTTCATTATGCTATAACTTGTTAAGTTTATTACAAAGAGAATCATCCAAAAAATCCCGGGCCATCGAGAAGTGTGTGAACCGACGACATGAAGAATTGTCTTCGTGCCGAACTGGAATCGGGACCACCCTGTATTATATTATATTATATTATATTATATTATATTATATTATATTATATTATATTATCTTTGTAAGCCCATGCTGTAAAAAGCCTGGGGTCCTAGAAACTATTGAAATCCTCAGAAAAAAATGAAATGGTAATTGAAAGGAATTACTCTGGGAATCTCTCTCCTAGGAGGTTTTGTTTTGCCAACGTGTATCGCTTGTGTATTAGTGGTTGGAAGAAAAGTAAAAGGGATATTGTTTTGCTGATGTGCTCGCCTCACTTCTGTATAAGCGGCTAAGCAAGTGTCTCTTTCTTTGGAGGTTTCGTTTTGCCGACATTCCAGCCTCGCTTGTGTTATTAGCAGCTAAGTGAGTGTCTGTTTCCTCAGAGGTGGAGCCCTTACCCTGACTCCACCTCTCACTTCTGGCCTGGACAGACAGACAGACACACTTCCACACATAGACGTTTATGTATAAGATATATTATTATTAAAGAGGAGCTCTTTTGCTGCCTCAAAGAATGTATTATTGTTTTACTTTATATCTGTCCATTAATTTTATGTTGAGTTTAATTTAATTTATTCACTTGAACCAGCACAGTTTAATTTAGCTTTAAGTATACATTTGTCTAATGAGGCAGAAAACCTGAATACCTGGCAAAAGCACACAAACAGATGGAGGAAACTTAGAAATTACATGCAGACAGAGAATGAGAAACAGCGAAACTCGACTTTCTGGAACTATGTGGCAGCAGCACTGCACACTGAATCAGGAAACCAACAATTTTGCTTTATATAGAATTTTGCTTTATATAGAACACTGTATAATCTCAGAGCAGTATTTACATTTACAATAAAGTAAAAATAAAGATTAAAATAATATTAGTAAAACAGAACACCAGGCAATACACACTGTTATGAAAAAAACAAATATCCCAGAATTATATTTGTATACTGTATTATTAAATAAATAAAGATGCCTAAGTTATAAAAATGTTGTTTTAAGAACATAATGAGAACAGAGAATAAACAGAGAGAAATCAAAATTCTAGAATATAACTAGAACTAGAAGAGATGTGTGACATCCCCTCTAAGTGCTGGGATTACGAATACACTTTTCCACAAGCTAATAAGCCCCCCTGACATCACCTCTTCCATAATATTCTCTGAGCTTTCTTCCCAACTTTTGTCCACACTATCACCTGACTCAAAGCTTGAAGATCTTATGGCTAGAAGGGATTTTTAAGCCCTGGCCAGTGAATACTGCTGGAGGAGGCCCAGTTAGCATTCTTCAGGACGAAGAATGTCTCTGGAAACTCCTGTGGTTATTCTAGTAGAACTCCTCCTGGCAGATGCTGCTTTCTCTGCTATCCTGAATTCCAATTCTTACTTATGCAGTAGGCCAATCCAGACATCTTTTCTATTGTACTGTGTAGCAGGAATCCAGGTATAATTTAACCAGCCTCCCTGATTCCTGACATATTTTCTGTCATGCCCCACTTTCCTTACAGTGTACTGTATGTGTGCCCCAAGAATAACTGGCTCCATGGCTATGATTATCTTGGGACATGCCACCCCCTTTTGCCTTTGTTCTGCTACTGAAAACAGCTTTAGAGTCAGCACACAAACAAATATTGGTATCTTACTCTGACTCCTATGCTGAACAATATTAAACTTCTTGCCAAACCCCAACCCACCCCCCGGTTATGAACAGGTCCCAGTTTCTAAAATGTTATATTTAAATGTCTTATTCAGGTTAAATAGAGACTATCAATTAGCCCAGTATGGGTGAGCGTGGGTGTGTATGTGTGTTACTGATATGAATTAAATATGTTTAGGAAAGAAATATCAATATATATGTACATTAAATACATTAATTCAGTAATGGATTTTGTTTAATATAATAAAGTATTCATGATTTTGGTGAAATAATGTGAAAGTTTGATGTATGTGTCAGAAGGGGACCTTGTTTTTCGATTTCCTGGATAATCCACTTACTGATGGTGTCAGGGTTGTCTGCAGGATGTAGGTATTGCTGTCTGGCAAAGGAGTCACCGCTTTGAAATCTGGCTGCTTGAGTATACAAATACCAAGTTGTGATAACAGACCTGCTCCTTCCTTGGAGGATGTGTGTATTTACCTGACTTGGAGATTACATGTCTGATGCTATTGATTTGTAATCAGCATATCTGTACTTATTCATGATTGGTAACAATACATTTTGTTAATTTGTGTTTTCACTAATTGTTAAACCCAGGAAATGTAGATGTGCCATTGTTTAATCTGATAGTCCAGAACTGATAATGGCAGGGACTGAAGGAGATTTAAACTCCTGGGCAGGAGAAGACAGGAGGGACGGTCCACTGAGAACGTTGCGAAGACACGAAGAGCACAGGGGCTCGTAGGCAGACGAGGGTACCTGGCTGGCACAACGTGAGGCACAAGGAAGGCAACATTTACTTCCCGGGAGGAAGAAACAGCTCCACAAGGAGACACCGGTATTGGGTCCAGCGAAAGAAGGAAACTGCATTAAAGGACCAAACAAAGCTGGCAGATGAGAAGTGAGGAGTGCCTAGATCACAGCAACACAAGGAGCCCAGAGTGGAGAAAACGAACGACGAGGAGATGCTGACAGGGATTCCATGATTGGACAAAACTTCTGTTGTGAAACGAGGGTCCTGTGAACAGAGTACATCCATGGACAGTTGAACAATTAAGTGTTGGGGTAACACAGAGAACAAACTGGACTCTGCACCACTAAAGGTTGTATCCTCCAATTCTGTTTTTGACGGACTTTTAGAGTGTGGACTGTGTGCTTTCCTTTCTAAACAAAGAATGTTCTTCCTGATACTGTTAGATTTTGTTTATGTTCATTTATCTTTTTCATGTACTTATTATTGTCTTGGGTAATAGAAGTTACTGTTGCTTTTCCTGAAATTACTGTTGTGTCTTTCACTGTGTGTTTACTCACCGCCCAATTTAAAGAAAACTGTGTGCTATTATTGGTAAATTTCAGGAGTTCTCAGTCTCTTGATAAAACTGGGTGGCTTAGTCGGAAAATCAAATGGTGTCTAAGTTAGATTACCTGTAAGTGTGACTAAAAACCTGTCACATATGGACTATCAGTACAAACTCAACCTCTGTACCAAGAATTTCAAATCAACTCTAACCTTAAGTGGATGCCAGGAAACATTTGAAGAGGAGTTTTCCAGGTATAATTTCATAATTCTTGCGATGATTCTTGCAGCAATAGTGGTAAGATGGTTTAAAGCTGATTGATGGATAGATGAATGGAAGAAGTAATTCATATTTTATTTTTATTTCATTTTTCAGAATAGTACTGCCATGAGCAATACTGTACTTGAATCGAAGAAATTGAGGAGACAGGACATTTCACAATTTGGAGTTATCACCTCACACAATTTTATAACATACATTGATTTTCTGAACTGCATTTGTCCATTACATGGTTGAAGAGAGCTAGAGCCAACTTAACAAAACCCAGGCTTCTCTAGATCCTTATCATTATACATACAGAGAAAATAGAGTGGTGAAGGGTGCCAGAGCAATGCGTCTGAATAGGCTGCATTATCACTTGGAAGGTGTAAAAAACATGCAAGATAGGCGTTTATAGATTTCTTGTCAGCTTTTAATAAATTTAGCTGCACATTTCAGTTGATAAACTTATTGATCAATTCTGTTTGAGCCCTAACTTAATGAGGTTAGATTGTGGAATTTAAACTAACAGAGCACAAAGAGTGAGTGTTAATGTTTTTTTTGATGGTCTTAATACATCTATTGGGATCTATTGCTGTCTGTCACCTCTTTAGTTTATCTTCTACACAAATACCTGGAGGAGGTCACAAACTACAGACATATCTCAAAATTTGCAATTAACTCTGTCAGTTTGAATCTTGTACAAGATAAGGAAGATAGCCATGGACCGGTTGTTGATGAATTTCTTCAATGTGTGATTGTTTCTTATTACAGCTAAATATCTCTGAGACACAGGGTATGGTTGTAGGTCTTAAGTGCTCCCATCCTCCCACTCCCTCAACAATAAGAAAAGGGGACAGTGTGAGCATGGTGGAGAGATACAAATATCTAGGGATAATCACTGATAAAAGGTTAAAGTGTGAGCTTAACAAAGAATGAATTTGTAAGAAGGGACAATTACAGCTTAACTTTCTTAGGAAACAATTATTTTATAATGGACAAAACCACAAGGACACTTTTATAGAAGTTCATTGTCAAATCTTTTTTACATTTGCTTCTTTATGTTGGTTTGGTAACCTCAGCATTAAGTGTATAAACCATCTTAACAACAGTGAAAATTACTGGTGTGCAGCAATCCTCTTGTCACTGAGCTCTATTTACAAACAGGTTAGAAAGGAGGCTGACTCGATTCTCTCAGATGGGAGCCTTCCTCTTTTTTCCTAAATTTCCATCAGGCTGAAGAGCAACAAATTTTAAAACTCTTTTATTTCTAGAGCTGTAAGTATTTTGAATTCATTTACTAATAGGGATTCTGCTAAATTCTAAATTATTTGGTTGTGTACTGTTTAAGATATTTATTTTTCTTTGTATTAATCTCGAGTGTATGTACTTATGATAAATTAGTTTTCAGTTGTTGTGTTTTTGCTTGCTTTTTTATGTCAGAGTAACAATTCCTTGTTTTGTATTTTCTTGTTACAAACAAATTTAAGGGGCCTGAGTTGCCTCAAAAGCTTGCGTATTTTAATTGTTCTAGTTAGCCAATAAAAGGTGTCATTCAGCTTGACTTCTCACTGCATCCAGAATGGCTAACACGCTACAACACCCTACTATCTGGGATAAAAAAGTCCATCTAAACCTACCCCAAAACCTAGAGGTATAAGTCAAGAGACATCACTAAACGATACACACACCCATCACTGGGCACATTCACACACATTCAAATTAAAAATTCCACTCATCCTAACATACATGTCTTTGGACTGTGGGAGAAAAATTCAAACTCTACTGGCTGGCATTTGAACTCAGGCATCTGAATCTGAGAGGGAATAAAATGTAACACTATGGCACCATGACACCCTAATATTATATTATATTATCCTTTAATACTATCTTGCTCTGACAAATAATTGTTCTTGCCTAGCACCTTGTGGTTACTGGGATAGGCTCTAGTTTTCCTATGATTCTGTTCAGGATAAGTTGCTTGGATAATGACTATATATATATATATATTCTATTCTATTTAATCTATACTAATAAACGGCAAAGCCCTCACTGACTCACTCACTCACTCACTCACTGACTGACTGACTGACTCATCACTAATTCTCCAACTTCCCGTGTAGGTAGAAGGCTGAAATTTGGCAGGCTCATTCCTTACAGCTTCCTTACAAAAGTTGGGCAGGTTTCATTTCGAAATTCTACGCGTAATGGTCATAACTGGAAGTTGTTTTTCTCCATTTACTGTAATGGAGTTCAGCTGGAGGGGCGGAGTTTCGTATGACATCATCACGCCTCTCACGTAATCACGCATTACGTAGAAAGCCAGGAAGAGCTACAAAACGCGCTTTAGAAAACATGCATTATATAATTAAGAAGGCAGCGAAACAATTAGAAGCGAGCGAGTGACATATAAAACCATATTCAGCGGCTCACATGAACTGACGCAGTGCGCAGACAAAAAGTAACAGTTCCAAAGAGTGCTGAACAAAAACCGAAATAGATAAACCACACGGCGTGGCGCGATAGTAAAGCATTCGCCTGTAGCGCCCACGTCCGAGGTTCGATTCCCGAGAGGGGATGCACTAAGTATGTACGCGCGCTTCTCGATTTATTTTAACCTCGCATCCCCTTAGTTTGAGACGTATGAAAACGCATGC
>JANRMT010062837.1:59601281-59613998 GCA_026402145.1 Polypterus bichir lapradei
TTCTCGGTACTCAAATGTGGCAATTGGTGCCACGACCCACCTGCCAAGTTGTTTGCCTGCCTATGGTAAAGTCATCCCTGATGGAGGATCGCAGGAATCGTGGGAAAGAGGGGTCCTTTCATCGGATTGGCTGGCCCAGCACTGTTTTAGCCGTGGATTGGCCAAATTGGGGAGGCAGCTTGATGGATGAGGTCTCCAGGACTCTAAAAATATCCAAATCTTATTATGTGATATCATCTGCTGCTAAATTCTGCTCCGTACTTCTAAAAGTTTTATTTTTATGCTGTATTAAGGATTTGTTCTGTTTTGTGTATTGTATTGTATTGACCCCCTTCTTTTGACACCCACTGCACGCCCAACCTACCTGGAAAGGGGTCTCTCTTTGAACTGCCTTTCCCAAGGTTTCTTCCATTTTTCCCTATAAGGGTTTTTTTTGGGAGTTTTTCCTTGTCTTCTTAGAGTCAAGGCTGGGGGGCTGTCAAGAGGCAGGGCCTGTTAAAGCCCATTGCGGCACTTCCTGTGTGATTTTGGGCTATACAAAAATAAACTGTATTGTATTGTATTGTATTTACAGCTGTTGCCATTTCTTAATGACTGATTTAAATTACCTCAACGGTAGGGCTGCCAACCGTCCTCATTTTCCCAGACATGTCCTCATTTTTAATGCGCCATGGACTGTCCAGGAGGTATTTATAAAATTTTGAAAATATCCAGAATTTTGGCTCCTAAAATTTGAAAATCTCCATATCTTTATCATTGGTAAAAATTGAAAGCCATACACCAATCAGCTTTTACGGAAGTAGTGCGCACACGTTTTTACCTGAATCTTCACTTTCATTCCAGTAGTAAGCAACACAGATATTGACGAGAATAGTCGACATCTGTACAACTTGGCTTTTTCGCTTCATCTTTTGAATTCAGCTTCATCTTCATGGCGAGTAGACAGTTCATTATAAATGTTGTTCCTTTCCTTAATTATTTGTAATCCTAATTAACCATAACTAAGTGAATTTATTCAAAATCGAAATTACAATTTCACGTTTTCTATGTGAGATCTTATTTTCAATTCTTCTTTCAGCAGATTGGTTATACAAGAACTTTCATACATCCAGGTACAGTCTGTCGTATTTAAGTGCGGTAAGTACTGCTTTGTAATATTGTAATGGAAAATATTGTTATTACCACCAATTGTCACAAAATGGATTTATAATTGTAAATGAATGAGTCAACTATTAAAGTTTCAGTTCATTTTAAAAAATCACACATTTCTTCTGTCATATAAATGCAATATCTTTTTAGTTATCAGTTGATCAAGTAATAAGTTACTTCTTCAAGTAATTTAATAATATTTTCATAATTCTTTCATTAACATAAATTCAGGAATACCCATTATACCGAATAAAAAGTGCAAGTTCACAGAATACTTGAACAAAAAACATCCTTGTTTTTGAAAGGGCAGAGCAGATTCAATTAAGGGGGCTAAGCTCAATAAAACCCTAACCCTAAAAGAATGTAGATAAATGCAAATAAACTAAATTGAAAAGAGTAAAATAATTTTTATTTTACTTGAAGTAAATTTACCATGTGCATCATTTTTTACAGGTTTACGACAGTTTAGCTATCCTAATAAGAATAGAAAGGAATGAAGTCTGTTAATTTAAGAAGCCTGACATTTTCAAGATATTTAATGGGTTATTAGTTTACCAGTGACTGCGATTGGGGCCATCATATCATAATTATAGTGATAAACTACTACTAAAGCTTTATATCATTTTAAAAGACCACAGGACCGTATAATGGTGTATTATAGCATCATAGGGAAAGGTGTCTTTTTTCGATCCAAATGTCCTCATTCCCAGATAAAGAGATTAGGAAGCCCTATTCAAAGCATATTTAGTGAGTTGGATATTTTGTGGTGTCCATCACCTGAGCTGTACTTTTCTGTTCTTGGAATTGCCTGGATGTGTTCTTTTGTCTTCATTGTGTAGGTTAAGCCACCATACTGGCTCATCACAAATTGGACTTCTCAGATAGGAGCCATTTATACAATAATCAACTAAAACCCCAGATAGGTGATCCTCATCGGACTAATTCTTGACTTCAAAAACCAGCTGGCTACACCAGTGATGATATTAAAGGATAAGTATGGTATTTTACAAGTCACAGTTAATTCTTCACAAACCTGGTATATACTGTATATATATAATTGTGCTCTAAAGTTAAACATTTTCTATAAGTTAAAAAAATTATCTTTCACAAACTAGAGCAGTGAAGGCTAATGGTGTATGGGACACCACTTGAAAATAAAAGCCTAAAAACGTACCGATGAATTGGCAAAAGTTTCGATATAAGAAAACATTCCTTCCATATTTCTAATACATGTTTGTGACAGTAAATAGGATCTCTCTCTCAGGGGTGGGGGGCGACTTGTTTTCAATCCTATTTTTTGTAAAAATTGATCTATTTGTATGGAATGATTACAATAAAATTAATAAAATTTTTAAAAAAAGTAAATGGGATCTGGAAATAATCATTTTATTGCACATTCCTGGTTACTATTTTTGTTTGAGGTAAGGATACATTTTCTATTTGCTTTTGTGAGTTCTCAGTAAATAAAGAAGTGGATCAAAACAGAATCAACAACATGACATGAAAGGTCAACCACACCCTGGGGGATGAAAGATTATTACAGAAGAAGACAAATGCTGAGATGGTTTGCACCGCCGGTCTTCTTTTAAAATGACTGAAATTCAGTTAATCAATACTTGACAATTGTCTTGGATGTATTTGGTACGTTTTTAAGCTTTTATTTTCTAGTGACACCCAATACCCCAGTAGCCTCCATTGTAAAGCGCCAGTGAGGGCAAGCTGTCTTTTAAAATTTATAGAAAATGCTTACCTTTTGAATACAATTTCACGTGGCAAATACATGTATACCATTTTTGTGAAGAAATAACTTCAGCTTGAAAAATACCAAACTTATCCTTTAAAGGAGCTGAATACTTTTGTGTTTTATATTTGCAATTAATTTAGACCAATTTGACACTGAAAAGTCTTTTTCTGTTGCTCTCTGTCAAAAAATCCAAATTAAATCCATTAAAGATGGTTAAATACTTTTTATAAACACTGTAACCAATGTGCAGGATTATTTCCAAATTTTGTTTTTTTTTACCTGGAAACATAAAGCACATTATAATAACAAATCTATGGAGAAAAACTATTTAAAGAAATAATTTAAGCACTCTTTGTTCAGCAGCATTGCAAGTTTATGAAAGTAAGCAATATAAATACTAAGATGTCATGTAGGAACTCTTTGAAACAAATGCTGAATAATTAATTTGTACTAGTACATTTTTTAGTGTTAATTTGACAGCTTTCCTGGGCTATTGAGTAGGTGTGAATCATAATTAGTGGTAGTCGCTCGATCCATTAATGTTTGCTTGTAGGCAGGAGGCCACAGAGTCCTTCCTTTTTTATTGCACATGAATGTGTGTGCTGAGTAAAACTTCAACTAATGTTGTTTAGGTGAAATAAGGAAGTCACACTAGCTATTTTCCTTTAGGTGTATCCAGTGGTCAAAGAAAAGTGTTTAGTTTGTGACTGAAACAACAAGATGTTGATATTTAAGCTACTTTTCATGTTACATTTTGTATGTGGCATAGTGGGTAGCACTGCTGCCTCGCAGTAAGGAGACCCTGGTTCACTTCCTGGGTCCTCCCTGCGTGGAGTTTGCATGTTCTCCCCGTGTCTGCCTGGGTTTCCTCCGGGTGCTCCGGTTTCCTCCCACAGTGAAAAGACATGCAGGTTAGGTGCACTGGCAATTCTAAATTGTCCCTAGTGTGTACTTGTTGTGTGTGTGTACCCTGCGGTGGGCTGGCACCCTGCCTGGGGTTTGTTTCCTGCCTTGCGCCCTGTGTTGGCTGGGATTGGCTCCAGCAGGCTCCCGTGACCCTGTGGTTAGGATATAGCGGGTTGGATAATGGATGGATGGATGGATTTTGTATGTTGCACTTAATATTATCCTGTGCTCACTTCTAGTCAGTGTGGAGTTTGGGTGTTCACCTCATGTCTGAATGTAATGGCTCGGTCGACTGGTAAATGAAAACTGTCCCAATTGATATATATGTTAGTGGGCCCTACAATTGGCAGTTGCACTCCCAAAGGTTGATCCCTGATTTGTGCTCAGTGCTGCTCATATAGGCTGTGGCTCTGCAGTTGCCCAGACTTTTGTTAAGCAGGTCAGAGAATATTATGTTAAACAAATTACATTAGAATGCCATTTCTCAAGGCCGTCCTAAAATATTTGTATATTTGTATCCTTAGCATTTGTACTGTGCATTCAAATACCCAAAGGTTTTGTTCAGTTGGTGTAGAAACTAGAGACTAACTGTTTCATTATGTTAAAGTGTTTACAAAAGGCACTTTTACCTCTAATATTCTTTCATATTAGAAAACAAATTAATACTGAAAATGCCAAAACTGCTAGCTTTGATTTGCACGTACACCCGGCAGTACTTACCAATTAAACATTTACTTAGTCCAGAAAACCTTAAATACAAAGCAAGAATACCTCAACACAGGACGAAGCTGATTGCCTCAGCTTCAATACCTTACTAGAGGCTAGAAGCTGCTGGCTCACAAATCATCCCTGCTGGGATTCACTTCTGTGTCTATCCATCTTCGGAAGCTACCTCTGAAAGGGATGCACTTCAGAATATCCTTGCGAAAGCCAGAGACTGCCACTACTACTCCTGCCTGTTTTTAGTACCCTAATGATTACCTTTAAGTGGAATGAATAATCTAATAAAAGCCAAAGACTAAGAATGCAGCGTAAATTTGCTTTTATTAACATTTATCAGTCAATTTTAGGACAGCTACTCTTTAATTTATACATGTTACCCCTGGGTAGCATTGCCTGAAGGCATGGCATCTCTTGCCACAGTTATGCTGATGACACTCAGCTCTGTTGGCCATGTCTTCTGATGATACTGGACTCACTTGTAAACTTAGATATATATAACTTAGATATACTTAGATATGTTAGATATAAAAGCCTGAATATCACAGAATTTTTTTCCAGCTAAAGACAGGATAAAACAGAGGTATTGATTATTGAGAATCTGACCCCCAAACTAAAAAAAACTAGGACTCAACCCAAACCAAGAAGCAAGAAACTTAGGAGTGATTTTTAAATCTGACTTTAATTTTTCAAGCGTAAAATGTCACAAAAACAGAATTTTATTATCTGAATAACATCGCTAAAGTGAGACCTTTTATATCTCTGAGTAGCACAGAGAGATTGACGCACACATTTATATAGTAACTAACAGAAAAAGACTATTGTAACTCTCTCTTTTCTGGTCTACTGAAGAATAAAAAAAATCAGTTACAATCAATTCAAAATTCTGCTGCACAAGTGGACAAGTGCTGACTATGACCAAAAGGATAGCACACATTATGCTTCTCTTAAAGTCCTTACACTGGTTATCTGTTAGTTTTCATATTGATTTTAAAATACTTTTATTACTTTATAAGGCACTTCATGGCCTTACACCAAATTATCTTTCAGAGATGTTATTGGTTTATAAACTAGGAAGGCCATTCAGATCATCCAGTTCCTCTTGCTTAGCTATTCCACAAAGCAGAACAAAAACTTTTGGTGCTGCCTGTTTTAGCCATTATGCTCCCAGCCAATGGAACAGCCTTGCTGAGGATGTGAGAGATGCTGAAAACATTGATATTTTTAAATGTACACTAAAAACCCATCTCTTTACTCTATCTTTATTGTAGAGTTTTATAATTGTATGTTTTCAGTATTTATACTTAATTTTAAAATTTCTTATTATCTGTCTTACTTTATTATCATTTCTGTTACTATGCATACATGTGTTTATGAATTCATTTTTAACAACCAATGTTGTGTTAATCGGTTGTAAAGCACTTTGAATTGCATTTGAGTATTTGAAAAGTGCCATATAAAAAAGGGTTTGATTGATTGTTGAAGAGTCAGTAAACAACAAGACCAATTCAGCAAAGCAAGGCTCAAAATCCATTTCAATCATTACTTTTGTTTATTTTTTATAAACACCAGGCATAAATGTTAGATATGAAAAGATACAACATCAATGATTCTAATGAGGGTCACACAGCAAGCTCCGCATCAGGTGACAGGTGTAGCTTTAATTGTTGCAGCCTTTGTCTTCTTAAGCTAAATATGATGCTTGTGAGGGGAATGGCATTCTGTAAATGACAAAATCTGACTCAGTTGTCTTCTCTCTCTCCTTCAGCTATGATGTCCCTCACAAAATGATTTTCTTATATGCATATACACACTGGTTAATTTAATATCCAAGCTTAAACATACAGTGGAACCTCGGGTCACAACCGTAATTCGTTCCAAAACTCTGGTTGTAACCCGATTTGGTTGTGACCCAAAGTAATTTCCCCCATATTTTTTAAAGATTTTTAAGTACAAAAATATTTCATTATTCCATAGAATGCACAGCGTAATAGTAAACTAAATGTAAAAACATTGAATAACACTGAGAAAACCTTGAACAGAGAAAAGTAACATTGCAAGAATTCACGCTATAGCCTTACAAACCGCTCGCTGTAAACACTTTTTTTTATGAGTTTTAAGCACATGAAAAATCATGAACATTTGAAAAATCCGTAATTTAATAAACAACCAAGAAAAGTAACATTGCAACAATGCACGCTACGAACTGATCGCTGTAAACACTTTTTTTAATGAGTTTTAAGCACAGGGAAAACATAAACATTTGAAAAATCCGTAATTTAATAAACAACCAAGAAAAGTAACATTGCAACAATGCACGCTACGAACCGATCGCTGTAAACAGAAGTGAAGTGGAGGTTAAAATCCAATAGAAAAAAGTCCTCATTAAATACGAGGTTAAAACAATACTCGAATCAATTTCTTTAAAAACAAGCCCAGTGCATTCTTTAACTGCCTTCTCAGCCTTACACTGCCAGCCCTCTCTCTCTCTCTCTCTCTCTCTCTCTCTCGCTCGATGCACAGGGAGAGACTGAACACGTGCGGAAATCATCGGTGCGTGCGAACTGGAAGGGAAACTGGCTTCTTCGTCACCCAAGTGTGTGGTTGTGAACAGATGCAAAAGTTTGGCAAACATTTTGGTCGTAACCCGATTTGTACATTTTCCGAGACGTTTGTGACCCGAGGTTCCACTGTATATATAAACTAATGGTAATAATATCTTTTCTTGTGTTTTCTGCTACATTTTCATATCCCCCAGAATTCTTACCTAGTCCCAAAAAACACATTGTCTGATCCTTTTTTATTTCACTTTAAAAAAACATATGAATATTAATGATCTAGTGACTATGACGATGCAGGTTCTACTCCATGCTCCCATCTAGCTTCTGGGGAGCTCTCGAACCTGACACAGTCTGTAATGTCACCGATGAGCTAGACAGTGAAGACATCAACAACGAAGCAAGGGGATGGTGCAAAAAGTGCAGAGTGCTTTTATTAAAATCAACAAAACCAAAAACAGTGTCCAAATAAATAGTGCAGTGTCTCAAGTAGTTCTTAAATAAATAATCCATTAAAACAGGTGAAAAGGTGGAGGTTAAAATCCAATAAATACATCCATTAAAAATGAGGTTAAAAACAATGGCTGGAGCAGCTCCCCTGCAGCTCCCCTGCTTCTCCCTTACGGGCCGTGCAACAGCAGAGTCACCCTACCAGCAAATGCAGCTCCCTTCAATTCTGGTCCAGTAGCCTTCCAATCCCCAACTACGTAAGGCTCCAGCAGGACTGAGACTTGGGTTCCCTCCCCAGTGGCCAGGGCGCTTGCGCTGGGGCTCAAAACGGCCAAAGCCTCCTCGACTGCCGCTCCCTTCAACGGCAAGTCATCTCCTCTGCTGGTCTCTACAGCCCCTCAAAACTGCTCAGCTGGAGCGACCGCTTCAATCTTTCCCCCCAAAAGTTGGCCAAACACTCCTCCGGGGCTCTCCTACCAGCTGCATTCAACCTTCAACGAGCCTGCTCTCATTCACGCTCTCACTCATTCACGCAATGGCTTTCTCTTTCCTGCTGCCTTCTACTCCCATATCCTCCGTTCCCATTGTTTCCTTTTTTCCCACTCCTATCCGCCTCGCGCTTCTACTACAGTATATATTACAGGGACGTGGATGGGTGTGGTGAGTAGCAGCTCCCGGCATCAATTACGGATGCAGACGACTCCTCACCTGTGCACTTAAGCGAGGACCGCCCGCATCATGAAACACACAGGAACGACTCCGGCCACACACCCCCTCTAAGCCACAAGTGCAGTGATTATCTATTAAAACTGGTCATTTTAGTTTGAGGTGTGGACCTGCTATGCCACAGTGACCTCATTTGTACTTGTCTGAACATTTTGATTACACAATACACACAATGGCAGCTTTCACTTAGGAGCTCTGGACACACAGTTTATAAGCTATATCCTAATAATCCTCACATGAAAACATACTAAAGTTAAATATTACAAGTCACATTTAGCATATTGTAAAATCTCCATGTTTTATCAGTGTTACACTAAACAACAGATTTGTAAAGGAGATGTTGTACTGGATGGAGTATTAGAAGCAGGGCCATAGTCTTTGTTTGGATAATCATAAGCTTTGGACACTTACCAAACAAAACCTGAGATTGTGGTTTTCACCAGCTAGAATAAGATTTTCCCAAAGAGTGACATGGTGGGGACCTTGACACTTCTGACTATTCTTGAAATTATTGGAACAGAATGAAAGGAAGCAGTTGGGTGTCTAATGAGGTTCAGCTATTGGAGCTGTGTCATGGAAACCATGCTTGCAGAAGCAGGATATGCTGCATTAAATAACTAAAATCATTTTGGAGCTCCCAGGAGCTGAAGATTGTAGTAGTGGTACTAGGAGTAATTGGAAAAGAAAGGGAAATTACAGTTAAGGCTGTTTTGCTTAGCCAGTTATAACTGTGACCCTCACTAGGGGAATTACTACGGATACAAAAGTAGAATGAGACTGAATGAAAAGTAAACATACTGTATGTATGTGTGCTTTCAGATATCAGGCAATTCTAAGTGTTTGCTTAATTTTCAGGTCAAAGTTATTATGGGTAGCCAGAAATAACCCAGTAGCTTTGGCCACAAAGCAGAAGCCCATCCTGGCATGGATATCAGTCCCTCAGAGGAAAACCTCAAGTACAGTACATACACACATTCATCCTTAGAAGGCCAAAGTAGAGTTTTCAGTTACTGTAATATACACATCTTCAGCATGTAGGAATAGAAAACACAGTATCTTGAAAAACTCTTTCAAAGCACAGGATGAATGTGCAAACTTAACACAGATAGGACAACTTAGACTTTGCCATTGACATATGTCACCATGTCATGATAAAAACTAACACATTTTGGGTGCATTGAACTAACCAGGAAGTAATGGGGGAGGACAAGAGGCTCTGGGAATTCCCAAAACCTTTGGAAGACATCAGAAGGTCATATGTGTGGAACAGGTGGGATCCTGCTGTAGGCTTTGGAGGGCAGGTAGTACTTTTACCACCAAGCATGGCTAACCATTTAACTGGCCTATGGTAGTCAGGGATGCAGGAACACCTGGGGTCTGATGCATAACGGCGTGTGAAGAATTCACACTATAACGTGGCGTGCAGACAAAAGCGGAAATGTGCATATGCACAAAAAATCCAGATGCATAAATCTGTTGCAAACACCAACTTCTACATTCTTCCACTACATAAATCCCGCTCAGTGTGAAAAGTAACGCACGTGCATGCGTCTGCTGTCCCGCCCCATCTCCTGCCAGAATTATGCCTCTTTGAATATGCAAATCAATATAAATAGCCCAGTGTTCTGTGAAAAGGCAATGGCAAAAGCATGGGGGAAGATAGAAGAATTTCAGCGAATACCAAGTGGAGGCAAGGAAAAACGTACTTTTTGTTGGTTTAAACAGTGGTGTAAACAACAAAAGGAAGTTGATTGAGTGATATAGAGTGTCGGAGAAACTTGTAAGCTCAAGTTCACAAAGTCGCACAGTACCCAAAATAAAAAAGAAGTTGTCAGATATCAAATTCGCCGTGAAAAGGCGAGTCGTAGCCCACTGTCTGAGTGTCATATGAAAGCTTATTAGGGTACAGAAAAAAGAAAAAAAAATAGGCACGCAGTGGGATAAGAGCACAAAATGTCTTTAATCTCTAAATGTCCACTTTAATCACGTAGTTTATTTTGTCATTAAAGTAGAACATCATAAACTTCATGTTAAAATCGTTTAATTTACTAGTTTTTCAAATCCCATCGTAACTAAAGTAGCATATTAAATGCTTTGTTTTGTATGTGTTCTTCTATGTGCTCTATGTGTGTGAATCACTACGTGCTTCTTAAACGGGCTTTCTCTTCCTCCGACAGGACACAGAATCCATTACATTTGTGATATTACAGCTCTCTGAATAATTAAAATACTGAGATGTATACTTGATATAATTTTCATGATGATAGGAGTTAAAGTATGTTATTAAACATGGGAACACGGTGGCGCAGTGATTGTTCATGCCTCATGAAAGATGCTTGCTGCGCCGTGCATGACCTTCGATGAAATAATTTAATGCAGCAGTACTGTCTCTTTCAAACATACTAACCTCCAATTCCTATCCTTCCTTTTCTTTCTTCAAGTAACCAATCGCCACACAATCAGCTCTGTAATAGACGTTAAGCCATCTGTAAGCTTAGAATACCGATTCTTCAAAACTTTTAAGTAACATTGAAATATCTTCGTAGTACGTGTTTAATTATTCCATCCATCTATCTTTGCCTTGTCGTGCCAGCCCCAGCAAGAATACAGCGCGAGGCAGGAACAATCTGTGAATGGAGCGTCAGCTCCTCGCTAGCACTTTGACAGCGTGTCCTCACATGTTTAATTATTAACAATATAGATTATTTAAATTAAGTTAAAGTTTTATCTGTATAATATAATAAACATATTTTGCTGCATTTCATCTTAAAAATTATAATGTCATCATATGTAAATACACGCTTTATAAAGTGGCTCAGATTGTGCAATATTATAACTGTATCGCAAGTTTACAGTGAGGTACTTGTACTTATAAGTACAAAGCGTTTATAGTTCTTGGGATGAAACTGTTTCTGAACTGCAAGGTTAGTACAGGAAAGGCTCTGAAGTGTTTGCCATATGAGAGCAGTTCAATAGACAGCATGGCTGAGGAAGCGTGTACTAGATTCTGTATACCGATAATTCTATTTCAGATCACCTGCTGTAGATCTGGGATTCCACACTCAGATACAGTGATATAAATACTCCAAGTGGTGCAGTGAGAGTAATATGGAAAAAGATGATCCGCTGTGGCAACCCCTAACGGGAGCAGCTGAAATAAGAACAAGAAAAAAGTGCAGTGAAGTGCAGTCTTGAATGAGGCATATTACCTGTATTGTGAGGGAGCGTCAGTTACGGCACTATGGTCATGTGACGCAATTCCCAGAGGGTGATCCAGCTCGTAGGATCCTCATTGTTGGGGACCCGAGTAGATGGACTAGGCCAAGGGGTTGCCCACGTAAGACTTGGCTGTAGCAGATAGAGGGTCATTTCCGGAGAGAGGGACAGGACTGTGTGTCTGCCTGGGCGGTTGCCAACTGGGAACCCGAGCTGTTTCGTCGTGTGGTGGGTGCGGCAACGCGCTCTACCAGTCTATACTCCCCAACTTGACTTGACTTGACTTTGGATAAGACTGGGGTCATAAAAGATTTCTGGAGATCTTTCAAAAAGAGTAGGGTTCATCCCAATGTCCTGGTGAAATTACCCACCACAACTTGGTCATTCTGGACCCCTAATAATCCCTGCCTCTAACTGGCCAACTATCTCTTACACATTCACCACCTAATAGCTAATGTGTGGTTAACATGACTGTCACATCATCCAAGTGGGTGCTACACATTGGTGGTGGTTAAATGGCTCCCCACTGTGTATGTAAAGTGGTTTGAGTAAGCTAAAAGCACCATATAAGTTTAAATATAATTATTATTATTACTGTCTCTTGCTTGTGGGTAGATTATGATTGGGTCTTCCATCATTCATTCATTCCATCTCCTGGCCATTTTCTATTATTCCAAAATTCCTTTGGATACCTGTCTCTTACCAGTCTTCCAGCCATGCCATAAATCAGTTCCAAGTCGGAGTCATCCTCATGTTTGGTGCAGATAATCCAGACTACAGCTGTATTGCCTGTACTGTTATTAGCAGTTTTAAATGAATAGGGAATAAGAAGAAGTCACAAAGTGAAAACATCAGGCCAAAGGTTGAAACCAGGAAGCTGTAAAGTAAATAAGCAAAGCTTAGGACATGAATCAAAAATCGAAGCCAGAATGCCCTGTAGGATTTCATAGCCAAAAGGGAAAACCTAACCAGAGCCAAATTGAGCAGATGTTAAATGAGGAAAAAGAGCAGAAAAAAAATTTGCAATTGGAATATAATATTAAGAATGATTACTAAAGGTGAATTCTTAAGAGGAACCTGAAAACTCATATGATCAGGAAAATGTATGCACTGAAATTTATGTGGTTGAGTCATGTTGAGGACATCACACGTCTTACCTGGTAGCTGCTTAGCAACCATCAACAAAAAGGTAGTTCATTAATTTTTAACATCATTAAAACACTTTGAAATAACAAAATATATATATAC
>JANRMT010062837.1:59674589-59686564 GCA_026402145.1 Polypterus bichir lapradei
ATATTATATTATATTATATTATATTATATTATATTATATTATATTATATTATATTATATTATATTACATTTTCTGTGCCATTGTCCCACCACTTTTAAATATGAAGTCAGATTGACAGACTATTCAAGAATTCAAGGCAATAAGTATTCTCTCTATCATATAATTTATTTTATATCAATATTAATCAGTTTGAAAATGTTATCTGTATAGTTGTAACAATGGTGTAACTATGCCTGTAACTTTAACATAAACAAGCAGAAAGGCTATGAAATAGAGAAACAGCTAAAGGACTTCTTCTGGTTGTGCAGGAATAGTTGGCATTCGGAGTAGAGTGTCCATAAAAACAGTTAGAAGGTAGATTTCAAATCCAAACCTTCAATTTGCAGATATTTCTGTACATATGACAGTGTGGGTGTGTGGTCTACAATAAAAAATAAAGTAGATCTATTCTTAGTTCTCAAATTACACATAAAGAAAAATCACATTGCAAAAATTACACAAATATTAATCTTAAAGTTGCAATACTGAAGTTGACCACTATAACTAAAGGCACTATTGAGAAACGTTTAGTGTTAATGAAATTACAAGCATAACTATTATAACACAAACAAAAAACAAATGAACAGAACTTACGTTGCTTCACTTGACGCACACTATTTCTAAGGAACTCTCTAACTTTGTGAAGTGCACTTAAACAGACAGTGAAAACAACCATGCTTTCTTTTTCTACCTGCTACCCACAGTACTTCGCTCAGTGGAAGGCAGCATCTAAGTACATCCTCGTGATGACTGAACTCCGCCTCTCAGACACTGCCGCCCCCAAATACGTGGTGCATATTTGCTCCTCAAACGGTGGAATTCTTAGGATTCGGTAGTCATATTGTTGGAGTCATTGTCTTGAATTTCAGGCAGAGGAATCAGACGTGCTACAGGTCTTGTTAATATTCGGTCCTTGATTTTAACGTCTGCCGATCTGACCTGTCCATCCGGCCCAGAAAACACCTTGATTACTCTTCCAATTAGCCAGCATGCTCTAGGAAGTTGGTGGTCAGCCAGCAACACTACATTACCTACTGATAAGTTCTTGTTTGAAGCATGCCACTTATCCCTTCTCTGAAGGTCTGATAAATAATAGCGTACAAATTTAGACCAGAAATGAATGGCTGAAATCTGGCTATGTCTCCACTTCCTATTGCCCTTTAATTCTGTTTCTGAATACAAAACTTGTGGGAGAGAACTGTCAGGCCGCCCCATAAGAAGAAGATTTGGTGTGATTGGGTCCTAATCAGCAACGTTACTGTTCAAGATTCCTTCAATTTCTGTCAAGACTGTCCTAAGCACTTCTTCGGTGACAGCCTGGGATCCTACTGAATTATGCAATGCATTTTTCACTGATCGTATCTCCCTTTCCCGTGTTCCTCCAAAGTGGGGTGCACCTGGTGGATTAAAACGGAATCTGATCTTCTGCTTCGCCAGTTGTTCTTGTAGTTCAGGACTAAGCTCGGCAAAGGCTCTTTGCCATTTTCTGTCTCCTCCATGGAAATTGGTACCCTGGTCTGAGAGAAGCTCATATGGTGTACCTCATCGAGCAATGAATCTTCTCAAGGCCATCAGAAAGGAATCTGTGTTGATTCCTGTAATGGTATCAAGATGAACACATCTAGTGGTGAGACATTTAAATATAATTCCCCACCTCTTCTCTGTGCATCTTCCCATCTTTACTTGAAATGGGCCAAAGCAGTCCATACCTGTACTAAAGAAAGGGGGTTTGTAAAGACGTATGCGCACTGGAGGCAAATCTGCCATTTTTGGTATTACTGGTTTAGCCTTCCCTTTACGGCATTCTAAACAGTGGTACTGATGTTTGCGGATAGCCTTACGCCCTCAAAGAATCCATATACTGTACTTCTTCGAATATCTGCAAAAACTCTCTCTGGACCTGGATGACACAGTTTGTTGTCATATTCCTTAATTAACAGCTTAGTGGTGGGATGCTGGGGATCTAGTACTACGGGATGCTTTGTGGATATCTCCACACTCTCAAGTTGCCCCAGAAGTCCTACAATACTAATGAGATCATTAGATTTGTCAAACTCAGGGACGAGAGTGAGCAGACGACTGGTAGGCGGAACTGATTTTCTGGCCTTTAGTAACTGGTATTCTTCAGGGAAACTGACCTGTTGAGCTGTCTGGAAAATCCACAACTCAGCATTTTGACATTCTTTAGCAGTTGGTTTCTGATTTATATCTGCTGCCCCGTGTTCTGCCTGGGTGATAGCTTCTACTAGTTCTGTCCATGTCTTGTATTTGCAGGCATCTGCAGTGGTATAAGTTACATTAATTCCACAAAAGACACCTTTCCGATACTCTGTTACTAGGTCTAGGTCTACTGCTGGTGTCGATGGCCATTCTTTGGATGAATGTAATAGAAAAGATGGACCTTGTGACCATCGATTAGGTTCTATCAGTTCTGCCAAAGTCTTACCCTTGGTAAGGTCATCAGCTGGGTTATTGGCAGAGTTCACATAACGCCATGGAATGACGATCTGTAAGTTCTTGTATCTCTGCCACTCTAGTACCAACAAAAACTTTAAAAACGACAAGAATCTGATTGTATCCAGAACAGCACAGTACAGTAGTGGAATCAGACCAGAGAGTGATTTGTGTTATCTGTAAAGTCAGCTCATTGGTAAGTAACTTTGCTTGTTGTATAGCACCTGGGAAATGTAGGACTACATAGAAGGTGGAGCTCATTCTGCCACTCATTCCAAACTCTGAGCAAGTCTTCTGGTAACTGGGGATCATCAAAGTCTCTTTGCTTGTCCCACAGCCTTTGGACCAATACCTTTGCTCGAGTGGTAAATGGAAGTAGAAATCCAAGAGGATCATACAGGCTAGCCAATACTTTGTAGATATTACGCATGGTTGGTGATCCTTGCTGTACTTGGCGATATTTATATCCAAGTTTATCTGATGAGCAATGCCACCATAATCCTAGTGTAGGTTCTTGAATGTCAGTTTGGTTCTGAGACAACCACAATTCCATATTGTCTAACCAAGCTTCCTTTGGCAGATGTCCTATGGTACTGGAGATGTTACTGGCCCATTGACGTATTTCAAACCCACCTGAAGCCAAAAGGTTTGTCATCTTGTCTACTAGTTGTCTTGCTTCCTGGGCAGATGACAGGCTCTGTAGAAAGTTATCATCGTAAAAACTTCTTTGTACAGATAGTCTCAGATCATCATTGGGTTCACTGTTATCTATGATGTGTTGGTGGAGCGCAAAAATAGCGCAACAGGGGCTGCAGGTGGTACCAAAGGGAAGAACCTTCCATTCATACACATCAGGATAGCTATCTCGATTCATATTACGACAGACAAAACGGAGCAGATGTGTGTCATCAGGCAGGAGATGTACCTGGTGGAACATGCCTTTGATATCTCCACTAATAGCTGTACTATGTTCTCGGAAACTGAGAAGTACTCCTAAAAGAGATGGGCCTAGTCTAGGTCCAGGAAGTAAGTGCTCATTTAGATTAAGGCCCTTGTACTGAAATGAACAGTTAAAAAATACTCGTTTTTTCCATTATGACTAACCATGTGATGCGGAATAAACCATGATTCTCTGTCCCTGCTCAGTTCTTCAGAGGTCAGTTTGGTCACATACTGTATCTAGCTGCTACCAACTTTCCAATTTCCTCATTATAGACAGTAGCTCGCTCTGGATCCTTAATCATTTTTCTTTAAGTGTTCCTAAGACTTGGCATTACAACTTCTAAAGTAGCTTTGAATTGAGGCATTGATCCTTTGCGTAGCAAGGGTGTTGCATAGCGGCTAACTACATCCACCACAGCTCTCTGTGTTTTTGATTGAAGAAGATCTAAACATTCCTGGTCTTCTCTAGACTTTGTCACTGCTTTCTCATTCCTATGAGGGAGAGTGTCAGCCAACCAAAGTTTTTGTACATTCTTAAACAGTTCCGACATTGAAAAGGCCAAGGGTTGTTAAAAAACACTGTTGCGTACTAATCTGATCTTGAAGGGCTTTGGCTGGACCCTGAAGTGTCCACCCCAATTTTGTTCTGATAGCTGCCGGTCCTCCAGATGGGCCAAGTTGTACCGGTTCAATGGGGATAATTAAGTGGGAGTTATCAGCACCAATAAGGAGGAGAGGACATGCTTTATGGATTGGCTGGAGGGGCAGGTCTTTAAGGTGATGATATTTCTGTTGTAATGCAGCCACAGGGTAGGAGTGTTCTGACAAGCTTAGATGATCAGCAGTGAAAGCTCTCTGAATATGGTATCTCTTATGAGGCTGGGATGCAGGAGACATTTTGAAAGAAACTGAAGCACCCTGTAGTTCCTTGATGTCCTGCCTAATAATTTTCAAGGACAAAAGTTCTTCTTTCCCTTGGAGACCCAATATCTGAATAGCAGACAGGAGCAAAATTGTTTACTCTGATCTGTCGTCAAGCACTGCAAAAGTGTCTAAAGTTTGATCCCTGTGTAGAAGTAAAACTCTGATTACCTTTAAGAGGACTCGATCAGGTGAGCCTGGATGGTCAAGGTAGAGTGTCTCTGTAGTAGGCTTTACTGGTACTGGAGGTGCTTCTTCCTTTAATGGTTTACTGTTAACCTCATGCAGCACTTTGAGGTGATTTCCTTTACACAAATTGCAAGGTCTTTTTAGGGTGCACTGTGCAGCCTGATGAGATCTGCCACATTTCCAACAGCGCTTGTTTGTCCTAATACAATGTATCTTTATTTAATTTCTGGAAAGTTGGACACTGACCCAGATAATGATCAGAGGACTCACAATAAGGAAAGTACTTTGGTTTCTGGTCAGGCTTCTCTTTTGGCATTTGTTTTGGCGGTAACTCTGATTTGTGGGTTCCTGATGGTTGCTCAGTACCATGAAGGACAGTAGTTGTTCTTAGTTTATTCCTTGGCTCGTTACACCAATCAGTCCTTTGTGCTGTCCGATATTGCTGAGTCTTTATTCTGGGTTGACTTTCACCTTCCTGGCACCAGGATTCAAATTTAATCCACTTGGCAAGGTCAAGTAAGGTGTTTGAGGTACCAGGCTTGTGAAACATCTGTCTACAGAATGATGCCCTCATGTCTGGTGGTAGCTTGGTGAGAAGACGAGCTACATGGAAGCCACAGGATAGTTCAGCCTCACCTTCTGGACCTAGGGATTTAAGTAAACCAACCAATGATTGGATATGAAGTGCAAACTGTTCAAATCCTACTGGATCATCTGGTTGGATATTTGGGGAATCAATTACAGTTGCTATCTTCTTAAGAGCTAGTTGGTGAGGTCTTCCAAACTTCTCAGTCAGTGCAGCCATAGTGTCAGAATATGGGGTTAATGAATGAAGGTAAGCATCTGCCATTAAATGGGCCTCTTCCAGCTTCAAATGATCTACTAGAGCTTAGTACTTGAAAAGTTCAGTTGCATCCTTAGGGAGAAGATTACCCAATGCTAATTTCAATCTAACAAACTCACTTCGGATCACGATGGATAAAATCGGGAATAGTTGGTTTTGGCTCCCTATACTGCATTTCTTGCTTAAATTCTTGCTTATTGCCAGCTTGACTTAACAAGGGCGTACAATGCTGTGAATATACTTAAGCTGAATAATTAGGGATCATTAGCTGCTCTTCATCTTGCCAGTTGGCAAAGGGTGAAATTTGCATGCCTGTACGGTCCTGCGTTTCCTGGTAGAAACGCTGAAGTGGTGAAGGATTAAAATAGCTTTGGACTGAAGATGAGAGTTCACTATCATGCCTTTCATCTAAATAATCCTTATTCATGGCATCAAATTGATCATCTTGAAGATGGGCAAGAAGATGCCATGGCATTGGGACTGGTGTAGTCCGTGGCAGTGATTCAGATGCTGCAGCTGTTAATTGTCTGTTGGTAATACGTGGATGTGGCACTGGTGCATTACCTAGAGTCTGATGACTTGGAATTTGAGGAGATATCTGTCTAGGAGCTATTGTGAGTCTCTTCATCTCCTCCTGGTCATCTCTCAATATTCCTATTTGCTTATTCATTGCTTATTGTGTGTGCCGCAATTGCTGGTTCTCCTTCTGAAGTTTGTATACTGCCAGTTGGATCCTCCTTGGCAGGTAATCAGTTTCCCTTAATTGGCTAAGGATGTCTCCTTGTTCAGATCCACTCATCCTATCAACTGTTATATACCAGGGCTCTTCTTGTGAAATTGGTGAGTCATAGGGTATTGACCCAACTGGATTTCGACTGGTATTAGGATATCCATGATAGGATGAGCTAACTCTCTGCTGACTGAGGGGTGTCATCTTGGCAATTCCCTCCATTGTCAATTGGCCTGAATCCTGCTTGATGTTGTATATTCTGTGCTGTGTATGATTCTTGGCTAGGATAATACACTTCAAAGTCTTCTAAGTAGGCAGGCCGACGGGTGACCCTCTGTGGGCGACTTGAATCACTGCTTGTTTGGAACTGAAACATCTGGGCTACTGTAAACACCACTTCTGACTCGAAGGACCCCAATGAAATAGAGAAACAACTAAAGGACTTCTTCTGGTTGTGCAGGAATAGTTGGCATTCGCAGCAGAGTGTCCATAAAAACACTTAGAAGGTAGATTTCAAATCCAAACCTTTAATTTGCAGATATAGCTGTACATATGACAGTGTGGGTGTGTGGTCTACAATAAAAAATAAAGTAGATCTATTCTTAGTTCTCAAATTACAGATAAAGAAAAATCACGTTGCAAATCTTACACAAATATTAATCTTAAAGTTGGAATACTGAAGTTGGCGACTATAACTAAAGGCACTATTGAGAAACGTTTAGTGTTAATGAAATTACAAGCATAACTATTATAACACAATCGAAAAACAAATGAACAGAACTTACGTTGCTTCACTTGCCGCACACTATTTTTAAGGAACTCTCTAACTTTGTGAAGTGCAAATACTTAAACAGACAGTGAAAACAACCATGCTTTCTCTTTCTTCCTGCTACCTACAGTACTTCGCTCAGCGGAAGGCAGCATCTGAGTCCGTCCTCCTGATGACTGAACTCCGCCTCTCAGACAGGCTAAAATTTGCCAAATTAAAGCAGTTTATATTATGTATTGAAGTGAGTTCCACTCTGATAAATATCCTGGAAAATAATCTGTTTATTTTTCTGAACTCCTTAAATTATAAATTGCGCCAAATGTACAATAATCAACAAGAACATAAATCAAGAGAAACAAAGCCTATTGGAATTATTCATGAAACAAAACAGCACCATCTACTGGCATGAACTAATACTAGACAATATATCACATTCCTCCCCCCTAGATAACATAATGCTTTAGATAGGCTGGCTGGCGAGTTATTCTTTTAGGATGCCCAAGTTCAACATCTGACAGGCCCTCGTTTGGGGTAACTTCAATGGGCTCCTCCTGAATCTGATCAGGTGTCAAGGAATTATCATCAGCTGATTTTTGGGGCGTAGCTGGCTGTGTGTTATTGTGCTCCTTATGATTTTCCATGTGGCTCTCAGTCTCCTGAGGCATTGAGTTAATTACTCGCCCTCTAAGTTGGTTGATGTGTCTCATAATTATTTGGCCATCATCAGTTTTAACCTCGTAAGATACTGACCCCATACCTCTCACTACCATTGCTGGCACCCACCGAGGCCCTGTTGCATAATTTCTTGCAAACACACTATCCCCTGCTTTAAACTGCCTTGTTGGACTGTGTGTAACTTTACAAAACTGTGACTCCTTCTTTCTTTGCAAATCTGATGCTAGATCTGGGTGGAGACGATCTAAGCATGTTTAAAGTTTCCTGTTCATCAATAGTTCTGCTGGACTGTATCCCATACTGGAACAAGGAGTTACATGCTGTTGCAGCAGAAACTTTGACAGTCTAAGATGCCAGTCTCCAAAAACAATTCTTTTAAGTGTGTCTTTAGTAGTTTGCACCATGCGTTCAGTTTGGCTGTTTGACGATGGGTGAAATGGAGCTGTCTTGATATGATTTATGAGATCACGCCCCAAGAATGCCTGGAACTCATCCGAAGTAAACTGTGCACCATTATCAGACACAATTGTATCCGAAAATCCATGTGTGGCAAACAACTTTCTCAATATTTGAATGACAGCAGTTGTTGTTGCAGCAAAAATAGGCCTGACCTCTAACCACTTTGAGAAGGAATCAACAATGAGAAAAAAGGTTTGTCCTTGATAAGGTCCAGAAAAATCAATGTGCAGTCGAGACCATGGGTTCTTAGTTACCTCCCATGGCTGACTAACAGTTTTGGCTGGAGCATGTCGTGTAGTTTGACATGAAGTACAGCTAGTTACCCATCGTTCTATTTGTTCATCCATTTTAGGCCACCACACATAGCTTCTGGCAAAAGCCTTCATATTTACCATACCAGGATGACCTTCATGTAGAGCAGCGAGCACTAAGGTATGTGCCTCATGTGGAATTTTTACTCTGTTTCCCCATAGAAAACATTCCCCTGTATGAAGACAGCTCATGCTGATGCCTTTCAAATGGCTTGAAGTCCTCCTCTAATTTTTCCTTCAGCCACCCCTTCCACACCCAGTTCAGTATATGGGCTAACACTGGATCTGCTGTCGTCATGCACACAATATCAGATGCCTGCAAGGGGGCTCTGGAGATAGATTCTAGCATAAGAACTTCTGATACTGGAGGAGTTTCAAATTCTGGGGTCCTGAGGGATACATGGCTTAATGCATCCGCATTAGTAATTTCTTTTCCTGGGCAATACTGAAGTTCATAGTCATATGCATTTAACAGTAATGACCACCTGAGCATGCAAGGTGAAATTATTTGTGGCGTAAGCCCATTTCCTTTAAACAGCCCCAATAATGGTTTGTGGTCTGTGATGATTGTAAAACTAATCATGAAATTTTTTAACTCCTGCAATGATACCCAGTGCTTCTTTATCAACTTGTGAGTAATTCCTTTCTGTATTGGTCATAGTCCTCGAGTAATATGCAATTGGAGCTTCATGACCACCAGTTACTGTGCGATTCAGAACAGCTCTTTCTCCATAGGGGGAAGCATCACAGATGAGATTAAGTGGTTTCTCCAAGTCATAAAATTTTTTTACTTCATTGAAAGCTGTCTCATGGGTGTCGGACAATTTCCAAACGGTATTTTTATCCAACAGTCTGTGAAGTGGCTCTGCCACAGTGGCCGTATCTTTTAGAAATGAATGGTGGTAGTTGGATGAATTCCTTCAGCATCAACTCTGAACCCTAGGAACTCTACACTTGGTACACCAAACATACATTTGTCTTTTTTTTAGCCTCAAGCCTACATCTGCAAATCGTTGTAGTACTAAATACAACTTTTCAGCTAAGGCTTGCACAGTCTCTGCTCCAATTAAAATATCATCAAAATAAGGAACCACTCCCGGGAAGCCTGAAAGGAGGTCGTCCATCAATTTCTGAAAAATCCCAAGAGCAATACAAACCCCATACTACAGGCAAGTAACTCTGAATGCACCTTTGTGAGTAATTATGGTCTGTGCATCTGCAGCTGCATCATCCACTGGCAATTGTTGATATGCTTGTACCAGGTCTAGTTTTGCAAAAACTCTTCCTTTTGCTAATGTAGTAAGTATTTGATTGATGGATGGAATCTCGTATGGGTGCTCCTGTAATGCCTTATTAATTGTGGATTTGTAGTCAGCACATAGTCGAACCTCACCATTTGGTTTTAATACAGGAACAATAGGAGTGGCCCAAATGGGATGAGTTACTGAAACTAGTGCACCCTGCTTCACTAGACGGTCGAGCTCTATTTCTATTTTGGGGCGGAGAGCAAAAGCAACAGGTCTTGGTTTTAAACGTATGGGTACGACATTGGGGTCCAACTGAAAAACAATTGGTGCAAACTTAAATTTGCCCAAACCCTCTTCAAAAACACAACTAAAATCTTTCAGGACTGACTGTATTGGGTCTGTGGCAAAGCTGTGTATTCCTGTTAACTGAATACCTAAGGGGTTAAACCACTCTCCACCAAGTAGACTGGCCTTTTGTCCCTTAACAATAATAAGGCGTAAATAACCCCCCGTCCTTCCTATAATGTACCTTGACTGAGCAGGCACCCAACACCGTAACATTTTGTTTGTTATAATCCACAAGTTGAATATCACAGGGTACAACAGGAGGAGCATTCATTGGCCATAATTTGTGGTAGGTCTCCTCTGAGATTAAAGAATACTCACATCCTGAGTCCACTTCCATCCTGCACGGCACTCCTTTTAATGTGACAAGAGTATATGTCTTGTGTCTGGTTGTACAATCTCCCACACTGTTGATGATTTCTGCAGAATAGACACTTGTATCAGGTCCATCTTCAAAAATCTCTGCAGCTGCACTGCCTCTTTGTTCTACTTTGAGAGATGAACTTGCACTTGCTGGCTTGCCTTTCACTAGATAAGCCCCCTGGCAACATACTCTCTGTAGATGCCCACGGCGCTTACATTTATGACACACAGTTTCTCTGAAACGACAAATGTCACATCTGTGATTCCCTCCATAACTAATGCAATTTCCTTGATCGGGGTCCAAAATGTCTAAGTGTAAGAAATAAGACTTTGCTTTTGGGTTTTTATTTTGCAGCTGATGGGTGTCTGATGTACACAATTTAATAGATGATTCCTGTATTTCTTTTGAATGTACTGATGCAGCCTCATATGCAAGTGCTTCTTCCTGAGCTAAAGCAAAGGTTAAATTTGATTTTGCTAAGAGCTGCCTCTGAAGAGTCTCATCTCTGACCCCGCATACAAGTCTGTCTCTCAGCAAGGAATCCAAACTGTTACCAAAATTACAGTTTTCAGACAGCCTTCGAAGTTCTGCAATGTAAGCTGTAATACTTTCATCTGGTTTTTGGTTCCTCCTATTAAAATGAAATCGCTGAACTGTTTCTGAAGGGGTTGGTGCAAAATGGTTTTTTAACAATGTTACAATTTCCTGATACGACCTGTCACTGGGTTTAGCAGGGGAGATGAGCGACCTAACAATTTCAAACGTTTTACTTCCCATCACACTCAGCAGCACTGCACGCTTCTGGTCAGCGTCTGTTACTTTGTTAGCTTCTAGAAAAAAGTTCAGTCTCTGCATACGAATCCCATGAGGCCGGATTTGAAATGTCAAACTCCTCAACGTGGCCTAATAATGCCATCCCATATATATATATATTTATTTTTTTTCCGAATTTAAGTTATGATTCTTTTGCAGTTGCACGCTGGATTACTCACTGAGATCCCATCCTCATCGCCACTATTATATATTGAAGTGAGTTCCACCCTGATAAATATCCTGGAAAATAATCGGTTTATTTTTCTGAACTCTTTAAATTACAAATTGCACCAAACGTACAATGATCAAAAAGAACATAAATCAAGAGAAACAAAGCCTATTGGAATTATTCATGAAAACAAAACAGCACCATTTACTGGCATGAACTAATACTAGGCAATATATCACAGTTTATAAGAAAAATATATGAAGAAACTGAAAATGGATGATTAAACGCTGATAAATTCATTAAATCTAACCACGGCAGTGTTTAAACGTCCATAACATTTTTTATAAACATAAGTTTATCTTCATTGTTTATATGAATAAGAGACATTTACAGACACAATCAGTTGATTGCGTAATCTCCAAATTTCAACCAGCCCTTTGGCTGACATGCTGCTTCTTCCCTGAGAGATATAAAACCACAGAACTCAAACAGAGCAACTCCGGCTAAAGGAAGACACTCACTTAAAACGTGTCGTGAAGAAGAACAAGAAGCGCTTAACTTAGAAAGATGAACTGCAGAATCCCAGTCACCGTGGCTGTCTTTCTCCTGGCTCTGACTGTTCTCTCCAAAGGTGAATTTTTATGAGCATTACAAACACTTATTATTTAAGAGTTGCAGAATGCATAGGAATGATGTATGTTTGC
>JANRMT010062837.1:59696564-59706943 GCA_026402145.1 Polypterus bichir lapradei
TGAAGACAGACAGACATAAAAATTGTGATGTATTTAATAAAAATAACCAAGATTTGTTTGTTGTTTTAAGTCATTTTCAAATGGTGCCCTTAATCTGAAGAGAAACAAAAGTGAGCATGGCTTTAAAGATTAGTGATATCATACCTTGTAATGGAGTTATGCTGGGAAAGCTTTATTAAAATCCCTTATTATTACTTTAACAATAATATAAAGCAATAAATGTCAGCGGAATCAGTACATTATCATTATTTTAAAAATTAACTTTTGCTTATTCACCACAAGCAAATGAAAGCTGCCTTTGTAAACTAAAAAATAAATCTCTCCTCAAAAACATAAAACACAAATGTAATGAATAGGGTATGCCATTGTGGAATGATCAAGGCTGATTGACAAAAGGTGTCGTCCTTCTTATGTAACCAAATCCTTCTTTAGGGAATTTCATACAAATGAAAATAATTCCGCCTTCAACAAACTGGGAAATTCACTTTTTAATTTCCTTGAAACAATAATTTCCTTATGATTGTTCTGTTAATGTACATTCAGATAGTTTAATGACATAAAACAAACTCCAGATACTGCAAGTGAAACAAAAATATACCGACAAATAAACATACATAATATAACATAACATGCACAATAGTTTAAAGCCCAGTTACGATAATCCAATACAATGAACCGATTCACGTTGTTCCTGTTTATACTTTTATGGGGTCATTAATGTCATATGTACAGAGTGCAGTAATATTTTTATTTGATGTGCTAATCAAAATTGACAACCTCCAGTGCTGCGATTATTTATTTTAAAAAAGCTTACCTCAAAATTTTTGTCTTGTTTGCCTGAAAGATTTTAGAACACAATTTACAGTACTTTCTATAATTAAGAGACTTATTACTGAAAGTTGCACATACTTCCACCACCATCACCACCACCATTGATTTCTATAGCACATGTTACATTACTGTAGTAGGATCACCAGTGTAGAAGTAAGTATTAGCTGTGGGCATATAAAAAAAGTAATAAAGTTCAGTTCTTTGAAGTCAAAGTTATTTTTTAACAAGAAAATATTTCTTTATGGCACTAAGTATTATTAAAGTAGTAAAAGTGTTTGCTCTCTGTCTGACTTATGGCTTTATTGCATATTATAGCTTGACAAAAGAGAGCCTGAGTAAACACATAACATGAAGTACTGATTTAGATATAAATCAGGAAAGTTCACAGATAACTCTTCGGTTGACCACACTAATCTATACTGATAAAAGGCAAAGCTGTCAGTGACTGACTGACTGACTGACTCACTCACTCACTCACTGACTGACTCATCACTAATTCTCCAACTTCCCATGTAGGTGAAAAGCTGAAATTTGGCAGGCTCATTCCTTACAGCTTACTTACAAAAGTTGGGCAGGTTTCATTTCAAAATTCTACGCATAATGGTCATAACTGGAACCTTATTTCGTCCATATACTGTAATAGCCTCCAGCTCGGTCGCCTTGTGAGGCGGAGTTGTGTCTCGCATCATCACGCCTCCCACGTAATTGAGTGCATGCCCATATAAGGTCAATATTCGCAGGTTAAGGACTGTGCTTAGCATATTCATAAGTGCAGCTACTGCAGAAACCCTCCCTCAGCGAAAGTGCTAAAATTAAATAAAGCCGTGGACATAGCAAGGTCGCACAAGATATTGGTTGTGCTGCTTCCAGACATATATTTTCGTATTAAAGCATTTAACCAATCACATTTCAGCCATCATTTGTTGCCAAGCAGAGAGGCCTTGACAATCCGTTGTGCAGGCCCTCTAACACAGAATAAATGTCGATTAAACTGTTGCTTCAACCAATCAGATTTTGAGTTGGTGTCAGTAGGGCCCTCTAGCAGGCGTACGGCAATGTTACCTTATTCAGACCCATTGATTGGATAGAAGCCGATATGAGGAACTCTACGAGGCCACTGAACGCACCGCAGGCGCTCCGAGCGCAAGATCCTCGTGCACATTACGGCGAACTCCATGGCAGGATTCTGGACAATATTATTTGCCAGACACAGACCAGATTTCAAGACCACGACAAACTGATGTTTGTCACACTCCTCGACCCCCAGAAGTTTCCAGTTTAACACAAGAGCCACGCAGCAGTTTTTGATCTGTCTCGGATAAAAACAGAACTGACTGTGATGTATGCCATGGATGATTTTGCAGGAAAATCTCCCACTGATCTCCTTGACTTCCTTCATCAGAAAATTCTGAATGAGAGCATGGGGCAGCTGTACACATTGTTATATTTGGCGGTGATCATTCCCGTGTACACTGCTTCTGTCGAGCGGACATTTTCAACCCTAAAGCGAATTAAAACTTATGCCAGAAATATGACAGGGCAGGTTCGACTTTCAGCATTAGCTTCGATGGCGATAGAAAGGGACTTTTTGATGGAACTGAAGCGCACGGATAATCCGTACGACAGAGTAATTGTACTGTTTTTGAGGAAACAGAGGAGGATGGATTTTGTTTACAAATAATCCGATTTTTTGGTGTGTAAAATGTTGCGATTTTCCTAAATAATATTGCAAGTTTATGAGTTATTATTGATGTTTTTTATGTCTGTCGCGGCTGTAGCTGCAGTAGAAAGGAACTTGTTCACCCCTGGTTTGTCTATTCAATAAAGGCATTTATTGTGGCTACAGGAGTTATCTATCTGCGATGCAGCTGCTCTTTATACTGTATTTCTGCATATTAAGATGGTTTTTATAACCGTAAATTAGTTTTTGACGGGCGGGTTGATTCAGACAGAGCACTACTAAAGGCCTAGGTGTGAAATGACGATCCGCCACTGGACCAGATGATACGTAAATTTGATGAACATTACAACCCGAAAATAAAAGAGACTGTAGAGAGGTTCAGATTATACTTCTCCCAGTGCGTCTCTCTAAATCCTCCATGCGGGAACATTATCATAAGGCTTAACAATCTTATTGCGTAGTGAACACTTCGATGAATGAAACCTGTTACCTTTACAACGGTTGACAAACACGGAATGTAACTTCAAAACAACACGTCCTCCAAATACGAACCTGTGTGAAAGAAATAATGATAATCAAATCCTTGATGATAGCAACACTCATAACAGTGACAAAACAATCACATTGACAATCAGGTTATGTTTTTTTTTTAAATGTTTCCTTTTCTTTTTCATAACTTCTTTAACACTCTACTTCTCCACTGCGAAGCACGGGTATTTTGCTATATATATATATATACCCTGATCTAACACGCCGTGGCATTAGCTGACTTGCTGACCAACCACAAGCGTTACCTGGTAGGTGACCACCCATACAGTCAGATTGTGATTCAGACTACGAATGCCTTGAATGTAATTACCCCGATCTACATACTGTCAAATAAATGAAACACACGCCGTGGCGCAACGTAAGAGGCTTCGCCGATGACGCCCGAGGTTTGATTCCCGAGAGAGAGTGCAGTGAGTGTGTACGCCTGATGAGCCCAGAATTAGGGTGAAACACGTGTCGCATTCTTTTTGCAGTAAAAACTATTTCAACCATATATATGTGTGTATATGTGTGTATATATATGTATATATGTGGATGTATGTGTATATATATATGTATATATATATATGTGTGTATGTATATATGTAGATATGTATGTATATGTATATATGTATATGTGTATATGTATATATATGTTTATATATGTGTGTGTATGTGTATATATATATGTATGTGTGTGTATATATGTATATATACTGTATATATATGTGGATGTATGTGTATATATATATGTATATTTATATGTATGTGTATATGTGTATATATATATGTGTGTGTATGTATATATGTAGATATGTATGTATATGTATATATGTATATATGTATATATGTTTATATATGTGTGTGTATATACAGGTATATATATATTTATATATATATGACAGCAACACTCATAACAGTGACAAAACAATTACATTGACAATCATGTTACCTTATTTTTAAAATGTTTCCTTTTCTTTTTCATTAATTCTTTAACACACTACTTCTCCGCTGCGAAGCATGGGTATTTTGCTAGTCCTTAATATTTGCCACCGCAATACCAACATATGTGTGGCCTGACTGGGTATGTGACTCATTCATGGCACATAATTTTTCTGTAGCAATATCCTTTATTATTGGCAAAAAACAACTATAGTGCAATGAATCAATATTTGAATTTCGAGTGCTTTTAGAAATAAATGAGAATTGAGGTGCCAAAAGGTGCTCCATGAATTGGTAATGTCCAAAGGATGAAAATGTTAACAATTGTGCCAGGTGAAATAACTTAATTAGGAGAAATGATAAAGTAATCTTCAGAGGTGCGGAGCTCTAATTTCCTCACAAAATGGTCTGTGAATGAACATCATCTTCCGTTGGCCATTTCTGTTCAAATATCACTGTGAGAAGAACAAACAGGATGTGACTTCAGTGGTCCATCCAGAGTTTTCTCTTAATCCACTCAGACAGAATAAAAGATTGCAGTGGTGTCACACTTAATTTCTTCCCCATATTTCTCCATCACAAAGCCATAAAATGCTTTTAAATCCCACATGTCTGACACCAGTTGAAATAGCACCCACTTCTTTGGAGTACTGGAGGAAATGTGGAGTAACGTAACATATAGGAGACACTTTGACATTTGGAGCTGGCGATTCTCAGGTAATATGCCTTTAGCGTGAAACTTTTGTTATACTGAACAGGAATGCAGTGTATTCTGGGAAAGATTTGGGGGTATTGCTCAGTTAGAATGTGCAGCTATTGATTCACATGGGGAAATAACCATGAGCTTGTAATAATGATTTAATAACATTTTTGGTGTTTTTGAATAAACTGTAAGCTATTCTAACAAAGATGAAAAGAAGTAAGCCAGGTGTTCACACTATCATTTTCACATCATTTCCAAAATTATCTCCACCTACACTAAAGTGACCAAAACACATTTGACATCGCTGTTCACCTATTCTGTGCATTGGCAAAAACAGGATGAGGAATTGTCCTCCGTTGCTATTCATTCATTTGCAACTTGCATTTACACATGAAGAATATCAATAGGAAAACCCAATTGTTTGGAATGAAGATGAGGTGGATTGTTATCGTGGAAAATGCACAAGGGTGAGGTGAGCAAAGTGGCTGAGAAAATGTAATGAGCAGTATTCAATCAGGGAAGGGCCCTGTAATGAGCACTAAATAATCAGAGCATGATTAGAAGCAGTGTTTTCAACAGTGAGCTGTTGTTTTCAGAAATATACAGCTCTGGAGAGTTTTCAAAAGTTTCAATTATTGAAGGTTAAAGTAATGGGGAATTGTGGAAAATGGCAAAAGCATAGTGTCTTGAACCTGCCACCATCAATACTATAACTGAGATAAGCCAGGCAGATGAGGACAGACATAGCAAGGGGAAGGTGTAAAAGTGATATACAAACAGTGTCCAAAACTGCAGTGCTCAAAAAGTCTTCCATAAATAAATAATCCATTAAAAAAGTGATAATCCATGAGTTTAAAATCCAGAATTTAAAACAAGGATAAAACTGACACAGTCATTGTGTCAATAATTCATCAGATGTACTGAGCACAACTCCCATTTCATCTCCCCAGTTCATCCATAGCTCGCTCAGCCAGCGGAGACACAAACAGCTGCAGTCCTCACCAACCCAACCCCCATCTTAGCTGCCTCGAGCGGCATTGGCCAGAACGTTTGGGGTTGGTTATGCTCTTGTCATTCTTCTTTTCTATCCCCTGGTTTGCCTTGGATCCCTGGAGAGGACTCCACCACAATCTCACACACACCACTAGAAATAATCAGTGGGGATAATCCGCCCCTAGAGTGCAGATCCTTCGCTTTGTCGCAGGGCCAACAACCACGCTGCCTCTCACAAACAGTGGCTGCTTTGTTCTGCTTCTCCACCAAATTGTGTTCTCTGTTTCTGTTCCTTCTGTTCTGTCTTTTTTCTGTCTCTCCTCTCTCTTTCATACACGCTTCTGTTACACTGCCTCTCTAACTGGGCACAGGTGCAATGAGTTGCTCCCTCCAGAGCATCATTGAGACATCTGACCAACATGCCTTGTCATGCATGGGCATCGGAGGACTCCTCTACGGGCCAGGGAAAGGTAAACAATAGCCCGCCGAGACAAGATGTGGTCCTGTTCTTCATCTTCCCCAACAGTTTCAAGAAGCCGCCCGGCAAGGGCACTTAACGCCTCCCCTTCCGGAAGTACCGGTATAAAGGAAGCACCAACAAAGAGAAGGGCGGCTTATTATTGGGAAAGAAGTCCCTCTACGCGAGAGCGCTGAAGCTCTATTTTTCGTTATTTTTACTGACTTTGTTTGTTCATCTCGCGAAAATTAAACGGGACGATCCGGTTGGTGTCCCAAAGTTCCTACTGTGGCAGTCTGTCCTTCCACCACCCGACCACAAATGGCGTAGCCGGCAGGATCATCGGGTGGAAATTAATAGGATGGCTGAACCTGTAGGCCTTGCGGAGGTCGTACAACAGTTGGCCGATCAACTCGCCCAACTGCAAGCTCACCAAGCGGAGTTTGTAGATGCCGCGCACAACTGAGAGGACAAGGACCGGCCCAACTGCTCGTTCCTATGAGGCCAAGAGAAGACGTGGAGGCGTATTTAACCATTTTCTAGTGCACCGCTAGTAGACAACTTTGGCCGCGCCAGGAGTGGAGCCACATACTTGCACCTTTTCTTGCCGGCGAAGCACAACGGGCCTATTATAATTTGGATGAAGATGTAGCCGCAGATTATCCAACTTTAAGGAGAGAAATCCTTGCTCACTAAGGGTTAACTCCTACTTGTCAAGGTCAGCGCTGCAGGGAGTGAAAGTTTGATCCGGAAAGACACGTGCGGGCTCAGGCCTTCGACCTTTTGGGAATAATGACCCATGATAATAAAAGGACCAGCCTTACCTGTATTCACGGTGAGATTAAGGCATAGCCCACTGCGATCTGCTGGCTCCTGGTCCGTGGACATTTGGCACAACGGGTGGTGGTGCTCCCGAAGCCTCCATATGCCATGATACTGGGAAGAGACTGGTCCCAAAACAACTCAGAGTGGACAAAGCCATGTCTGTTTGGTTCCTTGGCCCAGGATACGGACAAGAGCTGCTCGTCCCAGGAGGAGTCCCAGCCATGCAGAAGAACAGGTAAAATGTCGGCTACCCAGAGTGATCCTGCGGACCTGGAGTCTGCAGAGGAGGGGCCGGAGGCCATTGGAAACCCGCCCCCTACCTCCTATGACTCTGCTGCAGCCGCTGGGTACCGGCCCCACGAATTACCTGACATAACCGTATGGTTCCACCCCCTTGCCTCCTCTTTTAGGCGGGAGCAGTGGAACGACGACTCATTGAAACATGCTAGAAATGCAGTAGTAGCCGTAAATGGACAACCCTCTACAGATTCCCCCCCCCCCCCCCATGCCTTATTTTGTTATCGAGCACAATCTCTTATATCGGGGGATTAAAGGCCATAACGGGGTATACAGCCAACTCCTAGTTCCCTGCTCTTTCCGACGGGAATTATGTGACCTGGCCCACGCTCATTTGTTGGGGGGGCATTTAGGCCCTGAAAAAACTCTATAGCGTATAACAGCACGCTTTTACAGGCCGGGCGTGAACAAGGAGGTGCGGTGATTTTGCAGGTCCTGCCCGGAATGTCAGCTCACCCACATTCCTAGGAAGGATCACGCCCCTCTAGTTCCCCTGCCCATAATTGATATCCCGTTCGAGAGAATAGGTCTAGACATTGTGGGACTCCTCGAACGCTCAGCTAGGGGACATAAGTATATTCTGGTCTTGGTTGATTACACCACCCGACATCCAGAAGCCATCACACTACGAGCGGCTACATCAAAAATAATAGCTCGGGAGCTTATCGGGGTTTTTTCATGCGTGGGCATTCCCAAGGAAATCCTCACGAATGAAGGGACCCCCTTCATGTCTTGAACCTTCAAGGGGATGGCTAAGATACTCCGTGTCCGCCACCTCAGAACATCTGTATACCACCCCCAAACAGATGGATTAGTCGAGTGTTTTAACCAAACGCTCAAACAGATGCTGAGAAAGGTGGTCCGGACGGACAGGAAAGATTGGGACCAGCTCCTCCCTCTAGTCCTCTTTGCCTTCCGGGAAGTGCCTCAAGCCTCAACCGGGTTTTCACCCTTCAAACCCCTGTACAGGAGACAACACAGAGGTCTCGTTGATCTCGTTCGGGAGGGCTGGAAAGATGAAACACAAACTCCTTATCGAAGTATACTGGAGCATGTAGCCGAGCTTAGGGATCGCTTTGAGTGCCTACGACCGGCTGTCCGGGAGCATTTGGAAGGGGCACAGCGAGCGCAAGCCCAGTTGTACAACCAGAACTCCCGCCTCCGGGAGTTCAGCCCCGGCGACTGCGTCATGGTGCTCATCCCTGCCAGCCATTCCAAGCTCCTAGCCCAATGGCAGAGGCCATATGAAGTACGCAAACGGAAAGGATTGGTGGATTATCTAATTTATCAACCAAACGTCCCAAGGAGGAAATCTACCACATTAACCTACTAAAGCCGTGGGTAGACAGTGCTTCCCAGGAGGCAATGGTGGCCTATGCTGCTTCCTTATGTATGGACACCGAACACTTAAATTATGGGGGAAAACTCAATCCCAAACAAAGGTGTGAGATAGCAGAAATAATAAGGTTGATAGAGGAGGTTGTCAGTACCCAGCCTGGCCGCACATCACTCATAACCCACGATATTATCACCGAACCGGGAGCGCTGGTGCGAGAGCGACCCTATAGACTCCTGGAGGCTAAGAGGGCAGAGGTGGGGTTAGAAACAGGTCAGATGCTGGAGATGGGCATGATAGAGGCCAGTCACAGCCCCTGGTCCAACCCGATTGTAGTTGGCGCTTTTGTAATGACTTCCGCTGGCTTAACCAATTTTCCCGTTTTGATGCTTATCCTATTCCCTGGGAGGACGACATGCTAGAGCGTCTGGGAGACGCCTATTACCTCTCCACCCTAGACATGATGAAAGGATATTGGCAAATGCCCTTGACCGAGACAGCGAAGGAAAAAGCTGCCTTTAGTACCCCTAGTGGCCGTGGTTGGAAATGGCCCTGGATAGTGTGACTGTCCATCCCAGACCCCACATGCACACACACTCACATAATGTTCTTTAATTGATTCACAATATGCAGTTAGCTTTATAGAAAGGAGTCAAACCAGTGGCTTAATGGGCTGCCAGTCCATCACAGTGCATACTCACTCACACACACACACACACACACATTCAGACTCTAACACATGGACAATTCATAAATAGCAGTTAGAATGTGGCATGAAACCCAGAGCAGAAGCAGTGAGAATAAGCAAACTCCAGAGATGAAGAGACCAGGCCTGGTTTGAAACCCAAGAATTTAGAGCTGTGAGGCAGCAGCAATGGTAAACACTGCCCCACCATGCCATGTGTTTACAAAATCTTTGGTTAAAAAAGCCAAATGTTTCAGTATAAAATTAAGCAGGTGGCTGAGTAAAATGTTTTGTAATGAGAAAGCATAAAGCTGAAATGTGTCAAGATCAGACTGAACTGTTTAGCCATGAAGCAACACAGTTTTTTAGTTCATATGACTTTGTACGTCACAGCTCAGAAGCTCAACACACCTCTCTTGCTCTTTCTAGTTCGTGTATAATTAAAGTTTAGGGGTTGTAAAAGACAAAACTTTCAGCAGGCGTTACAACACATTGTCTCCATTAGAAAGTCCACCTAATGTGAAAAATGCCTACAGGCAAAGAAGAGCATCATTTTACTCTTAGGAGAAATTAAACAGAACACATACTTTTAGGGCATTTTTGATTTTTTATTGAAAAAAAACCAATAAAATAACATTTCACAAACATTAGCAAAACTGCAAAATAAATAAAACTGATTACATTTACTGTGCTCACTTACATAAAATAGTGAAAGAACAAATTTCACATTTAGTCAGATTTTGGTGTATTGATAAAACCAATACAGTAAATTTACACAACAAAGTGCTATATCTTTGACCAGTTAATTAGGCTTCAGTTTTGTCCATTTTGTCGAAATATAAAAGCTTCAGAGATGCTTTTTTACTGAAAAGTGCTTTACTTCATTAAATAAATTTCTGATCTTATAGAAAACAAATGCAATAAACATAACAGTAGATTGCCATGTTAACATTTCACTTATGTTATTCCCAGCAGTGCTCATCTCCATTTCATTTTTCACAATCATTCTTATTTCAGTTTGTAGTCATTGGTTATAAAAATCCTTAACAATGGATCCACAAAGGCCAGCTGTGTGTCAAGATGGCACAATTCTAACTCATA
>JANRMT010062837.1:59728817-59834285 GCA_026402145.1 Polypterus bichir lapradei
ATAATAATAATAATAATAATAATAATAATAATAATAATAATAATAATAATAATAGTCATCATTGGAGGTCACAGCCTATCCCAACAGCATCAGGCGAAAGGCAGAAATCAGCCCTGAAAAGGGTGCTAGTTTATCATGTACACCAGTGGTTCTCAATCTGTGAGGCGGGCCCCCCTAGGAGGGCGCAAAGTAACAAAAAGGGGGGTGCGAAGATGTGAAAAAAAGAAAACAAGAATCGAAAATATGAAAAATACATCTATTGAAACCAAAACAAATTAACTTAAACTACATTCTGATACTAGAAAAATAAATATAGAGTTAGATAAATGTCAATAAAAGTTAAGTAGGTATAATAAAATATGCATCTATGATATATCATTAATTTAAAAAGAACAAATCAGTATTAGTGGGCTCCTTTCAAAAAAACGTTAGAGGGGCGCGATTAAAACTGTTATGAAAACTCGGGTTGCAAATACTTACAGGCTGAGAAACGCAGATGCACAATCACATCCAGGCTAATTTAGAATCCACAATCACCCCTACTTGGGGATGTGGGAGAAAAATCCAACTACCCCTGGCTGCAGCCTGTGAAATGGGGCACAGGTAAACATGGGCGGAGTTAAACATTTAGCTCAGACCATATTCCCCTGCACATCATGCATGTGTTTACGCGCTTGATCCTGCTCAGTTAAACGTGAGTAGTCAGAGGCAGGTGCGTCAATAGTGTTAGCAGGACGTCAAGGGCTTAGCCCTCCCATCCCACTTCTGATTATCACGCGAGTCAGACCGAAGATCAGCACCCCTATTGGGTTTTCGCGCGAGGAGTACAAGGGTGGTGATTGAGATCCTGTCTCTGAGTAACTTTAACACGCTGTGAAAGTCATTTAACTAGCCTGTGCTTTAATGATAATAATAATAATAATAAAAATTCCAGTAAATGTTGCAAAAATATCATAACCTTGTCAATTACCTTTTTTGACATCTGGTAAATATACAGTAGTGACTATAGTAATGCCCCAAGCACTTTATACATTTGGCTAAAGAGAAGTGATCATTTGGTAGTTTATTTAGAACGGGTTCTCATCCTACAACCGCTCTGTTTTATGGAGTTTGTGCGTTCATCCTAAGTGTGTTTTCCCCAACCAGTGGCATTGTTTGGCTTCAGGGGTTTAAGACTCTGATCCGTGTCCCCAGGCTACTCTCCCCCCCCGTTTTGAGTTGAAGATACGAGTGTCTCGAATATCAAGTCTTAAATGCCAAAGATCAGGAGTTTAATTAAGCCTCCTAAGCTACCTACCACGACGCTACCATTTACGACTTGATATCCAAGTGTGACTAGCGCAGAACCTAAAGGCGAAATGCTCTTTGATCGAACAGTGTGGGTACAACAGGCTCATTGGTGGTGTTAAGTTCTCACAGTGCTTATAGTTTTTTTTCTTTCCTTTAACAACTGAAACAAATGTACATTAGACTAATTAACACTCTAATATGAGTGGGCGTGTCTTTCGATGTACTGGCATCACATACTGGGTTAATTCTTGCCTTGCACTGTGTGCTGCTGTTATAGGCTCCCGCCCCCTCAACTTTCTTTGGATTAGATGGGTTTTGAAAATTTATTTACTGATTCTAATGATAATAATAATCCAAATTTATGGTGCTACATCCAGAACTCGTCCATCCCGGCCGGCAGCCAGTTACTTTTTTGTGCTGAGCTTAATTCCTGCCATTAAAAAATGAAAAGAAAATTGCAAAAAGTTTCATTGCTTGGGATAAAATGGCTAAAATGTGAAGAAGTAAGTGCAACATTATTATGAACTATGTTTCAGAAGGAACACGAAAATATCATACCACCCGCTTCATACTGGGAGAAACATTTCCACACCATGGATGTTTGCGTATACCGCTGTCCAGGTACTTAATGGTCTATTTAACCATCTGCTTTTTTCTTATGTGCAACAGTGTTTTTAATTGTATACATCACACAGCATTGAGACGAGAGTAGGCTTACAATGCACTAATATTCCACATGCAATTGATATTTGTGTTGTTGTTGTCGTTGTGCCTTAGGGGAGATCGCCACCGTTGCTGGCTTTTGTCGCTTTCAATCCACGCTGCCAATACATTAAAGATTAGTGCATAACAGTAACGACTGTCATAGTAAATGTGCGCGGTCCCGATGTATAATAGGTATATTCATATGCTATCGATCTTAAATTTTAATTAAGCTGATGTCAGTTTAATTCAAGCTGTCTTAAGGCAGATGTGTTTTCCCAGGCAATAAGGTCATTTGAGAAATTTCCAATTGCACAACTCGCTCTCTGTGGCGTAATAAACTGCAGCCCCACCCAACCGAACGAACCGAGGGAAAGTCGGTTAACCCGAATCAAAAAAGCAACATAGTGAAAATCAAAACTAAAGTTGCTGTTCTCGTGTCCTGTCTTTTCCTATGCTCGTTTTCGGAAGGTAATAGTTTAATAAACTCTGCACATAATCTTGCCAATTACGACTGTTAGACTTGAGTGACCTGCCCCTCAAACCGACTGCACGGCTTTTAATTTGCAAAGCAATAATGTAGCCAAGAAAGCGCAGGCAGGTAGAAGCCACAATTATCATCGCCAGAAAACTGACTTGCATGAACATTGTGTTGCATCCCTGACCTCCGCTACCAGAGTGTGAGTCACGCGTCATCCCACCCAGTGCGATCGAGAATGTGGAGATGTTCCCAAGAGAAACCCACTGCAGCGACGTGGAAGTAATGTAGGTGCAACTTTTTGCATGCCTGTGTCATGTAACAGAAACGCGAGTCTGCATACATCGAGATGTCGCTGCGCCTATAGATGATAAAGGTTTTTTTTCTTCTTAGAATAACCAAGAAGAGCAAGGAAAAGTTGTGTATGGGCCCCACCACTCCTTGGGTTGTAAGGATCATCGAGATTATTTTGCAAAAGTAAGGCCTGTTCTTGTTTCATTTTAATGTAATACAGAGTTCTGCAGAAGCCAATTGAATAAAAATCCCCCTAAGACAAACTTAGAGGTATTGTAAGGGTCAGGTTTTTTTAAAAAGATACTTTGATTTGACTGCAACCACTAATTTATTTTGTCTGTTTTCTATAGAAGTGCTAAGTGGTATAACATATTGCAGTAAGATCTATGATGTACATTTTGCCTATTAAAATATACCCATTGCATCTTTGATTATTATAATAATTATTACTATTATTTTTCTTTTTGATCATTCCCAAAACAGGACATCTAACTCCACAGTAATTATAAATTGAACAGTCTGAAGCGAATTGAATTCAGCGTCTGAATGGGACAAGACACTTTTTCAAAAAATCTGTCCTATTGAAAGTGTTTCGAGCAGAAAGTCTGCATGAGTCCATGAAGAAGGATCAGCTCCTATTCTACAAGCTGCATGGTCTTTCCAGGAAGGATGCTCCAAGTTTCAACTGAATTTTGTATTTTATTTGAAAGAATAGACTTTGTAAGACTGTATATAATTCGATGTATATAAACTATGGTTTTAAATCATATTCAAAAACTTACACTGTTCATAAAGTAACTGACAGATTGTGAATTGTTGGTTACAGTGTAACACTATTAGTGCCAAAATGTCATCTTTGATACTTGAATGTTTTTAAAGCAGTCAGACTTTCAAAAGAGCTGCATTTTTCTATATATGAATTCATTTTTATAAGTGTAACAATTTCTAAAAAAAAAAATTTTTAATGCTTATTTCCAAGACTCAAATTCTTAGGTGCATACGTTCAAATAAAGAAGTCAATTTTATTTCATTGTTCACTTTTAATTGTTCATGGATAGCCAATTAAAATCCTGGAAAATATAAACAAACAATTTCAACTCATTCATTTACTTTCACTGGCCAATGAGTAAATGAACACTTTAATACATTTTTGTGTATTTATTTATTTATTTATTTATTTGGCACGCTCTGAAAAATAACAGTTCTAAGCAGTCAGACATTGATAAACCATTTAATATAGCTGTCTTATGACTTTTAGGGTCAGGGCTTAAATTTAGCTCAGATGTTTCAGTGTGGCACTTGCATGATCATTTATTGTATACTCCGAGAAGTTCTAAAATGGCACTTTACTGGAATGTGTGGTTCCTTATACAACTATTGCTTGACAAAAAAAAATATTCTGGGAAGATTTCTTTGCAAATTAATTTGATTCTTTGTATTTTGAAAAGGTTCCTAATATGTGGACAAATCAGCACTCTTTCATGTATAGTGGGCTACCTATCAGGATACTGACAGTGCAGAAGAAACCTAAACTTGAACCTTGTCTGTGTGATTGTCTGCAACTCAAATCATTTCACAAATCTGTTACCATCTAGTCATGGAGCCTGAAACAAATCTAATTCTAAATAAAAGATTCTTTTTGGGTCCTTCTTCTGAGAACCAAAAATGATTTCCCTATGGCACCGCTCTGAAGAATTGCTTTGGCACTTTTATTTTTGAGAGCATAGTGCTCCGGGCATTTATTTTTAATAAGTGGATTTTGAAAGGATTGATATAACTGAATATGTCATGACTTATTTGGTTCAGACCAGGGCTGTTGGGGGGGTTTAGGGGTCTATCCCAGCTAGCGTAGGGTGCAAGGCAGGAACAAACCCTGGACAGAGTGCCATGCCAGCCCATTGCAAGATGAACACACACACACACACACACACTCACCAAACACACACTGGGGTCAATTTAACTCTGTCAATTCACCTAACCTGCATGTTTTTAGACATTTGGAGGAAACCCAAACAGACATGGGGAGAACATGCAAACACCATGCAGGGAGGACCCGGGATGTGAACTTTTGTTTCCTTACTGTAGAGCAGTAACTCTACCACTCCACCATCTTCATAACAATAAAAAATGCATATCATAAGAATAAGGGAAATTAAAAAAATTTTTTCCTTAGAGTTTTATGTTTGCTAAAAATGCTTGATTTAAGAATTTCAAATGTTGCATGGCAAGTTGGATTCCCTTGGCATGCTTCTCTGGCATTTGTAGCACTGCTGCCTCACAGATCCAGCCACACTGAGATGCTGTCTGTGTGGCGTCTGCATGTTCTTCTTGTGTCTTTGGGTTTCCACCACACATCCTCCATATCCATGCAGGTTACACTAACGCTTGGGGCCCCTGTGATGTTCTAGGGTTGGTTCCTGCTTTAAGATCCCCCATGGCACCCCATGATCCTGAACTGGATTAAGCAGGTTTGAGATTTAGATATCATGAGAAGTCCCTCAGTGTGCATAGATGGCACAGACATTTGTGGTGAAGCACACCTCCAATATTAAGCAGTCAGACATTGAGAAACCATTTAATATACTGTAGCTGTCTTATGACTTTTAGGGTCAGGGCTTAAATTCCACTCAGATGTTTCAGTGTGGCACTTGCATGATCATTTATTGTATACTCCGAGAAGTTTATTCAGGCCCAACATGCTTTAAACATAAAAGTAGATTGCACCCATTTTCAGATTGCAGTTTTTATATTGAAAAAAATGCTTATCTTGCTTGAAGTTTGGAAAGACTTGGCTGAGTACAACATTGTGTTCAGGAATGCACTTAATAAACTGATTGCAACCCGAAGCTGAAACTTCAGTTTAAGTATATAATGCCTCAGTGGTGACCTCTGTTCAACTAAATAAAAAAATATACTTCATTTATAATGGCAAGCGTAAACAACAGGAGATCCATCCAACACGGTTATCAGATAATCACATGCTTTAAAGTGTAAGCCTGTTTGTCTTTTAGACACCCTTTGGATGGTATGTGTTTCAGTGACATCTCTTTAAGGCACCACACCTCTGTCCTTTCTATGAACTCCTACAAGTGACATCTCGGCAGGGGGTTTTTCATGGCGGATGTCAGTTTGAAAGCACTACAGACACGGGTCACAGCAGGCCTCTGCACATATCTGCCAGTAAGTGGTATCAGTGCCCACGGTGGCTGCTGCCAGTTACGCTAAAAGTAATACGGTATTGACATGACAGGAACAAGCTGAGGGACTTTTGACGTTGACTTGCTGGTGTATGCATAGACTGTACATGGAGATCATCTGCTGGTATGGAGTTTTACATCACCCACCATTTCGGCAAAGAAGCAAACTGACACTCCTTCTCTGTCAAAAGAGTTTATATTTTTGGTGTGCAAATTTATTTTACCATCATGTTAATTAAGAAAGAGTAGAAATGGTCACTTGCATCATTTGAAGTGAATGTATATACATTTGGCCCGACCTTGGGAGTCAAAGACAAAACACTGTGACATTTTCTTAGCAATGTTATCTCTCCTCCATCACACAGACATAAAAGTCAAAGAGTGGAGAACAAATCTGAAAGCAAGAGTTAACAGAAATTTGAAAGGTGCTTTATCAAATTCATTATACTTCTCTTTTGCCTTAAGGAGAAAATGCAGAGATTGGGAAATAATATGAAAGTCAGTGACCAAGCAAATTTTGTAACCAAAAGACCATCTTATTTTGTGCTAAAGCCTAAAATCAATTCATCCATAACTTGCTTATCCAGAGCAGGGTCACGAGGAAGCCCAGCAATCATCATGCACAGGACAGGAACAATCCCAGTTTAGAGCATCGGCCCATTGCAGTTTGAACACACAAATACACATGTGGGCAAGTTTGGCATCACCACTTCTCCTAACCTGTGTGTCTTTGGACCTTGGAAGGAAACCTGGAGCACCCAGAGGAAGCCCACATGGACACGGGGAAAACATGCATACTCCATGCATGAAATATCTAAGACATGAACCCCAGTCTCATTATTGTAAGGCAGTAGCATCACCACTGCTCCAATAAGCCACACTGAAACCTAAATCAAAAGTCCAAGTCAAGAATAAATAGTGAGACGTCAGAAACCAGATCATAAATAATAAAGAGCAGAGCATTACCATGATAAGTAGTTTTATCCAATATTCAGATGATTCAGGAGTATATGTACTGGCTTTTATGTTATTGCTCTAAGGACGTCACACACCATGCCTTCCTGGAGAATTCTGGGTATAACCACCATGGCAATGAACTATGCAGAGGCTAGAGTAAGGTGAACCCATAGCAAAACAAAATGGCATTGCAGGAAAACGCAAAATATATTCAGTTTCTGCAAAATAAAGATTAGCATCAAATACCTAAGGGTAAAAAAATCCCAGAACAAACATATACTTTGTCTAAATAAAATATTAGAAATTCAAAACACCAGTCATTACAACTACTTTATTAGTATACTCTGTCAGATCATTAATGCCAAGTGGCTTGACTACATTTCAGAAGGTGCTTAATGTAAGATTCTCTAACCTGTGTAATCACAAGGGGGCACCACTGAGCCCCAAAACACAGACACAATAATGCCCAACAGAATTTCAGATTCAATAAAAAGGTTTTTAACGCCAGTCGCAATGCACAACTATAAATTCTTTGCTTCCACCTTCCATAGTGTGTTGCCAACTGCCTCCCGACTCTCACTCCATTAAGTGAGGCTGCACACTTGCTACTGGTGTCATGCCCAGGTAACTTCCAGCTCATGTGGAAACCAGGATAGTCCTCCCCCAGCAGTGTCCTCTAGTGGTACCTTAAGACCCTGACAGGACTGTATTTCCACACTGCAAATCCCTGCAGGTGTCCTAATTGGGTTCAGTCCTGAGGAACACTGCCACCTGTCATACTGGGGAATGAACTGCTCCCAGAACGGCCATTCACCCAGTCCATTCTTTATGGCCTCCTGGCCGGGCAAGAATCCATCCTTTATGCTGGCCAGGATGCCTATCCTTACACCATGGCACCTACATATCTTTCTGTTAGCTGAGCCTTGTAGGGGTCAGCATCCATTCCCATGAGGGGGTAAGAATAATGCATAGGTGGTAGTGTGTTGTCCAGCCCAAAGTCCATCCTCTGCGGGAAAGAAAAAGATCACAAATCACTAGACTAATGGCAGTGCACTGTGCTGTGTGCATTCAATCTACCCATAAGTCATCGCAAATGTGTTGCATTGCATCAGCTCCTATCCATTGATGTTACCGCATAATTTTCAAATTGCCTTTACCTTTTGATTTACCCTCTGTGGCTGCCGGGGGCACACCCCCTTCCCAAACCTAACACAGACAGATGCCAGGCACAAGTTCAAGTACAATACATGTTTATTTAAATGGGGGAAAGTGCTTCCCAAATCGTTCCCCACCTTCACAGCCCCAGCACGCCATACAAAGCACAAGAGTACAACATTTTCTTTACTTTTTTTCTTTGTCTCTGCCTCCACTCCTCCTTTGGCAAGCTTGTCCTCATCCTCCTGAGCCTGGCTCCCCAAGTGAAGTAAGGTGGTCCCTTTTATACTACACCTAGGAGCACTTTAGGTTGCTCATCAGCATTATCTGGAAGTACTCCCAGGTGTTGTGGAAAACCCAAAGTAGGGCCCTGCAGCTCCTTCTAGTGGCTCACACAGAACCCCACAGAGCTGGCCCATGGGACTACAGCTCCCAACATGCAGGTTTCTGTGAGGCTATCTTAACCCAGGGATACTGCCATCTATTGTGTCAGGGGAGTAAATAGTCTCCCCCAGTAACCATCTTTATTTTGGTAAGGGTCTTGGGTCCATCCCAACATCTCCACTGGCACAATGGCATCTTTTGGCAAACTTCTGACTAGGGCATGGAAAATCTTGCCATTCTTCCTGCCCACTCACTACTCTGCCATGCCAGCCAGGTAAGGGATCAGGACCTATCCTAACAGGGGTGCCAGCTCACATGTGCCATCCCTTACAGCACATATAATTATAACCAATCCTAGGCAGGGCCCCATTCCATTACAGACACAATTTAAAACAAAAGGGCCTTATGTAGCACCTTCAAAAATGTGCACCATCCCAAATCAGTTCAATTGCTTAGTAATGTTACAATTATTCATATCTGCAAACAGAAAAGCATCATGGTGGTTCAGGGATTAACACTATGTTTTCTCAACACTATCTTACCAGGTTTAATTCTCTGCTTAGCATTTGTCAATCTTCATCAGATGTCTGCATTATTTTCCAACCTCTGCAGGATACGTTAATTGATGACTTCATACCACCTGCACTTCAGAATTGGTAATCTACCTGAAGCAAAGCATGTTTGGGCCTAGTGCTTGGATGGGAAACCAATGAGGAAAGGGTTAGATGCTGCTGAAAGAGGTGTTGGTGAGGTCATTAGGTGGCACTTACCATGTGGTTTCTGTGTGGATCCCAGTGTCCCAGTGTAGTGATGGGGACACTGTGCTGAAAATTGGCACTGTCCTTTGGATGAGATTTAAAACCTGACTCTCTAAAGTTGTGAATGATCTCTGGGCATCTATTGATTATTGGCAGTCTCTCACGCCCCTTCACCTCCTAATAGCTAATGTGTGGTGAGCATAATGACACAAGAATGGTTACTGTCGCTTCATCCAAGTGGATGCTACATATTAGTGATATTTGTAGTGGCTCCACTCTATCTATATAAAGAACTTTGAGTAGCAAGAATAGTGCCTTATAAATGTAAGTAATTATTAATTAAGTAATTAATTTAAATTAGACTAATATGAATGAGTGTGGCAGCACAGTGGCGCAGTGGTAGCGCTGCTGCCTCTCAGTAAGGAGACCTGGGTTTGCTTCCCAGGTAATCCCTGTGTGGAGTTTGCATGTTCTCCCCGTGTCTGCGTGGGTTTCCACTGGGTACTCCGGTCTCCTCCCACAATCCAACGACATGCAGGTTTGGTGCATTGGAAATCCTAAATTGTCCCTATTGTGTGCTTGGTGTGTGTGTGTGTGTGTGTGCGCACCCTGCAGTGGGCTGGCACCCTGCCCGGGGTTTGTTTCCTGCCTTGTGCCCTGTGTTGGCTGGGATTGGCTCCAGCAGACCCCCACAAAGTAGGGGCCTAAGTTGCCTCAAAAGCTTGCATATTCCAATCTTTTTAGTTAGCCAATAAAAGGTGTCATTTTGCTTATCTTCTCAATTCACATTATTGTCAATAACATTGAGTATTTTTTAAAAGAGCATGTAGATCACTAAATAATTCCTCAGTAAACAAAACTAACTAATGCATAAGTGGAGTCACCTTGAAGTTCTTCAAAGTATATCATTTTAAAAACACATCTTGTAGACTTATTACCACTTCTACCCTTTAACAGCCAATTGAGTGATCTGACCCTTTACTCATTTTTTTTTTAACTTGAATTTCAGTTATAAGTACATTCCTTTCTGCAGCAAAACAGGAAATGTGAAAGAACAATCCTTTCAAAAAATCTGGAAACGTACGCCTTCTAGTTTTGCAACGGGATGTAGAAAACCTGTTCCGTTAAATCATTGGCACTTCACTCCACACCAGCCTAATCAAGAATGAGCAAGTTATGACACATTCACCATGCTGGATTTTTGTCATCTTCACATCCGTAGTTTTCCAATAAATTTGGCTCATTTTCAAATGATGTTGTCAACACTGTAGATACATGAAAAGTAAACAACACTCACCATAAACACTACCAATGTAAGTGATATTTGTTTTGCCTTTAAATGGAACGTCAGTTCACTGCTAAAGCAAACAGGTAGTCAGTTTGAGCTTGTAGAGGGCTGCAGTGGCTTGCCCTTTCTCTTGCTGTATCATTGTCATATATTTAAGCCTGTGTGGGTTTACATTTCAGAGAAAATGTGCTTAATGCTTTGTGGACCACAGTGCATTATTCCTTCAATATCTCATTAACTCAGTGGTTTCCAAATTTAATCCTGGGTTTTTATGCCCATGAATGTTAAAATCAGTGCATCATTCTTACTTTGACTTGATCTCATCATTAATTGAGATTGTCTTTTTTATTCTCTTGTTCTAAGAAATTCTGAAATAATTGTATTTTTGCCAAAACTTGAAATGCTTAGGCTGCTGTTGCCATACCTTTTTAATTTACTATTTTCTATCAAGTTTGTTCCCTTAATTTTATCTAATGCTGATAACACTGAATGCTAACAGGGAGCAATTACTTCAGTACTGTATTCACTTGCCTGTTCTTTTTGTGAAATGATTCTTCATTAACTGAGAACTGAACAAAAACAAAAAAAAATATTTATGTAGCACTTTTTCATACAGAACATATACCTCAAATTGCTTTACTAAATGTTAATTAAAAATTGGAAGTGAAAAGAAATGTAATAAATCACAAATATATAAATGAACTAGGGGATTTCCCCCCCTGCTCGCTTGGCTTGCCAACCCCCCCGGCCTGCACTACACACCAGCCACTTTGCGTCTCTTCCTCTCACGTTGTGAAGAGGGGAGCTGAACGCAGCCCAAGGAGACGCGGTCACCCTTCTGAAACCCCCTTTTAAACAATGATACAATGGGAAACAAATAGTTTTTTGTTTTTTTTTTTGCCTCCTCTTTGCTCGATCAGCTGCTGGCTTGCTGCTGCTGCCGTACCACGTGATCTGCATCTCGCACGGTGCTATGAACATTTAAAAGCCTGTACAGCAGCTGGCCCACTCTTTTTCTTTTATTACCAGCCCCGGGTGTGGTTAAATCTTTTGGCACAAAGTCTCATCTCGCGGGAAGGGAGTTTTTGAGATTTTTTTTAAGTTTATAATTTAAAAATGGAATAAGAATCTGAACATCTAACAACATCACATTAAAGTTCGATAAATTCTGAAAAGAATGATACCAAACATATATATGTAGGTTTTAAAATAAGCCCAATTTAAAGCATGACAAAAAATGTGACATTAAAACGTCACATAAAATCGTTGCACTTTTAGGCTTAGGATTTTATATATAGAGAATAGATAAATAAATACAAAATCAATACACACTTTCATAGTGCAGATTGACAAGTAATAGATAGAGTCCTTAGTTATGGTTTACATAGCAAAGTTAATTTTTAACTCTCTTATGATTATAACAATAAGTCCTATGCATTGGTCAGATGGCCAGGGAGTACATAAAAATAAAACCAACAGCCAGAATGATGTTGGAGAAAAAAATATGCAGGGGGTCTAATACCAAAATACCTCCTTAGCCGTACTTGTGATTAAAGTTTTTTCCAAACAGGTGAGGCCTCCAAAATTCAGTCAAGAGGCAGGCCAGGACCTTCACTGGTGTGCCCACTAGAAGTTCAATACAGTCTAGGCAGGCCCCAAATACTATCTGCTGGCTTCATCTGGGGCAGACCCAAAAAGGGGGTGTTGGCAAAAAACTACTACAAATATCACGAAAATGCAGTAAAAATCGAACAAAGAGGAAGGTCACTGTAAACCTTCAGCTTTACAAAATAAAGGGCAAATGAAGAATTTTTACAAATTAAACATTTATTTAACGAAAATAGAAAAATACAGTAAAATGCTGAAAGAGCCAAAAAGGAGTTGCCTAAAAAGGCAGTCCACCCTAACCAAGTTCCAATACGGCAATCAAATGTTAAAATCCCCAAACACAGTGAAAATAAAAAAGAAAAACAAAAACCACAGAAAATCCAAAGAAATAATAATAAGAGGAGAACTCACCAACACCAAGCACATACAATGTACCGTGTGGGACTGCGTTTCCCTTCAGCCTTTATAGGACTTGGCGCAGTCATTCACTGGTAATACACAGGTGGTACCGCTTCTTGGGGAACCACCCACAAAGTACAAGGAACTAGGCAGAACATACTGTCAAACATAGAAACTAAGTAATAATCCAAACTGACAAAAATACATAACTATACAAATTATATAAAACTAAAATGATCATATTACTGCGGTGGGTTGGCGCCCTGCCCGGGATTGGTTCCTGCCTTGGGCTCTGTGTTGGCTGGGATTGGCTCCAGCAGACCCCCGTGACCCGGATTCAACGGGTTGGAAAATGGATGGATGGGTGATCATATTAACAGGTAAAACATGAAGAATAAAAAAAAGAAATTTAAACATAAGCCTGTTTATGATCTCAGGCTGAAACAGATTACCGTTGGGCATTCTAGCAAACAACAAAGAAAAGTGTTTCAGTAGTTCCTTATTGTTTTTATGCTTCATCCTAGAAGCATTCAATGCAGTGGGTCTCATTGACAGTTGGAGTGCCCACATTCCTTCTAACATCACAGACGGCTGTAGAGTACGTGAATCAGATGGAAGTGATGTAGAAAACTGGAAAAGAAAACAGAAGCAAGTCATTGCTCCTTTTTAACATTTAATGTAGTTCACTCCTGTGGCTGTACTGCACATTGGTAATTATCAACATTTGGATACAATTAAGGCAGCAAACACTAAAGGAGATAGCAAAAAATAAATTGAAAATGTAATCATTAAAATTATGGCAAAGAATATAACAACAACAGCATTTACTGTATTTCTGTAGCACATTTTTAAACAATGGATGTAGCTCAAAGTGCTTTCAAACATGTCAAAGAAGTAGTTACTATTTATGCATTTCTTAAAAATAAGTTTAGGCTAGATAGCTAAAAAATGAGATCAGTTAAAACTGAGAATGGTGCACTCATTGTAAAAATGGTTGTAATAAAAACCCGTGGCCATGGGGTCCCCCAGGACTGGACTTGAAAATCACCACCTCAAGTTTATTCACAATTAATAAGCAGCTACCTTAAGTGGAAGACGGATGTGCTATCTTCTGCCCTGTTGGCTGCTTTGATGTTCACATCTAATTGTTATCTGGAAGCTAGTTAATAAAGAAGTAATTAAGATATTCCAAATTGTCAGACTTCCAGCCAGTCAACAATTGATTTTATCAGTTCTTAATCATTACTGCCGGGTTCATTTTGAAGAACAGCAGTTTTGCATGAAGTAACACAATGCAGACTGACAAATTAAACACCTCGCATAGCTACAGCTTTTAAGTAATTAGTTGTGAAAATTGCTCCCGTTTCGAAGGTGTAAAAACACACAAGAACCGAGTAGTAGAATAAATACATTTTGGTGACGATTAAAGGCCGCTCCACTTCTGTAAAAAACGTGCAGTTTTGGCACCAGCTGTTTCTTGAAATCATCATGTGAATGTGAGAATGATGATAAACTCACAGGATGTTGTTGTTCAGCACATCCCCATTAGAAGAATTACAACACATAACCTGTTCTGACCATATTTAAACATGTCTCTTCACATTTCAAAACCAATTATGATTTAGAAAAAGGAACAATACTGAACTTAATTCTGAAACAAGCATTTTAGTCAAAACTGTAACAAGAAAACAGAGACACATCTGAAATGCATAATGATATGAATCAACCTAGATAAGAGCCTAAGAAATTTGACAAATGAGAGGAGACCATTCAGTCCATTAAGCTTGTTTCTTTAACAATGTCTCGTCCAGATGCTTCTTAAACATTGTCAGTGGTTCTACTTCAACTATACTGTACATCTTGGTAGTTTCTTTACCCAGACTTCCACAACTCTATGACTAACAAAGTGCCCCCTGAATGCACATCACGAAAGTATTTGCTATTTCACAGTGTTGATATTCTAGCTTTCTTTTACTTAGGAAACCAGATAACACAGAGGAAACCCATGTGGACGTGTGGAGAGTGTGCAAACTCCACACAGGGAGCACCCAGGATGCAAGGCAGAACTACTATGCCACAAATACTTGCAAAAGATCTTCTCTCTCTCCATGCCTTATGTGTGCATTAGACAGACAAGTATGAAGGAAATGCCATTTGTGTTAGAGGTGGTGTAGTGGTTAAAGCACTGGACGTAAACCACAAGGGTGACTCATATCGTACTTTTGCCTTGCTGTGTGAGACCGAATAAGCCAGCTCACTTGGCTCTACTCCAAATAAAAAAAAATTCTTAAGTAGTGCATTGTCGTCTTAGATGAAGGCATCAGCAAAAAACTGATTAAGATTACAGTAGCTTGCTTGTATTGACAGTTTATACACATTTTACAATGAGCTCAACCAACTTTCCATTGTGGGATTATAGGGACCTTCATCCTGTACCAGCAACACTAAGCAAAAGCAGGAATCTTCTCTGCCCAGTAAAGTTCACTCTCTAGTGTCATCACACACTCTTGCTGATACCACTTGCTGTGAGATACTGCAGTTATGTATATCCTCATAGCACAAATCATTTTCATGTGTAGTCTATTAAGCCTCTGTATTTTCAAATAAAAATACTTAAGAGACTATATTCTAATTGTGACCTCAAGTTGTTTATATGAAATATCAAGGACTAAAACAAACTTTGCTAGTTTATGCTAGAACATCAAGTTTTCCTAGTGGTACACGTCAATAAGTACAAGTCTGTAATACTGCTGTAAAGATGCTAAGCAAGTGCTAAGCAAACATGGCTCGTGTCTATATAACAACTTCATTAGACGCTGGCCTGTTCTTAAATTTAGTATGGTAAGTAAAAGTGCCTAAGAGAGCCACTTGGCTGTCTTTCTTTGTCATATCCATTAGCTTCTTAGCCTGTCAGCAGGGTATCTGGCTTCTCTCAATCGTTTGAACCTTTCAATCAGGATATGCTAGAAGTGAAGGGTTGGTGGGCATTTCTAGTTATAAACAACAAATAGTGTTGCCTGAGGGGCCATTAGGTAAAGTCTCAGTGCTTATGTTAGGCTGTGCTGATTGTTAAGACCTTCACTTGTTAAACTCAAGCATCTAAGTGGCTCTATCAAGCTAGGAGAGTCAATCGCAGGACAGGAATGAAAGCAATCAGTAACCACCTTTTTCCTGCAGACCAGAGGATCCTAATCTCACCCAAAGCTCCCATCTCTTCCACTGCAGGAGCTACTTAAACCATGAAGAAACCAAAAGTGGCTGCCTATTCAAACCATGTGCTTCTAGTACTAAGAACTCTGCAATGAAGATGTTTTTGTGACTGATACTCACAAGGACCCAAGACATCCTTATTGTTGACTTTTTTTGCCTCTTGTTTTGACCGCATTTATTTAAAATGAGGTACCTGGTTGGTCCTTAACTCTATATGATATTCTGTTTATTTAGTTAAACAGAAGTCTACACTGTTAGAGCAAGTACGCATTTTTATAACAGTTGTGGGATCGATTTAAATTTTAGAAGTTATGTATATAATGTAAAATGCTAAGGTCTGTTTGTCAGTCGCAAGAGTACTCACTAACTACTGGGGCTAAAACCTTTATCATAAAATTAACTGTAAGCTTACATTCTGGAATTTCAAAAATTTGAGGTAGCGGCAACTTCAACAAAGTGACCTGCGGCTACGGGTTTAAAATGGGAAAGTGATTGCGAAACCAAGTGGAATGACGAAAAGAAAAAGAAAAGCAGCACATCAAGTGTGAGACAGGGAATGCAAGGACAACAAAGACAGAGAAATGCATGCCGACAATCGAGTGTTGAGAGTTTACAGTTTTTTACATCTAGACTTTTGTTGGGTGACACAACCCCCTCCCGTAAGAAGATACTGTAAGATGCTGCATCACATTGACAAACAAGAAGTAGTCTTGAATATCCAGCAAGTGAGCCTCAGACAAACATAATGGCTCGTAGGCATGTGTGTATGTCAAATTGCAGGATGCAGAATGCAAAAACGTACCAGAGACAGAAATGCACTGCAACAATCGAGAAGGCTGTCAGCTAGTTGAAATTTTCGAACTTATGAAAGCATTGCTTTTATATCTTTACATCACTGTTTTTACAAAGACCACTACTTAGCAAAGGCACGTTAGCTAGGTGATCAATGTCAAGCTGTATTTTCTCATGTTGAAAACAGAAGACTGTTTTTTGCAAAATGGAAAGGTTTTGCTTGCTCTAGATGAACCACAAGAAGCAATACAACACATTATCATCTATTTAGAAAACAAAATAAACATCAACACCTATTCTTTAACTTGGTTTTTATTTGCATTTTATTGTAGGACCATTGGTCCACATGTTTCATCAGTTATGAATAACTATTTTGAATTGCTTCATAGCTCCTAAGTCCTGGACTCAAATGCTGACCTGTTTAGTATCAGCAGTTCTGGTGCTAGGTTATTTTGCATCGTAGACCAAGCTTATTAGTGTGCCAGCCGACTGTTCGGTAGCTAACTTGTGTGCCTGGGTATCCCCTCCATTCAAACCCACCCCGCACGCTCTAAGCAAATGCCTAATTTTCTTTAATGATGGCACTGGCCCTGAGTGTCAGTGTGGACTACATGGATTTTGTCCAGGTACCCAAGCTTCCCACCACACTCTGATGGTGTGTTTGTGAATGTGCATAAATGGGCACTGTCAATAACTGGTGCCCCTACCTTGGGTTGACTCCTGCATCATGCTTGACACTTCTACCAGGCACCTGCCCACTACTAGACTATATTACAGTAAGTGGGTTTACAGATGGAGAAACAATTGTGCTTCCATAGTGTGAAATCTTTACATTTAATGAAAGAAAACAAATTCATCTGTTTCACTTGTGCATTTTTAATAGTTGATGTAATATCTAAATAACTGAAAGACAATTTCTTTGAGACTCCCAGGCTCTCTGCTCATAGTATAAACTGTGAATATATACTTACACTAGCAGTTTGGATTAAAATATTACATTTTATTATTTGTTTTAGGTATAAACATTTACATAATGCTTGGTGTTGCACATACTCTCTTACCAATGCTCTTGCTGTAGTTTGATCACGGTACAAGTATGGACTGTTAAACATGTCTTTAATGATGTTTAATCCCTACAATATTCAGTTGTTTGCCTTCAACTGTTGAATATAACAAGTACTTCTACATTTTCTATTTTAAGACAAATATTAATTTAAAATTCCTTTATGAAATAGCAGGGCTAAATAAAGGACAACTGATCTACCTATGTTAAGTCCTTGGTAGCAGCAGGTGGCACCAAGTATACTTTATGGGTCCTCCTAGTAAAGCACCGACAAAGGAAATGTTCATTTTCCTTAAAGTTTTTATTATTGTGCTAAATATGAAATGGATATGCATGCCAGTTGCCAGCATCCTCTAATACTGTGCCTCTCCCTACCTGCTCTGCTTGTAGTTTACTGTCAACAATGGGATACCATTAAGGGATCAAACTATACAAAAAATAGGCAGATGATAAGACAACAGCAAACGAAAGTTAAGCATTTAGATCAGGGTTCTCCAATTCCAGTCCTGGGGCCTCATGTATGAATGGTGCGTATGCACAGAAATGTTGCGTAAGAACGTTTCCACGTTCAAATCGCGATGTATAAAACCTACACTTGGCGTAAAGCCACGCACTTTTCCACGGTACCTCATACCCTGTTGTACGCAAGTTCTCCGCTAGGTTTTGCAGACTGGCGGCACCCAACGTCAAAGCAGTGCTACTGTTCCTGTGTGGTTACCCTTTATTTCTTAGAACCACATTTCTGACGCGGCTTTATAAATACACTGAAACTAACCGCATATTGTTTATTAGTGTAATGCATCTGATTGTAGATTACCTGTAACAATATAATGGCACAGGGAATAGCCATAGTATCCCAAATACCATAACTGCTTTAGCGTTGTTACTCTCACTGCACCATCTTTTTCTTATTCTTTTTCTTCTTTCAGCTGCTCCCTTTAAGGGTTGCCACAGCGGATCATCTTTTTCCATATTACTCTCACTGCACCACTCGGAGTATTTATATCACTGTATCTGAGTGGGGAATCACAGCAGCAGCTGATTGGAAAGAGAATTATCAGTATAAAGCATCAGGCACACGCTGCTAAAGCCACAGCGAAATGTTTCAAAGCCTTTCCTGTATGTACCTCACGGTTCAGAAACAGTTTCATCCCAAGAACTATAAACGCACTCAATCAATTGCTCCTTGTAGAACTGTTTGTACTTATAAGTACAATCGCCCCACTGTAAACTTGCACTACAGTTACGTATAATATTACACAACCTGCACCGCTTTATAAAGTGCGTATTTACATATGATAACGATATCATTTTTAAGATGAAATGCAGCAAAATATGTTGATTATATTATACAGATAAAACTTTAAATTCATTTAAATAAATCTGTATTGTTAATAATTAAACATGTGAGGACACGATGCCGCAGCGCTAGCAAGTTCACGTGTTGTTCCTGCCTTGCGCGCTGTATATTTGCTGAGGCTACCGCGACACTGGAAGGGTAGACGGATAGAATAATTAAACACGTACTATGAAGATATTTCAATGTTCCTTAAAAGTTTTGAAGAATTGTCGTTGTAAGCTTACAGATGGCTTAACGTCTATTACAGAGCTGATTGTGTGGCGAATGGGTATTTGGGGAAAGTAAGGACAGGAATTGCAGGTTAGTACGTTTGAAAGAGACAGTACAACAACAACAACAACAACATTTATTTATATAGCACATTTTCATACAAACAGTAGTTCAAAGTGCTTTACATAATAAAGAATAGAAAAATAAAAGACACAATAAGAAAACAAAATAAATCAGCATTAATTAACATCGAATAAGAGTAAGGTCCAATGGCCAGGGGGGACAGAAAAAACAAAAAAAACTCCAGACGGCTGAAGAAAAAAAAAATAAAATCTGTAGGGATTCCAGACCATGAGACCGCCCAGTCCCCTCTGGGCATTCTACCTAACATAAATGAAACAGTCCTCTTTGGATTTAGGGTTCTCACGGAAAGGCTTGATGATGATGGTCACGTAGAATTCTGCCTTTTAATCCATCCATCATTGTTGGAGCATCATGAAGCTTTGAGTAGGTGGAGGTGGCGCAGGCCACCACCACAAAGAAACCGGAAAAAGAAACAGAAAAGAGAGTAGGGGTCAGTACGGATTTTAGAGCTACCCTGAATAGTTATTATGAGGAAATTGAGCATACAGAGTATCAGGATTAAGTTAAATTAAGTTAAATTGAAGTTATAGAAAGGCCATGTTAAAATAATATGTTTTCAGCAATGTTTTAAAGTGCTCTACTGTATTAGCCTGGCGAATTCCTATTGGCAGGCTATTCCAGATTTTAGGTGCATAGCAGCAGAAGGCCGCCTCACCACTTCTTTTAAGTTTTGTTCTTGGAATTCTAAGGAGACACTCATTTGAGGATCTGAGGTTACGATTTGGAATATAAGGTGTCAGACACTCCGATATAAAAGAAGGGGCGAGATTATTTAAGGCTTTATAAACCATAAGCAGAATTTTAAAGTCAATCCTGAACGACACAGGTAGCCAGTGTAGTGACATCAGAACTGGAGAAATGTGTACTGCTACAATAAATTATTTCATCGAAGGTCGCAGCAGCATCTTGTGTGAGACATGACCAATCACTGCGCCATTGTGTTCTCATGTTTAATAACATGCTTTCATTCCAATCATCATGAAAATGATATCACATATACATCTCAGTATTTTAATTATTCAGAGAGCTGTAATATCACGAATGTAATGGATTCTGTGTCCTGTCGGAGAAAGAGAAAGAACGGAAGCACGTAGTGATTCACACACATAGAGCACATTGAAGATCAAATACAAAACAAAGCATTTAACATGCTACTTTAGTTACGATGGGATTTGTGAAACTAGTAAATTAAATGAATTTAAGATGAAGTTTATGATGTTCTATTTTAATGACAAAATAAACTACGTGAATAAAGTGGATTAAAGTTGACATCTCGTGCTTTTTTCCCACTGTGTGCCAATTTTTTTTGTTTGTACCCTAATAAGCTCAGATGGTGGGCTACAACTCGCCTTTTCATGGCGACTTTGATATCTGACAACTTCTTTTTTATTTTGGCACTGTGTGACTTTGTGAACTTGAGCTTTCAAGTTTCTCCAACACGCTATGTCACTCGATCAACTTCCATTTGTTGATTATACCGCTGTTTAAATCAACAAATAGTACATTTTTCCTTTGCCTCCACTTGGTATTCGCTGAAATTCTTATATTTTCCCCCATGCTTTTCCCATTGTCTTTTCACAGAAGGCTGAGCTTAAGGGCGAATTATATTGATTTGCATATTCATAGAGGCATAATTCTGGGAGGAGTTGGGGGCGGGACAGAAGGAATGTGCACGAGCGTTACTTTTCACGCTGACCGGGATTTATGGAACAGAAGAAGTTGGAAGTTGGGGTACGCACAGATTCCTGCATCTAGATTTTTCTGTGCGTAAGCACATTTCAGCTTTTGTGCTTACGCCATGTTATAGTGCGAGTTCTACGCACTGCGTTATACATGAGGCCCCAGGTCCGCAGGATCACTCTGGGTAGCCGACATTTTACCTGTTCTTCTGCATGGCTGGGACTCCTCCTGGGACGAGCGGCTCTTGTCCGTATCCTGGGCCAAGGAAACAAGCAGACATGGCTTTGTCCACTCTGAGTTGCTTTGGGACCAGTCTCTTCCCAGTATCATGGCATATGGAGGCTTCGGGAGCACCATGCACAGATTCCTGCATCTAGATTTTTCTGTGCGTAAGCACATTTCGGCTTTTGTGCTTACATCATGTTATAGTGCGAATTCTATGCACAGCGTTATACATGAGGCCCCTGGAGAGCTACTGTGGCTGAAAGTTTTCATTCTTACTCTTTTCTTAATTAGTGACCAGTTTTTGCTGCTAATTAACAATTTCCCTTTATTTTAATTGACTTTTCTTGAGACTCTGACCACTGAATTGATTCTTTTTATCTTAAATGGCACCTAAACATAAATTTGATGTGAAGTGAGCCAACAGATGACCAACTAAGTTGGGGCCTCAAACTCCAATCAACTTCACTTCATTCAGTTTCTTAATTTGAAGCCAATTCTCATTGCTAATTAAACCCCTTATTTAATTCCATGGTGCGCATTCTGCCATGGCAGATATTTCCAAAACTGTTGATTTTCTTTTTTAAGAGCGCTGTCAAAATGTTTTGTGGACCTGAGCAGATCAACATTACTGAGGCCTTCACCTTTCTTTATTTTCAGTTATTGTGTGATGGACGCAGGTTGTTGTTTATGTGTTGGTACATTTTGTATCTTAATATTGTTAGGTTGCTAATTAAGGAAAAAAATAAATAATTAAGGGGCCTGAGTCTTAACAACAACAGCAACATTTATTTATATAGTACATTTTCTTTCAAATAATGTAGCTCAAAGTGCTTTACATGATGAAGAAAGAGAAAAAAGACAAAATAATTAAGAATTAAAAATAGGCAACACTAATTAACATAGAATAAAAGTAAGGTCCGATGGCCAGGGAGGACAGAAAAAAAAAAAAAAAAAAACTCCAGACGGCTGAAGAAAAAAATAAAATCTGCAGGGGTTCCAGGCCACAAGACCACCCAGCCCTCTCTAGACATTGTACCTAACATAAATGACTTCACAATCAGTCCTCATTGTATTCAGGGTTTTCATGGAAGAATTTGGTGATGACGGTCATGTGGACTTCTGGCTTTTAATACATCAATGTAGGCACATCACGGTGCTTTGATTAGGTGGTGGCAGCACAGATCTCCACCACAGAAAACTGGAAAAAGAACAGAAGAGAAAGTAGGGGTTAGTACAGATTTTGGAGCCACCATGAATAATAATGATAATTAATTGAATATACAGAGCATCAGGATTAAAGTAAGATGAAGCTATGAGAAAGTCATTTTAAAGTAATGTGTTTTCAGCAGTTTTTCAAAGTGCTCCACTGTATTAGCCTGGCGAATTCCTCTTGGCAAGCTATTCCAGATTTTAGGTGCATAACAGCTGAAGGCCGCCTCACCACTTCTTTAAAGATTAGCTCTTGGAATTCTAAGTAGACATTCATTTGAAGATCAAAGGTTACGATTTGGAGTGTAAGGTGTAAGACATTTCGAAATATAAGATGGAGTGAGATTATTTAAGGCTTTGTAAACTATAAGCAGTATTTTAAAGCCAGTTCTAAATGACACAGGTAACCAATGTAATGACGACAAAACTGGGGTGATGTGCTTGAATATTCTTTTCCTAGCTAAGATTCTAGCAGCTGCATTCTGTACTCGTTGCAATCGATTGATGTCTTTTTTTGGGTAGTCCTGAAAGGAGTGTGTTACAGTAATCTAGCCAACTGAAAACAAAAGCGTGAACCAATTTCTCATCATCTTGCAATGTTATAAGTGGTCTAACTTTTGCTATATTTCTAAAGTGAAAAAATGCTGTCCTAGTAATCTGATTAATATGTGATTTAAAATTCAGGTTAGAGTCAATATTTACCCCTAAATTCTTTACCTCCGTTTTGACTTTTAATCTTAATACATCAAGTTTATTTCTAATAACCTAATTATATCCATTATTGCCAGTCACTAAAATTTCTGTTTTGTCCTTATTTAGTTTGAGAAAATTACTACTCATCCATTCAGAAACACAAGTAAGACATTGTATCAGTGAATGAAGAGAGTTGGGGTCATCAGGTGCTATTGATAAATACAGTTGTGTGTCATCAGCATAGCTGTGGTAGCTCACGTTATGCCCCAAGATAATCTGACCTAACAGAAGCATGTAAATCAAGAAGAGCAGCAGACCCAGAATGGAGCCTTGTGGAATACCATATAGAATATCATGTGTCTTTGAAGTATAAGTACCACAACTAACAAAGAATTTTCTACCTGCCAGGTAGATTCAAACCAATTTAAGACACTGCCAGAGAGGCCCAGCCACTGACTAAGGCGATTTCTAAGAATATTGTGATCAATGGTATCAAATGCGGCACTCAGATCTAAGAGGATGAGAACAGATAAATGACCTCTGTCTGTATTTACCCGCAAGTCATTTACTACTTTAATGAGTGCAGTTTCTGTACTGTGATTTGTTCAGAAACCCGACTGAAACTTATCAAGAATAGCATGTTTATTGAGGTGATCATGAAGCTGCATAATGACTGCCTTCTCTAGATTTTTACTTAAGAGAGGCATCATAAGTTGTGCATCAATTAGAATTAAGGCAAAGAGTTAATTAGCAGCAAAATCTGCCCATTAATTAAGAAAAGGGTTAGAATGAAAACCTGCAGCCACAGTAGCTTTCCAGGACTGGAGTTGGAGACCCCTGATTTAGATATATAGCAAAAATACAAATATTTCTCAATATGTAATAAATGTAAAAATCACACTGCTCTTCTTTTCTGACTGCAGAATAAAAAATTACAAAATTGGCAGAAATACAAACCTGCAGCCACATGTTGTTCCACAGGATCTGAATCTGAGAAATCTTTATTGGGCTCCCTGATCATAAATACAATCATTATGATTATAGTGCCATCTACTGTTCATAGTCATGTTTTTTTCTTTGCAGTGTTTTCAGAATGTTTTGACTGAGCTATAAAATGTGCCACTTTTATTATTTTAAAGAACAAAGCTTTAGTCTTAAATCACATCGTAGGAACTGTACTTAATTAATACATAAATAAAATAATTTACCAGGCCTAGTAAAAGTGACAGCACGTCAGTGTCTTACGTCCTGCGAGCCAAGTGTAAGAAGTAATGATTGGCTTAAGTAGAAAGCATTCATTAATGTGTGACTCACAAAGTACTGGTTGTTTGCTTCTGATCAAGTCATGATATGAGTCAAGGTTGTGATATCAAGTATTACTTTGAAGAGCTAACACCCTAATTTAACAAATACAATAAATAAATGATATGCCATGCAATTTCTGCACATGGATTTTCTGAGTTCAACGTGCTTTTCCAATATAAGGTCACCATTGTTGGAGTGTATCCCAGCATTATCATGCATAACAAATCTCAACTCAACTAAGTGTATTCACTCAACATGTGCATATAACTATACGTACAATAAGGAGTTCTGCATATAGACATTGAACTTATGCTTGAGTATCAGCAGCCTTCCTGGTTTATAAAGTTCCTGATTTTGGCAGTTTAAGAAAACAGTATAGTATGAACACAAGGGAAATACTGTCTGTCAAAAGAAGAAGGGACGATCAAACAACAGTTGACTTAAATATGAGGGGAGTGTTTTAAAATTTGGGGACTGTGGTGGATGGCCGGGGCCCATACCCTGCCAGGACGCCCCTTCAACACTGGATCCGGGGGAGCAGCCATGAGATGCACGCTACAACAACAACATTTATTTATATAGCACATTTTCATACAAGAAGTAGCTCAAAGTGCTTTACATAATGAAGAATAGAAAAATAAAAGACACAGTAAGAAAATAAAATAAGTCAACATCAATTAACATAGAATAAGAGTAAGGTCCAATGGCCAGGGTGGACAGAAAAAACAAAAGAAACTCCAGACGGCTGGAGAAAAAAATAAAATCTGTAGGGATTCCAGACCATTAGACTGCCCAGTCCCCTCTGGGCATTCTACCTAACATAAATGAAACAGTCCTCTTTGGATTTAGGGTTCTCATGGAAGGACTTGATGATGATGGTCACGTAGACTTCTGGCTTTTAATCCATCCATCATTGTTGGAGCATCATGATGCTTTGAGTAGGTGGTGGTGGTGCAGGCCGGAAAAAGAAAGAGAAGAGAGTAGGGGTCAGTACGGATTTTAGAGCCACCATGAATAGTTATTATGATGAATTGAACATACAGAGTATCAGGATTAAGTTAAAGTGAAGTTATGAAAAGGCCATTTTAAAGTAATATGTTTTCAGCAGTGTTTTAAAGTGCTCTACTGTATTAGCCTGGCAAATTCCTATTGGCAGGCTATTCCAGATTTTAGGTGCATAGCAGCAGAAGGCCGCCTCACCACTTCTTTTAAGTTTTGTTCTTGGAATTCTAAGGAGACACTCATTTGAGGATCTAAGGTTACGATTTGGAATATAGGGTGTCAGACATTCCGATATATAAGATGGGGCGAGATTATTTAAGGCTTTATAAACCATAAGCAGAATTTTAAAGTCAATCCTGAATGACACATCATCTTAGTGGCAACCCCCTGGGTTGTGTTGGGGCCACTTTCATGGAACACCAGAGCTCATCTTGGTTGGGCTCCGTGGCCTCCGCCAGGGGGAGCTGCATAGAGCTGCACAGCTTAAAGAGCCCATCTGGGCAGGAGTGCAGCCACACCCGGAGGTGCAGCCAGAAGTAGGTCAACGAGCACCTGCAGCACTTCCAGGTGGGCTATAAGAGGAGCCTGCAGGCACTGCTCAGGGCGCCAGAGTCGGGAGGAGGTGGACGAAGCTGCCCGTGGAGGAGAGGAGAAGAGTATTGTGGTGATTTGTTTAAAGTGCTTTTGGGATTGTGTTGTGGCTGGGGGGGTTCACGGGGAAGATGTGCCCTCCAGCTGAAGAAAAATAAAGTGTGTATTTTTACATGTGCCTCAGTGTGAATCTGTGCCGGGTCGGGTGCTATATAGCGTCTAATATCACAGGACTTTGTAATGAAATACTCTAACTCTTGCAGCAGTTCTTTTTTTTTGTAAAATAGTTCTCTAGCCCACAATGGCAGTTCCTGCTCTCCATAGATGTCATCCTTCTTGATTCATTGTCATTTTCTTGAGTGATACGTAGCTTTCTTCTGATATCCAACCACGGAGCATTCTTTTGGGTCTTCCAGTTCCTTTCCTTACCTCTAGCTGGGCTTCCGTGGTTGGTCTGAAGAGCAAAGCTCCCTATTTGTCTTGATTTCTTGTTATGAACAGTAAACATGCAGCATATTTATGTAAAGTTTTATACTAAACTTCATGTCATAGTTTGATAACCTGCCCTTGTATTACATACAGTCTAGCTGCCCTCTGTGTGTTACATGAACTTAGGGATTGAATATTTTACTACCATTTCAATTTGTGAGTTGGAAATGTTATTCTAAGAAAAAAGATCTTCTTGTAAGTTTTCATTCCTGTCTTTTGTTTCCTTTGTGTGTGTGTATTTATACACACTAGTACTATGCTTAACCTTAAAATAAATAGCCACCTTTATAGATTTTAGCTTTGAATTTGCTGCAAAGAGCAGTAATAATACATACTGTATGCTTCAGTGTAATATTGGTTTTGAACAAATGTTTAAAATATCAAACTTTTTTCAGTGTCAAACTTTTACATTTCATCCATAACAAAACATTCTCAAACAGAGAATTAGACTCGCTAAGTCATGTAACACACACTTGTCTTTGGAAAGTGGGGGGAAAAGCAAACTACTGTTAGAGAAACCCACACAAACATGAGAAGAACATTTCTGTTTACACATTGGTATTCGATTTTTTATCCCATATTCTGCAAGTTCTGGTAAGTCGACTTTGAATGTTGATCTGAACACTGGCAGGCCAGAAATAAGCGAGTGTGAGTATGTCTATGCCCTACAACGGATTGGACATGCATTAGTTCCTGCCTTGTGTGCAAAAAAAATACTAGGATAATCATCATCTCCTTGTAGTCCTACAATGGAATCAGTTTGTCCAGAAAATAAAAGGATGGGCCATAACACAAATATTCAATTATGTTACTCAGACTTTCTATTATTATTTCCTCTACTCACTTTCATTAACCCAATTCCTCTCTTATTTCAGACAGTTACATCATAAATCCACTCTTTGAAATGACTCAGTGTTCCTTATTGCTTTACATATTTATTTTCATTATCATTATTTCAGTTCCTCAATATACAGTACACACACATGACTCCTGCACATGGAACCATGCGCTTAATGAAAATTTCCCATAAATAATATGCTAGCCCATGATATACTCATGCTAACCATGTGCAATTTAAAACTTAACTTGTCTTTAACCTGTTTATTCTTGTAGACTTTGTAAAATAAATAGGACAAGGCACTGTGAAATTTTGGGGTATCCATGAGATTTCCATTTATTAACAACAAGGCTAATAACAAAAAAGGCAAGAAACAAATATAAATCAATTACTTGGCTGTGATTCAGTCACATTTACTCTGATTCTGTAGGCCATTTAGGCTCTAAAAATCACCGGACTGAAAATAAATGCTGTCTTTTGGCCATTGCAGTGTTTATATAAGGCCGTTGCCATAAAGGGTGGGAATTCTGGAGGCTTTTAGAAATGGCATCATGATACTGCGGAGTTGAAAGAGGTACAGCGTTTAGTATGTGCAGATTTACAGTACATAACCCTACCTCATTGGCTGAACTTGTGCTGAGCCCCCAACCCACTCCCTTAGCACACATGTGGGACACCTTAGAATATGTGGCTTAATACATTTACTGTGCCTAAGGTAGGCCTATATAGTCATCTACCAGTTTGCTCAAACATCCACACACTCAAGAATAACCTATCCTACAACAATCTGTGCGCTTCTCTTTAATAAATTTGTTTTAATCATATAAATATTTTTTAACATGTACATACTCTACTCAGAAACAGCAAAATGCTGATCTCAACAGGACACTGAATAAATGCAAGTATTGTAAAGCATGAAGCTAAATGGTGTAACTATAATCATTACTAATATCATTAGTATTTCTTCATTTAACTAGCTTTCATCACCAGCTTCACACTGGTATGCTTTACACAAGGATCAGAGCAGACTTACAGGAAGTTTGTGTCTTTTAATGTGCAACAAGCAACTGTAGATGGTCCATTAGTCAATAATGGCCAGCATGCTGTTGTGCTCTGTGATTGACTGGAAGTGCAACACCAACACAGAAAATACCAAAGCCCAAATAACCCTGAACTCACTGGACATAGTGATGTAAAAGAGGATGGTGGCAAATTTAGAAACCTCTTTGAGTAAATTTGTAATTCTCTCCTTTGACCACAGTCTGCTGAGCCACACTACTTAGGCTGGTTTTTTGGGTTATAATAGTCATCATACTGCTTAATGCTTCCTCTCATCATGTCCATCTTCATACTACAATTTACACACAGGTATAATGATAATATTCTTTGCATTATTACATCATTACTAATTGAAACACCCAGCATTGCCTGGGAAGAAAACAATGTGTTTTTTTTAATTGTTTGAGAAAAATATAATTAAAAAAAGTACAACTTTAAAAATAAAAATAAATTAACAAATAATGAAGACTCACTAATGTGCTTGTCTTGCGGTCTTGTATGTATGTTATCATCCAGTTGATGCTCGCAACAGGGGTGCAGTGGGCTCAGACATAAAGAATGCTGGCAGTCACCTCCAGTTCGCCCTCTGGTGGTCGTTTCTGTGTGTCAACTGGATGATGACATGCATACAAGATAGCAAAATCACCCCCCTCCCTACACAGAAGGGGGTGGGTTAGGGTTGATTTCACCCAACAGTATTTTTAGTAGACCAATGAGAAACATGTGTACTAAGTTTCATGAAAATCGCTCCAGCCGTTCAGAAGTGATGCTGGAACATACATACATACACACATACATTGACTTTTATATGTACTGTATATAGATTATTGTACTACTGTTCTACATTTGCACTTATTTAATAATTTATGGTTAGTGTAATTCTTTTGACTATTTTCACTATTTCACTATTTTTCTACTTTGTGTTGCTGTTGAAGAAGGCAAAATTCCAAGTTTAGGGATTAATAAAGTACAATCTTTCTATCCATTTTAACACAGGATGAAGAGAGCTTTAAAAAAGGTAATGATCTTGAATTAATTCTGTCTCATGACAAAGTAAAAATGTAACTTAAATATTAGCACAAGGCTTTACTTTTGGTTTCCAATAAATTTCACTGTTCTAAAAATGCTTAACACAAATATCTCCCATGGACTAGATGTGTAATAATGTATTGTGAATATAAAGAAAGGCAGACAAGATGAAATGTTGGGGCAGCAAAGGTGAACCTTGCATAATTGTGATAACAGCAAAAAATCAGTAAATTATGTCAAACGTGAGTGAAAAGCAAGCCTGCTAATTTCTGGTGGTGATGCCCTTTTTGAATAATCCTGGCTAGAGGAAATGGGTTCAACGTTTCCAGACCCAGAAGATCAGAAGTGACATCACCGGTCCCCATGCCATCGATCTTCAGGTCTAACCGGTTGAAGGAAAACAGAGGTAGTAAGTGAGAGTGCCAGTCCTTGACTCAGGGTGGAAATATATATATATGTGTGGGTGTGTGTGTGTGACACCACTGACCTCCTTTTTGGTTAGAATGGAGGAGAACTCCTTGAGGAACTAATGATGTCACTTCCACCTCTATAAATTCTCAAGCCCCACTGGAAGTCATTGTTCGTTATGGAATCGCTCTCCATGAAGATGCATTTCTTTCAAGAGAGATAAAAACCCACCCTGACAGTTTTAAGAGCTATACCTAATTGTCAATTAAAAACCTGTTAAATGAAGCTTACCCAGAAAGCCCCAGATATTTTGCACTTGTCTTCTGTTCACTATATATATATATATATATATACTAGCCATGTGCACCCAACTACGTTACGCGTGTTAAAATTGTCTGTGAAGGGCTCCCTGTTTAAACGCGGCTGCCAGTCGTGAACTGGGTCCTTCGTCACACAGCATTATGATTTTTTATAAGGGAAACAAAATTACAAAAGAAAACCCTTGGATATAACTCAGAATTGCGATCTATGAAAGCAGCTGGCCGACGCCTTGAGAGAATGTCACGTAAGACTGGCCTCACCGTGCACATCCAGGCTTTCTCTGATCACCAAAGAGCTTACAGAGAAGCACTAACTGCTGCTAAGAACACCCACTATGGCAGAATAATAGAAAGTGGCCACAATAACCCAAGGGTTTTGTTTTCTGTAGTTAATAAACTACTCGAACCTGCATCTAGCCCAACTACCTCTTCTACTGAAGTCTGTGAGGATTTCCTTCACTTTTTCCGTAACAAAATTAAAGATCTAAATAATTCAACTAACATAAATGTATCATCTGTTTATATCTCTCCCTGTTTTCTCACTCCATCCAGCTCCTTCTCTAAGTTCTCACCAGTCACATCTGCTTTTGTTAATGACCTGCTTTGTAAGATGAGGCCGACTACTTGTGTACTGGACCCCATCCCCAGCACAATACTTAAATCCTGCCTTCATGCCATAATCCCGAATGTTACAACAATAATAAACTCATCCCTTGACACTAGCTCTGTGCCGCTCACTTTTAAAATCGCTTCTGTAACCCCAATGTTAAAAAAGTCTGGTCTTGATGCTGACAATCTTAACAATTTCCGGCCTATTTCCCACTTACCTTTCCTGTCTAAAGCTCTTGAGCGTGTTATAGCCTCCCAGCTCACTAATTACTTAACCTCTAATAACTTGATGGAACCCTTTCAGTCTGGTTTCAGGGTGCAGCACAGCTGTGAAACTGCTCTGCTACGAGTAACCAATGATTTGCTTATGGCAGCAGACTCTGGACAAACCAGCATATTAATTCTGTTAGACCTCAGTGCAGCATTTGACACTGTCAAACATGACATTCTACTGTCCAGAATGGAGAACATGCTGGGTATCTCTGGCACTGCCCTCCAGTGGTTCAAGTCCTATCTGACTGATAGACAAGAGTTTGTTAGTCTGGGCAACAGCAGGTCCAGCACAGCGCCAGTCACACAAGGAGTTCCTCAGGGCTCTGTCCTCGGCCCTCTTCTCTTCTGTATTTATATGCTTCCCCTTGGCCATATTATTCGTAGCTATGGACTGGGCTATCATTTTTATGCAGATGATACTCAACTCTACTTCAATGTTAAAAGTGAAACTTCATCAGAGCTTTCTCAGCTCACAACCTGCCTTAGTGAAATTAAAACCTGGATGGAGCAGAACTCTTTAAAATTGAACTGCAACAAAACTGAACTCCTGCAAATTGGGACTAAAATGCAACTTAATAAAATGAGCTCCTTCCCAGTCCATCTTGGCGGTGATCTCATCAGACCTGCCTCTACTGCAAAGAATCTTGGTGTCATTTTTGATTCCTCCCTCTCTTATTCTGCCCACATAAATCACATTAAGAAACTTTCTTATTTTCACCTCCGTCACATATCCCGTGTTCGCTCCTTCCTCTCCTTTTCTAATGCTGAGAAACTTGTCCATGCTTTTATCACATCCCGCATAGATTATTGTAACTCGCTGCTGGCGTGTGCCCCTTCTAATCTTATATCACAGCTCCAGCTTATTCAAAACTCGGCTGCAAGAGTCCTGACTCGAACCAGCAGCAGCGAGCACATCACACCCATCCTGTTCCGTCTTCATTGGCTCCCTGTGTCTTACAGAATCGAATATAAAATCCTACTAATAACCTACAAAGCCTTAAATAACCTCGCACCAAACTACATCAGTGACCTTCTCCATCACTATGTGCCTGCCCGCCCACTAAGGTCCTCTGATTCTGGCAATCTTGTTGTGCCCCACACTAATCTACACTCCATGGGTGACAGGGCCTTCAGCTGTATAGCGCCCAGACTCTGGAATGACCTACCGAAATTAATCAGATCAGCTGACTCCATGAATTCTTTTAAAAAACAACTCAAAACTCATCTGTTCAGGAAGGCTTTTAGCTCTACTTGACTTTATTCCCCTTCTCTCAGTTTACCCCTCTGTCAAGATGCTCATGTAACCTGTGTGTGTGTGTGCTAGACCATCAATTTTGTCGTCTGTTAGGCTTTCTTTGAACTTACTGTCTTAATATTCTTTATTTATTTATTTGGTTTGTACAATGCTATACGCTGTATACTCTGCTGTTTTCTCTTATTTTCTGTAAGTGCTTTGAGCATGGGAAAGGCGCTATATAAATAAAATGTATTATTATTATTATTATTATATTGATTCGATGGGAACGGCCTACTCGGAATCACTGTCCGAATCGTAATTATGTGGTGGTGTAGGAGCATTTCTGCTTCTGTCCATTCACAGTCCGTCTCGTTTTCACAACGCTATCGTTTCCTCTCACTATGTCTTCTCAACCTTTCTCCAATCTAGCAGGTTGCTTTGTGGCAATCAAAAGAGTAAGGCAATATACACGGAGCAATGGTTATAAAAGGGGGCCACATAGGTATCCAGGCTATTTAAAATATAAATAGGGATCACTTCACTGACATGTGAGCAAGCCACGGTATAACTGTGAGACGCGCAGCACTCGCCGGCTACAATTTAACAATAATAATTTCCTGAACGTGCTGTTACGTTGCCATTCATTTTACCCACTGTCTTTCTTTCATTCATATGTTACGTAGGCATGTACCTTTTATCTTCGGCAATCTCATTCTCTAACCAGGCCTCAGGAGCTAACCAGCGTAACACTGTCCACCACCCCTTTCGTTATTCCGGCACATTGTTGACATCCGTGAGTAACAACAACGTACTAAACTGGAAGGTGGACTACGCATGCGTGGAATTCGCGGACAAACAAAGGTCAAGATCTAAATGAAGATCTCTTTAGTTAATTTAAAGCACAACAATTTGTTTAGGTTGAATGTCTGTGTTTTGAGGTGTGACTGGCGTACTACAGTCTTCAGTAGTATAAGCCTGGAGGAGATTCTTAATGCAATGCCTATGTTTTATCTGTCTCTCTACTGCCATCTAGTGCTTCTTCTTCTAATTCATTCGCGGACAAACAAAGATCAAGATCCAAATGATGATTATATATAGGGATATATATATATATATATATATATATATATATATATATATATATTTGTTTCCTAGCCTATCAGCCAGTTCACGCTAAAAAGCACCTGTTGCCCAACACCTTATAGTTGTTAAAACCTGTAATGGAAAAGCGATTATGTAATTTCTATGCAATGATCTCTGTAATGTAGGTTTCAATTCAACAAACAATTCCAAGAGGACAGACATAATCATCATCAGCCAAAATATCCCTGCAATCCCAGTAAACTCACTCTTTGCATAGCCAGCCACACTGCTGCACAAAGGTTTGCTGCATTGTGATGGCTTGTGCAGTACTGTACAAAATAGCACAAAAACATGAGCTGCTCTCCCACCTAAGACAGGCCAAGGTGAATGGACAGAAGACCCTGTCCCGTAGGAGATCAATGAAATCTCAATTCAAAAACGTCTGGACGTAAAGAGACTTGTATGTATGGCAATGTATAGAGAGACCAGCAAAAAAGAATGTTTGTCCATTCAAGTCAGTAATACCTTACATTCACTTTCACTGAAGATTCATTGTCTTTGTTCTCCTATAGTTTTTGCAAATATTTCACTCAAGATATGGTGATTAGCTCATGAATATTCAAAAAGGGCATTTTTAAGCCATTTGTAGTCACTGGAAAGAGGTAACAGGTAGTGGCTAAAAGTGTGTACACGAGTGCATAGTTTTAAAAGGATATCTGATTTATAAAGGAACTTGCCATGGGACCTGATGTACATACAACAACAACAATTTACAGTATTTCTTGCAAAATCACACAAGGAGTGCCTCAATGGGTTTTAACATGCCCTGTTTTTTTGACAGAAACACAGCCATAACTTTTTAAGAAGACAAGAAAAAAAAACCTGTAAGGAATTTCCATTGTAGAGAAAAAAAAATGAAAGAAATCTTGGGAATGGCAATTCAGAGAGGGACTTCCGTCCAGGTAGGTAGGTCGTGCAAGTTAAAAAAATGGGGTAAATACAACACACAATACAGAAAAGAAGTAATCCTTTTCACAGAGCTAGATGGCCAATCAATTATTGCCGCCTCAGAAATACAATACAATGGTACAAACTACAAGACAAAATGCAAGAACAGATTATACCATTCACTAAATACAGAATATCACATATGAGGACACAGATTTGTTCAAATACATCAAAAATAAAGTAGAAACTAATTAACATAAATGAAAAACAAAAATATCTGTCCATCAGTTAATTGTAGAATCATGGCTAGACAGTAGAAAAGGTGTCAGACAAGCCAGACACAGTCAGAGTCCTGGAGACCTCAGCCAACAAGCCAGCTCCCCCATTGGCCATTCTGCAACTGAGTCAGTGCTGGGCTGGCCAATCTGAAGAAAGGACCCTTCTACCAGACAAGTCCAGTGCTAGATGACTTTTTCATAGGCAGACAAACAACTTGCCAGTAGAGAAGTGGCACCAATACAAGGACAGAGAGAAAAGAAACAGAATAGGGTGTTATCAATCAGATTTTATTTTGTGTATACTCCATATTTGCCTTTTGAGTGTAAGCAAAGTTTTAGTATGATATCGAAGCAAGATTTTATACATGAGGCTGCTAGTTCTGGGTACATCTTAATTAGCATAAGAATATTTAGGGGCAGGACATGCAGAAATCAACAGAAAGGCAATTCAAAAATAATGCACATGACTAATGCAAAACCAGTGGGTAACTTTTTCGTGTCATAAAATAATACACATGCACTGTACAATTTTGGCAGCATCATAAAAATAGTTTAGTGCATGCATGTATGAATATTCTCAGTATACGTGGTACAAATTGGAAAGGGGATGCAGATCAGGTAGTGACAATGTCAGAGGGCCTTAAAGTCCACTTAAAGGTTAAAGAGTGAAAGGAAGTATCTGACTGTGCCACGCTCTTATCGCATACCCCCACTTCTTGAATGAACCAAACCTTCAAAGTGCTCCCTTGACTTATGTGTCATATTTAAAAAACACTATTTTTTTAAACTAATAATTTGGTCCTGTGAATGGAACTGATCTGAAAAAGAGAAATAATTGTCAGTAAGCAGGAAAAAGGATGGTTGCATGGAACTTTTACAGATGAACTAGTAGCTTAATAAAACATGAATAAAATGATCATCTTTAGAGTACAATTTAGAAAGCTAGAGGAGAATATAATATTTTTGAACTTTCTAAATCCAACCCAGTATAATGGGATAGATTACAAAATACACAACTAGAAAAGAAAGTCCTATTGTAACATTGCAACAGTGCCCTCATGTGTTTAATATATGCCTTACTCCATGCCACCATTGTACTTTTTTCATCTATTATGAGCAGAGTGTTAATAGGTTTAATAGGGTCATTTTTGACACATGTAGACGGTGAGTATGAACTCAGTCTTGATAATACTATTTTTCAATAGTTTTGCGAAATTGGTAAAGTGTGTCAGATTTATTTGTGGTGTGCCAGGTGGTAACAATAATGGGAAGGCTTGGCAATCAATTTAATTTTCTCTATGAGAATAAATTTACGTCTTTGCTAAAGTTCTTTCTTCTTTGTGTGTAATTGGGTTGGGCATCATGAGTTGTTATCACATGTTGTTTGAGAGTAGAGGACATGTGAACCAGAGTGGTTAAACTAAGAGGATCAGGTGTTAGTGTGGTTTTCACAGATTGAAGCTTTTTCACTATCACCAGTTTTATTCTTCTGTGAAATTTTATAGTAAAAACAAGTGAAAAGGCACATATGTCTTATTGTACATTGCCCCTCCAACCCAAGAAGAGAGAGAGAGAGAGGTTAGGAGCACGCACTAATACAGCGCATTGCTGCACCCACCACATGACAAACCAACCCAGGATGCCAGATTAGGCTAAAACTTTATTATTAAGTTTGGCTAGATAAGGAAGGATTGTGACTCTATTACTCACAGATAAACTTAAAAGTGTTGTGTACAACAGCAAAGCACTGCTATTCTTTTCTCTGCTCATATTATCTTTTTATTATAGTGCAGTGCACTTGACGTCTAACAGCTGTTTATGCAGTCAGAAATGACATTTGCTATTTAACTTGTGTTTTGTTGTTTCTCTTTTGTATATGTACATAAGACAAAACAAAATGTTCACCCTGAAGTATATCAGAAAGAAGGATGTAGCACAGGAAAAAGTCATAGGCAGTGTGTTCCCATAAAGTTCAGGTTAAAGTCATAGAGTCTCCAGTAAAACTGACAAACACCTCATCTTTCCTACAATGCTTATAAAATCAGGGTTGAAATTCTTTGAGGTTACCAGCTATGAACTTAACAGCAAATTTGGTGTGGGCCAAATACAGCAGGTCAGGTGAGGTTAGGGAGCATGCATTGGTACAGTGTGTTGCCGCACTCAGCACACAATGAAGCAGCTTGGGATCCTGGTTGGCAACCCCCCAGGAAGACACTCAGTCCAGTCTCACCTAGGTAATGTGCCTCATTCGGGACTCCGTGAGCAACCGCTCATTTGACACAAAGTCAAACCAGTTGAACCCAAGGATTCTTCAAAGAGACACAGTACTGAAGGAGTCCAGTCTTTTTCTCAGGTCACTGGATAGCATCCATATATCGCAACCATATAGTAAGACAGGAAGCATCAGGACTCTAAAGACTTGGACCTTCCACCTTTTGCATAGATATCGAGAGCACCACACACCTCTTTCCAGTGACCTCATGACCCCCCCATGCTCTCCCAATCCGTCTACTAACTTCACTCGCAAACCTAGACACTCAAACTACTCACACAGTCTCTCAAGCACCTTGATTAGAGCCTCTATTGACTCCACAAACATTACAGCATTATCAGCAAAGTCAAGGTCAAAAAATTTTTCTTCACCAACAGATGCCCCATAGTCGCTAGACCCCACGACCTTGCCCAACACCCAGTCCATGCAAGCATTGAACAGAGTAGGAGCAAAAACTCACCCCTGATGAACCCCAGAATCAACTGGGAAAAACACAGAGATTCTACCTCCACTCTGCACAGCACTCACAGTACCAGTGTATAGGCCAGCCATGATATCCAGCAAACTTGAAGGGATCCCACGAAGTCTCAGGATGTCCCACAGGGAAGCTCGTTCAACTGAGTCAAACATTTAATGAAAATCAACAAATCAAAATGAATCGTTTCTGCTCCATGAGAACCCTCAGTGCCAGGATGCAGTCGATGGTAGACTTCTTACATATAAAACCAGACTGCTCTGGTCACTAGTAGGTGAGCAAGTGATCATGGCTCTTATTGATGATGACCCTACCAAGAACATTGCCCAGTACAGAGAGTAGTGTTATCCCTCTGTAACTGCTTCAATTCAGGTGATCACCCTTCCCTTTCCAGATAGGAACGACAAGTCCTGTTTTCCAGTCAGTTGGGATGACGCCCATCTCCCAAATGTATACAAAGATTTCTTGCAATGCCAGGAGGACAGTCTTACCGCCAGCCTGGAGAATTTCACCCCAGATACCACAGATCCCTGCAGTCTTCCTACTCTCAGATGGTTCACCACCTGTGCAATCGCAGTGAGATTGGATGGTTCACAGTTAATTGGAGGATCAGCCTGACAAACAGTGAACTCAGAGATATCCAACGTCCTAGCCAGAGAATCAGCTTTAAACAGCAGCTCAAAGTAGCCAGCCCAGCAGTTCACAGCTGCAGTGTCATCTGTAATGACCGTTCCATCAGCCGCCCTGACTGCAACTCTCTGAGGAACAGATTTGGATGTGCGTAATGCTTTGATTCTTCTGTAAGCAGGACATGGGTCACTAGACCATAGATGGTGTGTCACTTTCTTACATACTCCTCTAACAATTGCCTCCTTATCTGTCCTCAGAGGCCTCGCAGCCATGCTTCTCAGCTCCCAGTACATACCGGAGCTGCCATCAAGCTGTGTGCTGTGACTCCTCTCGATAATATCCAGAATGCTCTGTGAGATGAAACACCTCCTTCTGGGAACACGGGTATCACCAACACAACCCTCAGCAACCTTCAGTGTCTTGTCACAGAAGGCCTCCCTCATCACATTAGGATCAGCAGTTGCACCCAAGTCTGTAAGTTCCTCACACAAACTACATGTAAACTCGTCAGAAACAACCTGATCTTTAGTCTTTAGTTTACTGTTTAGGATGTATACGCAGAGTTTTTCTGATGTAGGCAACAATGTTTAAGCAAAAAAAGCATGTATTATGCATGTTTTGAGCATATGAATGCATAACAGACATGTGGGGTATGGGACACAAGTAACATGAATTTTTTGTTTTCTTTTTCCATGGATGTTTTTCACATTGTTTATACAACATTGATTACTATTGGCTCTTTTCTTTCCTTTCTACATCAAAACATGAGATTAATTTCTTTTCTTAGCCACTGCTACAAAATAGGTTTAGGTAAGCAACATAAAAAAGTATCATTTTGGGGTGTTCTTAAAATCTCTACACACTTTCTTTTTTTTTTTGTATTTTTGTTACGCTTTATTGTGGTTCTCACCCTATGGTTTTATTTTTCCTGCCTGTTTTATATTTTACTTTTCCTATTTTTTTCTGAAATGCTTTGTATTGGTTTTATTTTTGCTAATTATTCCATCACTGTTAATTATTATCTTTAACTTCTTTTACTTTTATTACTTTTGTTAATTCCCTTTTGTATGTGGTTAATTATGTCATTTTGAATTCCTTAATTAACTACCGGGCAGCACGGTGGCACTGCTGCCTTGCAGTTAGGAGACTCAGGTTCGCTTCCCGGGTCCTCCCTGCGTGGAGTTTGCATGTTCTCCCCGTGTCTGCGTGGGTTTCCTCCCACAGTCCAAAGACATGCAGGTAAGGTGGAGTGGCAATTCTAAATTGTCCCTAGTGTGTGCTTGGTGTTTGTGTGTGTCCTGCGGTGGGTTGGCACTCTTGGTTCCTGCCTTGTGCCCTGTGTTGGCTGGGATTGGCTCCAGCAAACCCCCGTGACCTTGTGTTTGGATTCAGCGGGTTGGAAAATGGATGGATGGATAATTAATTACCCTCACATGATGTCATTGGGCTTCATGGCAGTATTTGGGCCTCCTATTAAGGACCTAATTGCAGTGACATTAATATTTGTGTTATGTTCTTTTGCTCTACTTCTTGCTCTTCTCATTTTTGATTTATGTTTCCCAGTCTTCTCTCCATTAGTTTTGGATCAATAGGTTTTCAGATTTTTAATTTATTATTAAACTTTATTTTTTGAGCTTCTCTAGCTTTTTTCTGTTTTCTTTGTATTTTGAAAAAAAAAAGTTAATTTTACATCTGAATTTTAAATTTTGGGCTTGAAACTTTGTGTTTTGTTTTTTTGTTTTTAGTTTAAATTTCTTTTTGTTTTAATATTTTTTGAAATATTTTAAATTGTTTTTGGATTAGTTTTGATTATTTACTTTAATAAATTAACTTACAAATTAAAAGATTCATTTTATGGTCAGGGCTTTTTATAGTTTCCTTCCCTATTTTGGGCAAGTCACAAGAATCATCACATTTGCCAGTCACCTGATTTACATGCTACTAACTCTAGACTTTTTGCTGACTATGGATCTGTTTGGTATTCACATTTAATATCTGCACCTCAGAATAAAATGAACTAATGTAATGGTCCATAATATTCAGGAATTGAAATGTGGAACTTCCTGACAAAGGCCAAGTTAACTTGTGGACTTAGATCACTAAAAATGTTAATAATATACTAATCAAGAAAGAACACAATAGATGCCAAGAACTTCAACATAAACTTATTTTGTAATAACACTAATGAGTGTATTGCCCACTATACATGTCACTAAGCAAGTAAACCCCATAGCACAGTTCATGACTTCTAGCCAGAGGGAATGTCAGATTTAACAACTGCAGTTGCCGGACATTGCCATCTTGAAGAGTCAGATTATACAACCAGAAATCACAAGGAATGACAAACTACACAAATGCATGCAGATTTTTCATCACAGTTTCACATTTTCAAAGTATACCAAGCTTCCACATTCTGACATCCAATAACTTTTTGCCTGAAAGTGCCAGTTCCCAGGTGTTATGTTTTCAAGAAAAAGGAAAGCCAACACTGAAAAAATGGTCTGTAACTCTAAAGAACTATACAAAAGGCAATATGCGGAGATTTCTTTTAAATTATCTATAAACTTGAATGACCAGGAAGTGCATAATGCCAACCTTGTATTCCTTTGCAGTAAAATGGTAACTCCATGCACTTTTGAAGGTTGTTGCATAGCAGCAATTCATCAACAGTGAATGTTCAAAATGGGAACACCTAGAAAAATAAAGACGGCTTCAGAGAAAGACATGAAAAGGTTGTGAAAAATATTTAACTAATAAATGGCATTTTTTTGTGCAAAAAAACTGATGCCAAAATTATGGTCTACCACCCCAAGAACCTGAATTTATAACCAGAGTGTCCAGCTCCAATCCTGGCCGGTCACAGTGGCTGCAGGTGTTCATTCGAACCATTTTCTTAATTAGTGACCAGTTTTTACTGCTAATTAACTTCGTTTGCCTTAATTTCTACTGACTCAGACTCAGCTTTAATACTCAGACAATACAGTTTTTTTCTTTATCCCTAATTAGCAGCCAAATAATAATGAGATCTAAAACAAGATCTATGTTCTCATACTATATATATAAAATAAAGGGACGGTCTTGGTAATGTTGATCTGCTCAGGTCCAAAAAACATTTTGATGGTGCTCTTAGAAAAAAGAAAATCAACAGTTCTGGAAATATCCGCTGTGGCAGAATGAGAGCACCAATAAGCCATGGACTTAAATGATGTGTTTAATTAACATCAAGAATCAGCTAAGAAATTGGTTGGAGTTTAAGGCTTCAACTTAGTTGGTCTGTTGTGTGATAGATGGCTGGGGACTTTGCCCAGCCAGGACTACCTTTTGAGGAGAGGACCGGGGGAGTGGACATATCACCAGCAGTACCTCCCCTGGGACACGAGAGGGCAGCCCCCCTGGTTTACATCGGGGCCACGTGACTGGAGCTTAGAAGCTCAACCCTGCGCAGGCCCATGGCCACCACCAGGGGGCGCCTGGACAGTTCCGGAGCCATGGTCTACAGCACTTCCGCTACACCCAGAAGTGCTGCCAGAAGAGGAACCGGATTCCCTTGCAGCACTTCCGCCACACCAGGAAGTGCTACTGGAACTTGATCAAGAAACACCTGGAGCACTTCCGGACGCAGTATAAAAGTGGCTGCCTCACTCCAGCAAGTGAGCCGGAGTCGGGAGGAATAAGACAGAGTTTGTGGGAGAAGAGTAGAGACGGTCGGAGAATAGAAGGAAGGAAGGGCTTAATTGTGGCTTGTGCATTGTGTTGTGCCAAAGGACAATAAACGTGTGTGTTCTGGACATTGTTGGTCTGTGTATCTGCCTGTAGCCAGGCTAATCTTCTACAGTTGGTTCGCGTCACTTCTCATTTTTGCTTGGCTGTCATTTAATGAAAAAAAAAGTAATTCAGAGGATTCACTCTTAAAAAATAAGTCAATTAAAATTAAACGAAAGTAAGTTATCATCAGAAATTGGTCATTGATTAAGAAAGTGGCAGGAAGGGAAGCATGCAGCCGCTGCAGCCCTCCGGGACTGAAGTTCAGCAACACTGATTTAGATACTATATATAACACCACAAACAAAGCTTCAATAGATGAGAGAGAGGTTAAGAGCACGCACTGATACAGCGCATTGTCGCACCCACCGCGTGACAAACCAACTCAGGATCCCAGATTAGGACCCGTGTGCAGCCATGAAACAGGTGACACCTCAGCACCACACAAGTTCAGATGGAATGGAACCAGTGTGAGGTTTTTATGGTGGCTGGAGTGCCAATTCTGCCACCAACCCCCTAGTTTTTCCCTGCAGGTTGGAGGGCCTACATGCAGGACTAGATGCAGATTAATGTCATACCCAGGACGGAGCAACTGCAGGTTAAGGGCTTTGCTCAAGGGCTCAACGAAGTGGAGTCACTTTTGGCATTTACAGGATTTAAACCGGTGTGAACTGGACGCTATATAGTGCCCGAACTGACACAGACTCACTCCAGAGGCACATGTAAAACACACAAGACTTTTATTTTTCTTCACCTGTGGGGCACGTCTTCCCTGTGAACCCCACAGGCAATACATAGTCCCAAAGCACTTAAATCACAACACACACCCTTCTTCTGGCACCACCACTCCTCCCAGGCAACCTTGTCCTCTTCCTCCCAATTCTGGCCCTGAGTGGTGGTTGCCGGCACTTTTTATAGTCCACCCGGAAGTGCTCCAGGTGCTTGATCACCTGCTTCTGATTGCACTTCCGGACGGGGCTGTAGAGTTGTCCAGGCCAGCTCAGGGACACATGCAGCACCCCCTCGCGGCCACCCCAGATCCCAACAAAGCTGTGGAGAACTCCATCTCCCATTCAGCCCTGCGGGAAACTGAGGCACCATACTCAGCCAGGGAAGGTGCCACCAAACGTCCTGGAGGAGGTATTGAGTTGCCCATGGTTGCTCCCCCGGAACATATGCAGCAGGGGCATCCTGGCAGGGCATGGAACCCGGCCACCTGCCACACCGGCAACCTTCCAATTACCAGTGCAAATCTCTAGCCTCAGAACTGCCACTCATTTAAAATGAACGCAAATCATAACACCAGGCATATGATTTCAACCCTTTTATTTTTGTTTGTGTGGACCAAAACACCCACATTGCAATCCTGGGTGAGCACTCGTTGGTTGCAAAATCCACTCCTTCAACATAAAAGTCACTGACCAGTCTGACTGAGTGGCTGCGTTGCAGAGGAATGTCAAACTACACAACTATCTTGCTAAGATTAGGTAAATGAAGTCTACAACTAAAAATCGCTGGAAAATCCGATGTGGGTGCTAAAAATGCCAGTTTGTGAAAATGAAAAGCCATACTACTCAGTTAATAAAGGCACAGAGCATAATACTTTAAGGTTGGTCATACTGTACATTGGCTTGGCATTGATGAGCAACTAAGTGAGTGTATTCAACACATTTACCGTCCAATCCAGACATGGTTCCATCCTTGTAGTTTTTGGTGTCTTCTTGCTGCAGTTGTTAGAGAAATAGATAAAGCTGAACAACATGTATTGATTTTTACATTTCTTTGTTAATAAACCACAAAGCATACCACTACCATATTTGTCAATGCAATGAGGTCTAATTGAACGTTTTACAGATATGTTATTTCCTAAAACTACCATACCTCACATGTGAAACATACTGTTGATCAGAAAAGGGCATACTGTAGTCAAAGCAAAGAATTATTTAGAATCAGTAAAACATCAAACAAATGAACAGAATTTACTTTTACAGCTTAAACAGGTGAGCACATCTGTTAAAATAGCAAAAGCCTTATGGGTAATTAATTAAAGGGAACACAGAAGAAGAATGATATGAATGTGACACCGTGGCTTAATCCTTTGTCTCTTTCAGCCAGGAAAACTGTGTCCGAAATGACAAACTGTGACTCAACTGCCAGTCAGTGAGAACAGGACATCTGAGTCCTCAATAGAACTTCGCTTTATTTTGCTCCTTCGGTTTTAATTGCCTAACAGCAGTAAATGTGGGTTGTTGCTTGGTGCCCCTACACTTCTGAATGTTTCTGGGTCTCCTTTGTTACAAGATGTCTCATCAGCTAACATCCTATTGTGATGACCCATGTTTTTGAAACCACGCATGGATTAAATCCTGAGCATCTTGTAGTTCATGACTAACCAGAAACCATTAGTGAGTGAGAGACACAGACAAGATATGAAGTGCAAAAACAATAGCCACCCTTTATTGCAGCACCAATAATCCAAACTCCATATCTATTATTTATTTCAAATGTAGTGAAAAAGCAATGATAAACAAAGAGGAAAAAAATAGTGCTATTTGCACGTCTGCTCCTTCCAGGAACTATGCAGTGAAAAAATAACAACAAAAAAATTTTTTGTTCCTCCAAAGAATGATAAAGAAAGCCCAGGCAGTTTTTCCACAAGTAAATCAAAGTGAAACAAAAACTATTAATCAAATAAGCACACTTTGCACCACCTCTCCTCCCAATGATAACCTCCACCCCAATGAATAACTCTGAGGTATAACCTGAAGTGCAACTTTTACTATCCTAACTGCTACTGAAATCATCAGCAGATCAGAACAGCCAAAAAATAACCCCTAGCGTCAGTACAGATATTTTATTCTGACTCTGGATTTTCCCATTGAATCACTGGGGATGCTCTTAGGAGTTCCAGTAGAAAATCATTGTAAGTATTCAAACTCTTCATGCAAACAAAGTTCTTCTTTCTGTCAGCTTCCGTGAAAGAAAACACAAACTTTGTATGTTATAACATTTTGGTAATCATTTGGGATGAAATGATAAGGTCCAGACTGCCTGAAGAAAACCGGCCATGCAGGCTGTGCTGCACAAGATAAGGGAAAATGAATGCTTAGCTAACAAGCTGCATGTACACAGGAGGATGAGTGTCAGGTTAAATGAGGCTTTCAGTAATTAAAGTAAGGAATGTAAGGCATGCAGCACAATGACCAGTGCCTGATTTTTGTGATTTAACAAATCAGTAAAGCATTATACTGTGTGATCAAGGTGCCTTATTTTTGTAGCCAATAAGACAAAACTGTTATGTGGACTAAAATAAGACTCTGTACTTCTGCTGAGGAACCAACCATCCTGCTATTCCGCTGCAGGAACATCCCTTTTCATGAGAAAGAAATTTAGACGGATGACAAGCTTCCTCCTGCCTGGTTCTTTGGGGTAATTATTTATATTGATTAAATTTCAACACTCACTACTGACTTTCTAAGCTACTCTCAGTGCCTTTTGTCCACATGTGTTTTCCAAGGCATGTGTATGTTTTCCGGTGGTATGCCTCTGACCCCAAAGCTTGCTCTAGGCTAACCTCTGTTGAAAAGCATCTTCATACTGCTATGGAACACCTAACAGTGCACCTTTAACTATTATAAATAGTTTAACTCTGTAAATTATACCAAAACCACTATTCTTGTGACATTGTCCAGCACACCTGCTCTATTAAAATGCCTAGTACTATTTTTAAAAAGTTTGCCCTTTATGTACCCATTCATGAAAGACTTAAGATAAATAAAGTTGTGGTGGAAACTAAGCAATTGAATTTGTTCCCTTGGGCTCATTCATGGCACCCTTCTCTTCTCTTAGCATCCACCAATTTCCCTTCATATTCTCAATGTAAAAAGCTATAGCTGTGCAGCTCAGGACCTGCTAAACTGACAATAGACAAGAATATGGGTACCACTATGTGCATAATGCAGATTTATGGACTGACAAGTCTCATTCATTTACCAATTAAACTCAAAATTACAATCTATCTTCTTAAAACAAACATATTTTTTCTATCTCACTTATTATATACTCTCGTATACCCAGAGTCTTGTTAAATGCCTGTTGCATCACAACATTAACTGCTGGACAGGAACAAACCCATCACAGGAAACACTCACACATATTCTGATTTAGTCGGTCAGTTTACAATTAAATGTCCACTTAACCTCTTTTTGATATCAAAAGCACATACTGACTGTATACAGTGTGGCGAGTGGCTGGGGCTGCAGCCCAGCCGGGACGCCCAAGAGGACCAGAGGAAGGCTTGCACCTCCTCCAGACCATGTGGGGCGACCACCCTGGCTGCTTTGGGGACCACGGGTAGAGAGCTTGGAAGCTCAACCCTGTAGGAGCCCGTGGTCGCCGCCAGGGGGCACCCCGCTGCCTTTGCAGCCCTCGACCTCGGCACTTCCACCACACCCGGAAGTGCAGGGGGTAAGAGGACCGGGGACACCTGGAGTGCTTCCGGTTGCGCAGCCAGCACTTCTGCCACACAGGGGAATGCCGGTGGAAGATTGCCGAGAAGCACCTGGAGCACATCCTGGTGACTATAAAAGGGGCCGCCTCCCTTCATTCAGGGCTGGAGTCGGGTAAGGAGAGGACTAGAGCTTGGAGAAGAGAGTGGAGACAGTCTGAAGAAAGGCAGAGAGTGTGAGAGGCCTGGACTTCGGGGAAGTCTTGGGGTTCTGTGTGTGCACTTATTGAACTTGTAAATAGTAACTGTAAATAAACGTGTGGTGGTGATTTACAACATGTCTGCCTGTCTGTGTCCGTGGCTCGTTCCACAACAGTTAGTGCCTGCGACGGATCTGAACACAGAATTCTGAATCTAAGAGACATGTTTAATGAATAATATACACATCCACTTGGAGTTTATTTGAGCACTCTATGAAGGTGAAGCCCAGGAAGACAAAAAAGACAGTTGTAAGGATTCTTGTCGTCAGTGGCATATGTGAATACTTTGAGTACTCTTAGCTGTGCCTACTAATTATTCTGGCATCCAAGCAAGATTATTCATTAATTTGATTTGTCACCATGCTGAATCACATTTGTTTTCCCAGGATGTAAGTGTGCACTTCTTATTGATTACATTACAATGCAGTATACCCGTCACATAATTTTTACACATTGTATTTTGAAATTCTACAAATTTAGTGGTCTGTTCTTAAGTAATCATAAGTCAATGTATACCATTCAAACATAATTGAAAATGATTTTCAGTGTAGTACAGAATGTTACTTACTTGAACTGCCTCATATATGAGTACAATATAATAATCATAATTCCCCTTATTCCTGGAACAGTTGCCTTGACTCACTTCACAGTAATGTCCATTCAAACCTATTAAAAAATCCCATATATGACCACATAGGAAGGGAAGTTAGCACTAATGAGTCAGCCATTGCTGTACCTCAAGTTAGCAAATATTCATAAGTACAGTATGTGTTATATCCTTCCACTACATAACAAACATGAGGCCTGCTAACTAAAGAATCATATCTATGGACCTGACATCCTAATTACTACTTTACTGATATGTTCTCAGACTGAAATAGCCTGTTATGAAAGGCTGAATTGTGGCTAGCATGACAAAGACTAGACACGACTTATGGAGACCGATAACATTTGACTGGAAAGGATCAGGCACAGAACTGTTATTTATCAGGCAGGAGTCTGGACCAAAACCAAAAACCAGAGATTAATACCAAATAAACATTGTTAGTACACTGGACAACGAAGATTATGCTTCTTGAACACTTTTGTGTCTATATGTTATGGATTTTTACCTACTGATTACAAACATCACTTTTAATTGTTCGTATAACAAAATATTTCTCTCTATTATAAAAAAAAAACTTGGGACGAGACTGCGATGAGAGGTGATCTTTTGAAGAGAGACAAAGAGACACTTTCACGTCCCACGAGATGGGCAAGTCACGTCATTCTTACAACCTTTGGAAGCAAGTCCTATGATACACATGCAGAGCAGGTTAGAGATCATGGAAGTAGGAAAATTCGAAAGTCTCAAAAAAATGAGATTAAAATTTATATAGTACTGTTGTTTAATAGGTGAATGGGACAGTTGTGCTACAGAGTCCCATTACATTAAAAAGAAATGGCTGTTCCATAAGCATCTGGTTCATAAACCACTTCTCAACAAAGATATTTTTACCTCCTTTTCATATAAAACCTGGACTAATGAGACATTTCATGAAAGTTATGAACAAAGAAGTTGAAGGATTTTGACATTGGAGAAAGATGTTTCCATGAATAAATGCTTCCAAGTGTGAGGAGGCCATTTGTGTTGGTCCATAAACCAGACATGTCATCAATGACAAATGGTTCAAAGATTGGGGCCAGAGGAAATTGTATGGGAGGCATTCAAGGATGTTGTTAAGAAATGGAGGACCCAAGATGCTGGACCAATCCAAGGGGATGTCCATGTAACACCTTACTGCAGTAGGTAGATGGTCATTTCTGGTGAGTGGGACTGTAACGTATTTCTGCCTGGGGATTTGCTAACCAGGATCCTAAGTTGATTTGCCATGTGGTGGGTGCAGCAATGCACTGTATCAGTGCATGCTCCCTAGTCGACCTGACCTGCTACTGAGCACCAAACTATATCCAGCCTGTTATAAACATGCTTCAAGCATACAAAACCATGAAGTGCAACATGTCCCTAAAGACTAATTGTCTCTATGCACGCTTGGATTTTCTCCCTGCTAATCTTGGTACAGTCAATGACAAACATATTGAAAGATTTCACCAGGACATTGCAATGATGGAAAAGTGGTATCATGGCAAGTGGCATTCATCAGTGCTGGTCAACTTTTGTTAAACACTGAAACGAAAAGCATCAGATGATGAATATCAACAAAAATCAGCAGCAAAAAATTTTTAGCTTAATTGAACTAAAGCAATCTGTCAGCATCATTAAGCAATGCTAAAATTCAATAAAAGTTAATGTTTCTCGAAATCCCTATGATTAATACCGCAGAAGCAAACAGGGTACCAGTCATTGAAAAATCCTCACATTTAAAGGTTTTCTATTCTTTATAAGAGGAATAATATTCTTAGAAGCTGAGTTAATTTCTCAGACAACCAGAGTGAGGGCAAGAGAGAACACTGCTTGTGAACAGACTACAGTTTCAGAAAAAAATGAACAAATGAAGAAATGTTAAAAGAAAGCCTAGAGACATGTGAACCAAAGAAATGACAAAACTGTTATTTAACTGTGTTAATGTATTCATTTTTTATTCAACTATCCATCCTTAAAATATGGTATACTGCATTAAACAATTATAAAATAAAACATTAATTTGAAAACACTTTTCAGGCCTTCAAGATTCAAACTGACATAGCCATGCAATTAAATGTATGTGGGGAATTTAACTTAAGTTCTTTTTATTTCAGTTTTTGCTTGCCTGTTTTTATACTTAACTATGCCACACTATTTTAAATTATTCTAAAATACTGTGTACATGAATTCTTAAAGCTGAATAATCCAGTTTGTGGTCATGAGGAGCTGGAGCCTATCCCAGCAGAAAACACCCTGGATAGGATGCCAGCACATTCCTGGGCACACACAGGGCCAACTGAGAGTCACCAGTCCACCAAACACACACACCTTTGAGGAAATCTGAAAAAAGCCTTAGACTTATGAAGCACGTACGACACTAGAGAATGGCCAAGTGTAAAATTATGACATAGTATACTGAAACTGCTAACCACTGACCATCGTGCTGCAACATGATAAAACATTAAAACACATTTTTTCAAAAAAATAGGATGATTACTGTACACTTAATTATTTCTTAATTTTAATGATTCATCTGTAAATATTTAATAGGCACTTTTGTTTGTACAGTATCATGCAAACTGCAATTCATACAAAATTTTTAATGTCATCATTGAAGAATTTTTTTTTGCTTTGTTATAAATATATAAATTTATAAACTTATAAATATATTAGTGGATCTACAGTATTGAACGTTAGAGGACCAGATACAATGGCATTGTGAGTTTTTCTGTTGGGAAGCTGCTTCGAATACACGAAAGTAGCTATTTTCTTTATTAACAAATATATCAGAATTTTTTTGTTAAGTCAAAAATTTAATAAAGAAATTTTTGTATGAGTTTCCAGAACAAAACTTAACTTGTTTTCCGGCATATTAAAGTCTGTTTGCTATTAAGGTTTTGTCTGTATCTCTTTTCTTTTGTGACTTTAATTATATGCCTATGATATACTCTTCTTTTATGCTTAATTATCTTTTAGCTGTATTGTTTTCTTTTTTGCTTTGTTTAGTTAAATAAATCTGTAGAAAAAGAAATACTGCATGTAAATAGATATGTAGAAAAAGAAACTGAGTCCTGACTTTATTTGGCTGCTTAACAGTTTCAGTTCATTACTGCTGTCTTCTGTTTGTTTTTTACAGCATTATGTAAATAAAAAAAACAGTATTCACTAGACGAAAAATAAGAAATTTAACTTGGAGTTGTTGTTAATTTAAATTTTTACACAACACAATTGAATGTCTATTTTTGTGCAACCCCAAAATGAAGCTAGCACATAAAAACATATTTATAACCTGTAGTTCCCTTTCCTGTGTTATTATCCACACACCTATAAGTTCATACTACACTACATGTTGGCAGGTTAATTACATTATCACAACTTCAACTAACACCACAGATGTGTTCAACTGTATATGGACTGAAGACACAGAGTGGGTCTATTTCATTCCCTTTACAGTTGGTAAAGCAGTTTTTAATCTAAATTAATTTCTTAACAAATGGCATCCATTGCATGCTTGTAGAGTATAAGAGCCTATCCTGGGAGTAATGGGCTGAAGAAAGAACACAGTCATGAGCATATCCATATTACACCAAATTTGTTTTTTATGCATTAAAAAGCTTTTAACCAATGAAGAGACTGCATGTGCCATGCTTTATTGCCCTACGTGCCCTGAATTTCAGTTGATGGTTGGCTCACTGCTGACACAGGTGATAGAATGGCAGAGAGAGAGAGAGAGAACAGATAGAGATAGAGAAGCTCACATTCAGAGGTCAGTGGGAGCTTCTGTTTCTTCTGAATTTCACCCAGCATTCACTGAAAACATTATCATTTGGTTCTGCACCAGAGCTCCGTTAGTCTGTTACTTACCTGTCTTTGTGACTTGAAGGACTAGATCTTAGATAAACTACACTTCTATTACAAAATATGTTTTCCTTTTACATTTGTATTGTGCACATGACCTTCCTTACTCTGACTTCTGCCAATGTACAGTACCTTTTAAGCAAATAGTTTCTATAGAAGTGTTAAGTTAGTTATTTCATTATTACTAAGTGACTGCTTTTTGTTTTTGTTTTGTTTTTAATTGCTTCATATAGAGCAAAGCAAATAAAGTATACTTCGGTCACAACTACTGTATAAAATAAAAGCAGGCAAGAAAAGTGAAGTTTTACTTAAATTAACAAAGTGTTAGGTTCTTATACTTAAGTAAATCTGTTACCTCCTCTTTTAAATTTTTACATTCTATATATTATTTTTTCCCCTATGTCTGGTGGTGCTCATTTAATGTCTAGCCATTTAGTTTGTATGCAGACTTTAATAGGTTTGGTATGTCTCTGTTATAGCATGATTTATATGTATATACTGAATATATACTGCTCAAAAAAATTAAAGGAACACTTTGAAAACACATCAGATCTCAATAGGAAAAAAAATCCTGCTGGATATCTATACTGCTATGGACTGGGTAATGTGTTAGAAATGAAAGGATGCCACATCGTTTGATGGAAATGAAAATTATCAACCTACAGAGGACTGAATTCAAAGACACCCCGAAAATCAAAGTGAAAAAATCATGCAGCTGGCTCGTCCATTTTGCCAAAATTTCATTGCAGCAACTCATAATCGTACTCAGTAGTTTGTATGGCCCCCACGTGCTTGTATGCATGCCTGACAACGTCAGGGCATGCTCCTAATGAAACGATGGATGGTGTCCTTGGGGATCTCCTCCTAGATCTGAACCAGGACATCACTGAGCTCCTGGATAGTCTGAGATGCAACTTGGCGGCGTCGGATGGACCAAAACATAATGTCCCAGAGGTGTTTTATTGGATTTAGGTCAGGCGAGCATGGGGGCCTATCAGTGGTATCAGTTCCTTCATCTTCCAGGAACAGATTGCATATTCTCACCACACAAGACCAGGAATTTTCATGCACAAGGAGGAACCCAGGACCCACTGCACCAGTACAGGGTCTGACAATGCGTCCAAGGATTTCATCCCATTACCTAATGCCAGTCAAAGTGACATTGACCAGCCTGTAGAGGTCTGAGTGTCCCTCCATGGATATGCCTCCCCAGACCATCACTGACCCACCACCAAACTGGTCATGCTGAACGATGTTACAGGCAGCATAATGTTCTCCTCGGCTTCTCTGCGCAGGGTGAACTTGCTCTCATCTGTGAAAATCACAGGGTGCCAATGGTGGACCAGCCAATTCTGGTATTCTATGGCAAATGCCAGTCGAGCTCCATGGTCCCAGGCAGTGAGCACAGGGCCCACTAGAGAACATTGGACCCTCAGGCCACCCTCATGAAGTCTGTTTCTGATTGTTTGGTCAGAGACATTCACACCAGTGGCCTGCTGGAGGTCATTTTGTAGGGCTCTGGCAGTGCTCATCCTATTCCTCTTTGCCCAAAGGAGCAGATACCGGTCCTGCTGATGGGTTAAGGACCTTCTACGGCCCTGTCCCGCTCTACTAGTGTAACTGCCTGTCTCCTGGAATCTCCTCTATGCTATTGAGACTAACAACCCCCTCTGCTACTTAACTGACCAGATCAATATCCCAGAAGTTTATAGGACTTGATGCTATACTCTGATTAAAAAGTACTCCTTTCATTTTTTTGAGCAGTATATATAATATATATCGTCACATTAGTGCGCACTGGAGACAGCTTAAGGGATCTTTTGAGAGTGATTACCCGTTGAACAATTGCTTCGTTTTTCCTCCCTCTGCAGGGCAGAAGACTGATAGCCACTCCACCACTGACATCACTTGCTTTGTCCACCTCCCTGTATCTGTCCCTTCCTGCCAAGTGACTATATAACTGGGAATCTGCCATCTTGTTCCCAGTTCTGTTCTTTTCTGGTGTATTCCTTCAAATTATATGGGGTCACCAAGGTGGTGCCCCAATTCTTTCTCTTTGTTGTCTCCTTTTTTACAATATTTACACAGTATATATGACTCAACAGTCAACACATTACAAAAATTACTGAAATACTACTGAAATAATATGAACATCTGAATATGTAAATTTGAAACTAACTTTCAAGCCATTGTACCATTTAATAATGACCACATATGTTTGAGATACTCATTACCTAAAGACTGGTCTTCATTTGTATGGTGCTGGTATTGGTTAACATGTTCTGTGTGCGCTAGAAGTTACCTAATTTTAGTTATCAATCTGTCAATTCATTTTTGATCCTATTATTTAATACACAGTCAAAATCATCATCTGTCACAAAATTAACTTGCACCCTCACCTGTATTGACCATTTTAAAGTCGACAGCTAACCTACTATAACGTATACATCATTGCTAAATATTAACCTTACATTTTGGTTTGTTAAATCATTGTATCTTCATTTACTGAATCCACTTGTTTCAGTTTTACGGTCACAGGCAGGCAATCCCCATCCCAGTAGTACGGAGTGCAAGGTAGGAACCAACTCCCGATATGATGCTTGTCCATCTTAAGGTGCAATTACTCGTATTGTAAACAAATTTAGAATTAAAAAAGTTAATTTAGCATTCTGATTTATCATTTTTTTCTTCATTTACTAAATATTTTAATTAATGTAAATTAAATAAAAATGTAGTTAATTTAAATTAAAATATAAATAGGAATTTTAAGGTTGCAGAACACCAAAGGCTATGCCAGCAACATTGGGCAGGAGCCAACTGTAAACAGGGTGCCAGCTCATCTTAGGGCACCCTCACTCATAACCTAGAAGGACATACATTGCCCAAGACCACTTAAATCAATTCAGGGTTGTGCAGGACAAAAGCTTATCATGGCAGCATCAGGCAGGAGGCTAATACCAGCGCTGGACAAGGTGTCGGTCCATTTGAGGGCTAAGGCTCACATTTACATCCACACATATAAAAGGCCAATTTAGAATCATCTTTTAACCTACTGTGGCTTGCATATGTTTAGTAAATATACTGTAAATTCATCTTTTTATATACAAGACTGGAATATGCTGCTATGATTGAATAAAATAAGATTAGACAATGCATTTTTTCTAAAAAATGTTACTTTTCAGAAATGTAAGCAAATGAGAATACCTAGTGTGATTCAGAGTTAATGTTCAGAGTAACACTTTAACTTACCCTGTATCTGTTATTTGCACAAGTCCTCTTTCACTTAGATTATGCTTCGCTCATCTGACCTATCATCTGTCATTTATATCAGCATGACCATGATGAATTGATGTTCAGTAAACAAAAACACCAAAAAACAACCTTGGGAATTTTTCAAAATTTGGAGGTTTTTTTAGACAAATACTCTAGGGAATCACATGGTAGAAGATATTGGTATAAAAGAAAATCCAAACACTTTAGAAGCATTTTACTAGTAAAGTTAAAGCAGCTAAAATCAAAATCAAGCTGATAAAAATGAATTCAAAATTACTTTTTGCTATGCTGGCAGTGTGTATTATCTTGGAAGAAGGTAAGACTCTTTCCAATGTTTTTGATTTTGTGATATTTATAATAAAATAATTTCAACATTTTTATTGGGCAGTTAATTCAGTGAATTCAGCATTTGACCTTTATGCATGACTAAGTGTAAAAAAAAATGTAAATGCTATAAGAAGATAGAAAACAGTCCTTAAAGGGTGAGAATAAATAGAAGAAGAATAACTGGCATCATTGTTTTGAAGTCACGGTGAATATCAAGTTACTAGTGGGCACCATTTTTGAAAAAGAAATGTAGTTTATTAGATAATTAACATCCTTTTTATTACCTCTTCTGTGGATCTTATAAATTATAATAAAATAAATTTGCTATTTGCTGCGATGGGCTGGCGCCCTGCCCAGGGTTTGTTTCCTGCCTTGCGCCCTGTGTTGGCTGGGATTGGCTCCAGTAGACCCCCGTGACCCTGTAGTTAGGATATAGCAGGTTGGATAATGGATGGATGGATGCTATTTGTTTCAAGGAACTTTGAGTGTTCAGATTTTAACTGAAACCCATAAGTCAGTGAATGTCTTTAGTTAGTTTAGCCCTAGAGGTTTTTTAGCTGTGGATGGAATGATAATAATAATAATAATAATAATAATAATAATAATAATAATAATAACTTTATTTGTATAGCGCTTTTCAAAATGGGCAGCACAAAATACTTTACATAGAACACACAAAACACAAAATATGTATAAAATATAAAAGGTAAAAAAACATCATGATGATAATAATAATAATAATATCCAGTACAAATAAAAACTCCAGCAAAGGAGATATGTAGAAGTAAAATCAAATAAGAAAAGCAGGTAAAATTATTAAAAATAATAAAATAAAACCACAAACAAAAATAACTAGATAAAAATTAAGAAACATGTACATTAAGAAATGCTATAAGATAAAAATGCATTTTTATATGAGACTTAAAAATTGCTAAAGAATCAGCTGATCTAATGCTCTATGGTAAGAGGCACAGTGGTCCTTAATGTTAGCTCACGTTGCAGTGACATGGGTCCACCATCACTGCCAGGCTTCTGGCTATCCAGTTTCATTGTATACCCCAAAGAGATGTATTTTAAATAATTTCAGCTTTAAATCAGCCTTTCTCAGCACTGAACCCTATCCTGTGTGTGATGCAGCATGAAAAGGATTTAGCTCAGAAGCCAGCTTTGTTGTATTTGAGATATAACCTAAATGAATTTCATATTTTTCTAAAACCAACCCAATTTGCCTTCTTTTAGGTACAGCTATAATCAGTATGGGAAGCAGCCTTCACTGTGTCTGTATTAAATCTGAATCAAGGTTCATTCCACACAGAATTCTAAACAAAGTGGAGATTTTGCCTAAAGGACCACATTGCAATACTATCCAGATTATGTGAGTATGTTTCTTAAACACATTCTTAATGTTTTAAACTTCTTCAACCAAACCCACTGCTCATTTTTAAATGCCATCTCACTTGTTAAAGCAGAATCATGCAAATATTAATAGTTAATAACCTATGAAGTGTACAAAATATGTACAGATAAACATATTGCATTTACCCTCTGTATACACTTACCATTTTTGACTTAATTATTGAAATGCCAGAAGAAAACCCTCTTAATCATTGGCACACAGTCAAGAAGTGTAAGCCCTGAATGGGATGCCAGTCCCTCACAGAGCAGACACACACACACACACTCACTCTACACTGTGCCAGTTCAGACCTAATAAAATTAATGAAGTGCCTGGGGAAAATCCACTTTGATAGAGAAAAAAGTCAAAAATATCACATACTGGAAAAAGTGACCAGATTGAAAGTAAAACCAAGTTCTCCGGACCTGTAAGGGAGAAATTCTAATTGCTTTATCATTGTGCCACTTTGATTAAGCTAAAAGTATTTCTTGTTTAAACTTTACCCTCCTTATTAAGTTTATTACAACTTCATTTAAATTAAATGGGTGTCGATTTGTTGTAAGAGGCCCATAGAAATACTCCTTCGGTTCAACATTAATCTCCCTTTCAGGAGGCAGGAGATTTAAAGCCAGTGTTTTTTTTTATTATTTATTGTAAAGTTTCCTTTTACTACACTTAAACACCACATATATTCTCAAACCTTACTCCACTTTTCCATCTGCACTGCAGAATGGGATATCTTATGTTCATGAATGAACATAAGAGCTTGAAATTACAATTGTGCTTTTGCATCTCTCCCCATCTAAATTCAGCATAATGCACCTAGAAGAATCTGGACGAAATATTGGGACAGCTTAGCTAAACACACAGGCTGGATGGACTGAATGGTCTCCTCTTGTATGTCAAATTTCTTATGTTCTTATGTTCTAGGCAGCAAGTCACTGCTGACCTCTCCCAAGAGTGTCCATTAACTTAACTAACTCCTAGAAAAATCCTTCATCAAACACTTTTAAAATGCATCATTATCCCACACAATGCCATTGTCACAATGAAAATCTATGTAATATCGGAGAAGTTAGTTACAGCAATAATTTCCTCTCTCTCTCTCTCTGTAGTATCTTAGGTCTGACCAGAAAAACATCTTGGGAAATAACGAATGACCAATCACCTTGTGATTACCACTGAAAACTCAGATGATTAATGTAATCATAGCTCACTTCCCAATCGCAAAACTGAAAGTGGGAGAAAACAATTTTAGTTTTAGCTTGTCTTGCCATTGCACTTCATTTTCAAATCTTAGTTGTAAGAACATGCTCTGTGTGGCTCCACTACAAAGGATTGCAATATGAGAACAATTTTTCACATTTTTCAATTAAGCAGCCTTTTTTCCTAATAATTTGTTATGCAGAGATGGTCACAAAGATGGTAAATGTGGTAACTAAAATAGCAGACAAATTCTGGTGTACTCATTAGAGAACTGAAAATTATCTTAAAGGTCTGTTGAATTGAAAAATAAACATTCTGATTTATAAATGTTTTCTGTAATCAATCTGTATATACTGTATAATGCAAAGTATTTAAGAATTTTTGAAAAATCAAGCTATATAGAGAAATACAACATGTCCATAGTTTTTGAAATGCTATTGTTTTTATTTTTAGAGCCTATCTGAAGACTGGAGAAGCGATTTGCCTTAAAAAGAAAGCCCCTTGGGTGAAGAAGATTATCAAAAAGATTTTGGAAAATGAACGGTAACTTTTGTGTGATGTCTTTGTTCTTTTTACAAAATAGTGATATTCATAAAATGCACAATCCTGTGGAAAGTATTTTTGCACTTATTTGTACTAATAAAATGTTTCGAAAGTGAGTGTAGCTATTCTAATTTAAGACAAATGCACATTCTTAATGTAGGCAGCAGGTATAGATTTGTACAGTCAAGACTAATAGATTTATAAACATTTTTCTTGCAGAAAAAAATAAAGAGCAAACTGGAGCTGTCATCCTTACGAAAAAATGCCAAACACACAGGCACATAGTTACGAGAAATGTTGGCATCCTGCAAACCAAGCAGCTAAAATAAGTAATGCATAATACCTCAATGAAAAATAATAACGGAAAATCCCAAAAGAAGATGTGGTGATATTTAAAACATGTGGGGGGGCCACCACCAAATAGCTGATCATGATCAAAAATAGTAATGTATTTGATATGTGCCTAATTCCAGATATTACTAAAAATGCGATACAGTATACTGTTTACAGTTTTGATGAAGGATACACACTTTGTGGAACAATATGTTAAATTAATAGGATGCTAATCAGTGTGGGATGAGAAAAGAAAAATACCTAAATAAGCTTTAAACACAGAGAAAAAAAATCCATATTTTGTGATACTACTTTTGTTTTTTATTACTTGACATTTAGAACCAGTAAGCTGTGGTTTCAAGCAGTATTATAGTTTGAAATTTTTACAAAGTACATTTGGGTTCATTGTATTGTATTAATGGCATTCTCTACTTTGTAGACCCTTGGTGCTTTAATATAGTTACAAAAAATATTTCTTAATGTAAGCATTTCTTTATGCCTTTATCTACCTGCATCATGTATATACTATATTAATGTAATACTTCAGTATGGTTTTTGCATAAAATAAAGGGTATTTATCCAAAATATTTATATTTACTTTATGGTTTTCAAATCTGTGTTCAATTTGGTGTTCTTTCTTTAGACTAGCCCAGAAGTTGCTTGTATGAAGTTGGTGCATTCACTCAATACCTGCACGAGTTTTCCTTCTATATCTATAAAGAAGTGCCTGCTAGATTAACTGGTGATTCCAAACAGACTCTGTGTCAGTGCAAGTCTGTAAATGAGTGGGCCTTATGAAGAAATGGCCTTTCATTCAGGGTAGTTTCCCACCTTGCGTCTGATGTTGCTAGGATAGGATCGATCAGGTCTGGCAAGGTGACCCTTTACATTGGAATACTGTGGTGGTACAATGGCCTTCTCTGCAGGCTCAGAACTCCAGCTATCTGGCTTTGATTACTGACTAAGACATGATGCCTGTGTTGTGTTTTCACATTGCCCCTCTGATCAAATACGTTTTTTTCTGCATACCTTGGTTTCCATTCATATCCCTAACACATTCATAATGAGTTGTTTGTCTCTCCTTTGGTTTGGTCCATTATGTGTGGGTGTGCAGAGTACTGATCGCCATGATGGTGTGACATGCAGTGCTTGCTTGATGCTACAATAATAAAAAGTGGTTGCCTCAGATGGTGTTGTGTAAGAATCAGGTTCAGAAAAAAATTGGATAACTAGCCTCACAAGTGATCTATTAACCCATATGATACCTAGATATTCCTAGGAATTGCAAGCAATCTATCGACCAACTTAATACTTTAAAAAACAATACAAAAAAGGAAAAATGTATGGATGAATTCTTTCAGAAATATCAATTACAATTTTGTAAATGCAATTATTTTATTAAAGAATTGAATATCCAACCTTGCGTCAAGTATATGGAAGAACAGTCAGTCATTTTCTAACCTGCTTAGTCCTGTCTAGGGTTGCAGTGCATGCTGGACCCTCTCCCAGCTAGCACTGGGTACAGGGCAGGAAAGAATACTGGGCAGGGCACCAGTATATCACAGGGCGAACACACACACAGCCACAGCCACACCAAACCCACACAACACTCTTAAAAATACTGGTACTTTAATGACACAATATGGTTCTTTATTGGTTTGTGTGGTTCCTCACACAATCACTGGGAACGGTTCTCTGCATATGAAGTTGGTACTTTGTGCTTTGAAAAAATCCTAATATATAGAAAACAAAAACTGAAACCTCTAATGTATGGTAAGGTACCTAGCAGGACACTAACAGATTAAGAAAACGGGGACTTAGTCTGTGGTATTGTACACCGGAAGAGACCTTTTGAAATCGTGATATATTGGTGTTTCACAGATCTGTTGATATCTATTCATGGTTATTCAGTGTATGGAATCTAAATAAAGTTTCTTTCTGAAACCTTCATATGGATGGGTCATTTGGGATCCAAAACTGGTTACCCTATGGCATGGATTTAAAGAACCTTTCTGGCACCTGAATTTCTAAAAGTGCAGGGCCAATTCTTTAGTGTTGCCAATTCAATTAACCTGCATGTCTTTTTGACAATGGGAGGAAACCGGAGCACCCCACGGACATGGGGAGAACAAATTCCATGCAGGGAGGACCTAGGACATGAATCCTAGTCTCCTTACTGCAAGGCAACAGTGCTACAACTCCACTACTGTGCCACCCATTGTGAAATGCGACAATAAATACATAAAAATACAATTATATGAGAGCATAAATGTGTCATGGAATATGTTTTTTTTCTTATTTCTTTATATGTTATTTTAGTTATTACTTCATTTTTTTATTACATTGACACCACATGCAACATGAAATATGGCCTGAAATGAGATCTGTCATTTTCACCTGTAGAGGATGGGCTCTAATGAATGCCTTAGTGAATTGTCAGTAGAGTGTGCATAAACCTTTGGCAATCAAGTGTTCCATTTATAAGCAGACGCCACATATCAGATGCAGACTCCTGAGAGGATGATGACTTCAGGGCTTCTTGAATTAAAGTTGCTGTTTTTTTGTAGTTACTCTGATAAACCTTTTCTTGCACTCGTGTCCGCCACAGACATCCATAGTCGTACCTTTGAGCATGTGATTTAATTACAAGAACAAGAAAATACGAACTCATTGCTCCAGTTCTTAAATCCTTACACTGGCTCCCGGTTAAGTTTAGGGCAGATTTCAAAATCCTCCTTTTAACATATAAAGCATTAAATAGCCAAGGTCCGGCTTACTTGTCCGAACTTATCATGACTTACAAACCTGAGCGCACATTATGATCTCAAGATGCCGGTCTGCTTATGATTCCAAGGATTAATAAAATAACAGTGGGAGGTCGAGCTTTTAGTTACAGGGCCCCTAAACTGTGGAATGGTCTGCCTGCTTCTACAAGAGATGCCCCTTCTGTCTCAGCTTTTAAATCCCGACTGAAGACTCACTATTTAAGTTTAGCATATCCTGACTAGAGCTGCTGATTAACTGTACAGACTGCATCTCCATTGTCAGTCATTAGCACTAAAACATAAGTAACATGATAGTTATAACTGGATACTAATCTTCACCTATTCTGTTTCTCTTCTTGGTACTCAAATGTGGCACTTGGTGCCACGGCCCACCTGCCAAGTTGTTTTGCCTGCCTATGGTAAAGTCATCCCTGATGGAGGATCGCAGGAATCATGGGAAAGAGGGGTCCTTTCGTCAGATTGGCTGGCCCAGCACTGTTTCAGCCATGGAATGGCCAAATGGGGGAGGCAGCTTGATGGATGAGGTCTCCTGGACTCTAAAAATATCCAAATCTTATTATGTGATATCATCTACTGTTAAATTCTGCTCCGTACTTCCAAAATTTTTATTTTTATACTGTATTGAGGATTTTTTCTGTTCTGTGTATTGTATTGTATTGTATTGACCCCCTTCTTTTTGACACCCACTGCACGCCCAACCTACCCGGAAAGGGGTCTCTCTTTGAACTGCCTTTCCTAAGGTTTCTTCCATTTTTCCCTACAAGGTTTTTTTGGGAGTTTTTCCTTGTCTTCTCAGAGAGTCAAGGCTGGGGGGCTGTCAAGAGGCAGGGCCTGTTAAAGCCCATTGCGGCACTTCCTGTGTGATTTTGGGCTATACAAAAATAAACTGTATTGTATTGCATTGTGATTTGCTTGCCTTGGGAATCTCATGGCCCTTAGGCAGGTGCAAAAACTAACTGCAAGTGTCCCCTCTACCAACAGTTTTGTAATCCAAAAACAGTACTTGATAGAGCCCTGCTTCTCAGCTTTAATAGGTGAAAATGGCAGTTTTCATTTCAAGCTGAAATTTCATGATACATGTGGCATCACTGAAAAAATAAAGAAAGAAAGAAAAACATAGTTCATAATTATTTATGATTATATATCATTGTGTTTGTATTCATTGTCACATTTCACAATACATTTATTTATTTGCATATTTTTATTTCTTATTGTATGAAATATTTAACCATAAAGGCAAGACTGTCAGCTGAAATTAAAAATTGATCATGAAATAAATGCATTAGAAATTACATCATAACCGGTCTAACAAAACCTTTTTTCCTCTGATATCTTTAGGTTTCTTAATTGTTTTCTTAAATATCCATATTTGTCCATTAATAAAGTAATGTTGCATGTGGGTTCTCAGTTAATATTTAAGCCATTTTTATTACACCTTAGTTAACAACTGGGTTGAAGTGCGTAATATTTTAATCTTTATTTGAGTCAATTCACTGCAAAGAAATGCTTAAAAAAGGAAAATTAAGCTAAACTATACTATAACACATTTCAGATGGAGCACAGTGGAGTTTTCATATAAAGTGTTGCAATATTCACTTAACGTTTGGCTATAATGACCAATGATGTCTGTACAAATGAAAATAATTCATTATTACTTATATCGTATCTTCTTTAATGTTATATTTTAAAGTAAACAATGTGCAGTGTTTTCTGCTTTGTGACCTCAGGCAGTACTTAGAAAATGTAGTCACCGCATTTTACTTGATTGAGTAACCTCTTAGGAATTCTTTGTAGACAATTACTCTTCTCCACAGACTGCCATAACAACAAAGGCAATATAATCCTGCCTTACAAAAATATTTAACTTTGATAAGAGAAGATGACAACAAACCTAATTGGAAATCCTATACAAAGGAAAGCATGTGTCCCTTCTAAATAAATTAGTTTGTGTGATATTCGGCATTTTAATGGGTTATCCATTATCCAGGTTTGCTTTTGGCATGGCACATCTTCTTCTGGGATAAATCTTAGCTTTCCATTGGCTTCTCCTGGAAGGAGTAAGTAAAAGAGTAGAAAGTTGTAAGTAAACTTTGACCATTTCCATGTACACTATATAAAAGCAACTAATATTTATCAACATGACCTTTAAAATATGAATGATACAAGAAGATGGAAAAGAAATATATCCATCCATCAGTTTCTAAGTAGTGTGTCCTGTGTGGGTCCTGAAGGGATGATTTGTACTCCAGCAGCATTGACTACAAAGCAGAAGCCAACCCACCACAAGGCACACTCAAAATAACTCTTTAAAGAGCTGACAAAAACTTAATCTGTATGTCTTTAGGATGGAGGAGGAAAACCATAATACTCAGAGAGAAACTGACACACACACAGAATGTGTAAGCTTTACAAAGACAGTGACCATAATGGAGAATTAAATGCAAGAACATGAAGTTGCGTTCCATAGCACTACCTACTGCGACTAAATACCATCATATCAATATTAATATGTTTAACACAACTGTATAATATAGTTTGATTTCATTCAAACATTGCATGGCAGTTTTTAAAATGCATATTACATATTTTCCCCATATCACATTTTGCCTCTTTTTCATATCAAATTAATTACAAACAATATTTGCTGTTGTGGGAGAATCAAATTGAGAAAAAGAATGGATATTGGGACTCACAAGCAGTCTAGTAGCCTATACTATTCCTAAAAAACTCACAAAATTCACTAGTTAGAAATAAGAAAAATGAATGGCAGGCATGGCATACAGTGTATTAACCAACATGGTACTTCAAAAACTAACAAAGGCAAAGTAAAAATGAATGAAATAAATATTATTTACAACATTTTCTGGCAATGTCATTATTATTATTAACAGTAGCACTGGAGAATTTAATATTCATCTTCAGCTAAGGCAAACTTGTCAACTAAAATTAAACCCCAGTTATATTAATGTTGTGACTTGGATTTGCCATCTGTGGTGTGAGATGCTCCTTGATGTCACAAAAAGTGAGATCCTCAGAGGAAAGAGCGTAGCGGGGATGAGCCCACTGCTAGGAACAGACACCCCCAAAGTCAGATCTGATCAGTCAGTTGAGCCTGGGCCATTCTAATTTGGCTCATTTGGCTACAGCAGCTTCTTCCTAAATTCTGAATGGAGTACGGATTTGAGTTTGAATCCCATAAGTGAGGAGGTACTGGGTAGGGAGAACTACCCAAAAGAAAAGAAGCTGGTCACCATACACAGTCTGTTGAAAACATAGGCAGACTGTTTAAATGGAGCAGCCCAGAAATGGAGAACTTAACTTTGTAGTATCTTATGAGGTTCACTGGCATGGTGGAACATTTCTGTGAAGTAGCAAAACGAACGACATGTTTGCCTTTGTACTGTTCTTCTACATGACTTTAATCCACCTTAGCATGTGGATATCTTTTCCAGGTCAATCACATACTAATTTCTAAAAGAAACTATTCAGAAGAAAAGTTGGCAAGACCCAAGAATTCATTATGTATAATAGATACATTGACTTACTGTAGCAACAATGGAGGCTTTCACTCAGAAACTGAAGTGTGGTGATTGCCGAATTAAACTCAAATCAAATATGAGGGTAAACCAGAAAGCAAAGGCAATTTTAAAAATAGACAGTAACTGCAATGTAAAGAAACTGACTCAATACCGCACATTCACAATGGCTTTTCGTTATTTTGAACATACACAGTGCAGTGCTCTGCTGTTAGTCGAGTTGAAGCCAAGGTCAAATAAACATGTACACCCTACTCCAGAATTGCACCACTGTTTAAAAACATGCCATAGTGAGATTTCTTTGGGCAGAGGGAATAACATCTGCTGCAGTTCACTGAAGGATGTTGGCTTGTGCAGATTAGTAAATTGTTTGGGTGCACAAACTTTACTGTCATTGTGCACTATGCCATGTGTAGATAAACTGCTGATATCCAAATATATAGCAAAAGCAGACAAAATATTTTGTAGGTCTGTTCTGATAAGGGCCTTCACTATGTTGATATGAGCTTGTGTGTTATGTTGATGGTCAACCAGATTGAGATTTGTCAGTTACACTTGTTCTTCCCGCTTTAAACCTTTCTTTGCATTCATATAATTTTCATTGAGTCATGGTGTTTTCATTTCTGTACTGAGCCAACTTCCTTCAGTGAATGTCAAAAGGTTTCACTGTCTCTGCCCAAAGAAATCTAACAACAGCATATTGTTCAACAATGGTGCAGTTCCACAGCAGAGCATTTATATTCATTTGACCTTGGCTTCAATTACACTAACAGCAGAGCGCTGTGCTGTCCCCATAAGTGTGAGCCCATAAGTGTGTTCGAACTAATCATAAGCCATTGCAAACATGTTCTATTGTGTCTGCCTCTATCTGTTATGGTTTCCATGGAATTTTCATATTGCTTTTTGATTTCACCTCACAATTTTGGAGCCTATTGTTAGGTTGAACTAATTATAAAATTTGAATTATTTACCTTCAGAATTATAGACAGTGATAGTGTAACATTGAAAGTAAGCAGGAAAATGGAGACAAAACAAAATGGTTCTGGTAGTGTTCCACGCACTGACCTGCATTGTTCTTAAAAACAACTAGATATATATTCATTTGAAGTTGTTTCAAGTAATTCTGATGTTGTTTTAAGATACATTGAAGTAGATGTAGAATTTTTCAAGACACTATATACAGAAAATTACAAGAAATGGAAACAAGGACAACACATAACAAAAATATGTATCTGCTCTGTTCCACCCTTAATCCATTGATGTCATTCCATAACTATATAAGATGGAGCGCCATCTCATTTTCCTTTGACTGTTTTGATCCTCACAGCTTCTCTTTCATTTTTTTTTTGTTCTCTTTAAATTTTACAACATGGTGTGTCGTCTCATTATCCTTAACTGTACAGGATGCTGAGTTGTCTCCTTTTTCTTCAATAATCGCTATCATCAACACTTCCCTTCCATATCCTCTTTTCTCCCTGTTGTGTAAACTTACTCTTCCTCTAGAAAGCCATTGTTCACTTATTCCCATTGCCCACCTAGGTACTGAAGCCACTAGTCAATCATCTAATCTTTGTTTTATATAGTAAAGTAACTCTATAAAATTCAACATCAGTCATATTTTGAAGAACCTATATAACTAAATATAAAAGTACAAGAAGTAGTTTGGTCATATGAGCTGATAATACATTGGGATCAGGATTAGAATTAATACAGTTGTTACAGAAAAAAATACACATTTCTAAGCATAATAAATTAAAGACGTAAAATAATTTTATAAGAATGATTTAAATAAAAACACTGACTGAGCTTCACAGACAAAACCAGGTAGAGAGTCTCAGGAAGTAGAAGCCACAAAACTAAATAAGTGGTTACTAACAGTAGCAGACTCAGTCTGAATAAAAAGAAGACCAGCATCAGGGGATCTCAGGTGCCTTGGCAGATTGACATGAGAACAGGTAATTTTAGATGTTGGAAATAACAACATCTGAAGGACCAACCACAGAATTTACAATAGATTCAGAAAGTATTCAAGCCCCTTTATTTTCTGCACACTTAATTGTGCTGTAGATTTCTTTTTAAAATGGATAAAATTCCCATTTTTGCTCATTGATCTACACTCAATAACCCATAATGAAAAAATGAAAACTTTATTTCAGAAATGTTTGCAAATTTATTAACCCTTAACTACTTGCACCATTTCTCATCTCATAAGTATTCGAACAGTGTACTTTACATACCAGTTTTAAAATGGTTTTTGATATTCATGCTGTGAAGTCATAATATAAAAAATTGCAATAATTTTAAATTGTACATAATCTTCTTCTTCTTTCGGCTTCTCCCGTTAGGGGTTGCCACAGCAGATCATCTTCTTCCATATCTTTCTGTCCTCTGTATCTTGTTCTGTTACACCCATCACCTGCATGCCCTCTCTCACACATCCATAAACCTTCATTTAGGCCTTCCTCTTTTCCTCTTCCCTGGCAGTTCTATCCTTAGCATTCTTCTCCCAATATACCTAGCATCTCTCCTCTGCATATGTCCAAACCAACACAATCTGAGTCTTTGTCTCCAAATCGTCCAACTTGAGCTGACCCTCTAATGTACTCATTTCTAATCCTATCCATCCTCGTCACACCCAGTGCAAATCTTAGCATCTTGAACTCCGCTACCTCCAGCTCTGTGTCCGGCTTTCTGCTAGCTTAGTGCCACCGTCTCCAACCTATATAACATAGCCTGCCTCACTACCGTCCTGTAGACCTCCTTTCACTCTTGCTGTCTTGCTTGTCTGTCACAAATTATGCCTGACACTCTTCTCCACCCATTCCACCCTGCCAGCACTCTCTTTTTCACCTCTCTTCCACAATCCTCATTACTCTGTACTATTGATCCCAAGTATTTAAACTCATCCACCTTTGGCAACTCTACACCCTGCATCCTCACCATTCCACTGACCTCCCTCTCTTCTTGATCTCCAACATCATCCTACAGACCACCATCCAATGCTGCTTAACTACACTTTCCCCTGCCACCACCTTGCAGTCTTCATTCTCCTTCAGATCAGCTCTTCTGCATAGGATATAATCTACCTGTGTGCATCTTCCTCCACTTTTGTACGTAACCCTATGTTCCTCCCTCTTCTTAAAATAAGTATTTACCACAGCCATGTCCATCCTTTTGGCAAAGTCAAATATCCTCTGAACTTCTTCATTTCTCTCCTTGACACCATACCTACCCATCACCTACTCATCTCAACTGTTCTCTTCACCAACATGCATATTGAAATCCACTCTAATCACCACTTTCTGTCCCTTGGGTACACTGTTCATCACTTCATCCAACTCACTTCAAAAATCTTCTTTCTTACCCATTGCACACCCAACTTGCAGTGCATATGCACTATCAACGTTCATCATCACACCTCCAATTTCCAGCTTCATAATCAATACTCTGCCTGACACTCTTTTCACCTCCAAAACACTCTTGACATACTGTTCCTTCAGAATAACTCCTACCCCATTTTTCTTCCCATCCACACCATGATAGAATAATTTGAATCCACTTCCAATCCATCTGGCCTTACTCCCCTTCCTAATTTTAAATTGTACATAATTAATAATATATTTTATTTATATAGCGTCTTTCCAATGCTCAAGGCACTTCACAGAGTTTCAAAAAGAACGGCAAGGTATACAGTATATAGCATCGTACTAAACCAAATAAATAAATAAAGAAGAGTAAGACAGTAAATTCAGAGAAAAGCCTAACAGACAACATAATTGATAACATAACAGGTTACGTGAGCATCTTGACAGAGAGGTAAACTGAGAGAAGGGTAATAAAGTCAGGTAGAGCTAAAAGCCTTCCTGAACAGATGAGTTTTGAGTTTTTTTTTAAAAGAAGTCATGGAGTCAGCTGACCTAATTAATTTCGGTAGGTCATTCCAGAGTCTGGGCATTATACAGCTGAAGGCCCTGTCACCCATGGAGTGAAGATTAGTGTGGGGCACAATAAGATTGCCAGAATCAGCTGACCTTAGTGGGCGGACAGGCACATAATGACGCAGAAGGTCACTGATGTAGTTTGGTGCAAGGTCGTTGAAGGCTTTGCAGGTTATTAGTAGGATTTTATATTCGATTCTGTAAGACACAGGGAGACAGTAAAGGCGGAGCAGGATGGGTGTGATGTGCTTGCTGCTGCTGGTCTGAGTATGGACTCTTGCAGCCGAGTATTGAATAAGCAGGAGCTGTGATATAAGATTAGAAGGGGCACTTGCCAGTAGGGAATTACAATAATCGATGCGGGATGTGATAAAAGCATGGACAAGTTTTGCAGCATTAGTAAAGGAGAGGAAGGAGCGAACACGGGATATGTTACGGAGGTGAAAGTAAGAAAGTTTCTTAATGTGATTTACGTGGGCGGAATAAGAAAGGGAGGAATCAAAAATGACACCAAGATTCTTTGCAGTAGAGGCAGGTCTGGTGAGATCACCGCCAAGATGGACTGGGAAGGAGCTCATTTTATTAAGTTGCACTTTAGTCCCAATTTGCAGGAGTTCAGTTTTGCTGCAGTTTAATTTTAAAGAGTTCTGCTCCATCCACCTATTAATTTCACTGAGGCAAGTTGTAAGCTGAGAAAGCTCTGATGAAGTTCCACTTTTAACATTGAAATAGAGTTGAGAGTCATCTGCATAAAAATGATAACCAAGTCCAAAGCTACAAATAATATGGCCAAGGAGAAGTATATAAATACAGAAGAGAAGAGGGCCGAGGACAGAGCTCAAAGGAACTCCTTGTGTGACTGGCACTGAGCTGGATCTGCTGTTGCCAAGACTAACAAACTGTTGCCTATCAGTCAGATAGGACTTGGACCACTGGAGGGTAGTGCCACAGATACCCAGCATGTTCTCCATTCTGGACAGGAGAATGTCATGTCTGACAGTGTCAAATGCTGCACTGAGGTCTAACAGAATTAATATGCTGGTTTGTCCAGAGTCTGCTGCCATAAGCAAATCATTGGTTACGTGTAGCAGAGCAGTTTCACAGCTGTGCTACGCCCTGAAACCAGACTGAAAGGGTTCGATCAAATTATTAGAAGTTACGTAGTTGGTGAGTTGGGAAGCTACAACACGCTCAAGAACTTTTGACAGAATAGGTAAGTGGGAAATAGGCCAAAAATTGTTAAGATTGTCGGCATCAAGGCCAGACTTTTTTAACATTGGGGTTACAGAAGCAATTTTAAAAGTGAGCGGCACAGAGCCAGTGTCAAGGGATGAGTTTATTATTGTTGTAATAGTTGGGATTATGGCATGAAAGCAGGATTTAAGTAGTGTGCTGGGGATGGGGTCCAGTAAACAAGTAGTCAGCCTCATCTTACAAAGCAGGTTATTAACAAACGCAGATGTGACTGGTGAGAACTTAGAGAAGGAGCTAGATGGAGATGATGTATTTATGTTAGTTGAATTATTTAGATCTTTAATTTTGTTACAGAAAAAGTGGAGGAAATCCTCACAGACTTCAGAAGAGGTAGTTGGGCCAGATGTGGGTTTGAGTAGTTTATTAACTACAGAGAACAAAACCCTTGGGTTGTCATGGCCACTTTCTATTATTCTGCCATAATGGGTGTTTTTGGCAGCAGTTAGTGCTTCTCTGTAAGTTCTTTGCTGGTCAGAGAAATCCTGGATGTGCACGGTGAGGCCAGACTTATGTGACATTCTCTGAAGGCGTCGGCCAGCTGCTTTCATAGATCTCAATTCTAAGTTATACCAAGGAGCTGAACGCTCAAAGGAAACCTCCTTATGTTTTAAAGGAGCTGTTTTATCTAATGCTGAATGAAGGGCTGAGTTATAGTGATCAACTATATCTACTGTTGATGGAATAGGTGAAGAAAGTAAAATACCAGAAATGGATCCAGAAAGAACAGAGAGACAGATAGTTTTAAGGTTTCTGTAAGAAATTTGTTGTTTACAGGTAAGAGGAGGGACATATAATAAAACAGTGAAAAGTACTGCTTTATGGTCAGATAGTTCCAAATCAGTGCTGTAAATGTTGGCAACAGATAGTCCAGAAGTGCAGATCAGATCCAATATATGACCACCAGAGTGGGTGGGAAAATCAACATGTTGTGTCAAGTCAAAACAGTCCAGTAAGGATAGGAATTCATTTCTCAGTTTAGATGTGGGGATGTCAATATGGATGTTGAAATCACCAAGAAGGATAACTCTCTGGGAAAAGGAACTTAAGTGGGTTAATAGTTCAGTCAGATCAGCTAAGAAGGATGCATTGTATTTTGTAGGACGATAAAGAGCAATGAGTGAGACAGGACCAGATTATGTTATTAGTTTAAGAGCCAGACACTCAAAAGACAATGGACAATCAATTAGGATTCTTTTGATGTGTAAATCCACTCTGACAATTGTTGCAAGTCCACCACCTTGTCTTGAGCTACGAGGTTCTGTGAGGAAAGTGTAGCCAGAGGTGTTGCCTCTGTAAGAGACGTAAATTCATTCGGTTGTTGCCAAGTCCCCGTTAAACACAGTATATCAAATTTGGTGTCAATGATGAATTCTGACAGCACCAATGCTTTGCCATTAAGAGATCTCAAATTAAACAATGCAATATTAGTTAATGAGGCTTCTTTTTGCACAAAGCCATGACCGGAGTTTATTTTCACATACTGTAAATTTGGCACACTGACACTTCTATTTCCAGGGCCATGAGTAGGACGGCATATTCCTGAGCAAATGCAGTCGGTGGTCTTTTCATTCGCAGCCTGGAGGTGACGGCAACCTGACCTGTGATGTACATATTTTGGGTGCCGCAAAATACCAGTGTCTCTTAGGATATTCCAGTCAGACCATTTGCTCTGAACAAACTGTTTAATTAAATCTAACAGATAATTAAAACAAACAGGATGCACCTATCCACAAGTTGGACTACCACAGCTAAGGGCCTGAATACTTTTATGAATGAGAGATTTCAGTTTTTGAATTTTTATAAATCTGCAAACATGTTTTTACTTTGTCATTTTGGGTTATTGAGTGTAGACATATGAGCAAAAATGACAGTTACTGTATATCTATCCATTTAAAATTCAATCTACACAATCAGTGTGCAGTAAGGGAAGAAATCTGAATACTTTCTGAATCCACTGTATATTCTGAAGCTGGGAATGGAAGCTTCAGTGGTGACATCAGGATGGTTACACCTCTTTGGGGCCCACCCTCAAAGCACATGGGACATAAGAGAACATACAGTAGAAGCACAATAGATTTATGCTAAATAAATAGAAAAATATTAACAAAAAAATACATAATTACAATAGACCATGAAAAATAATACTTAAACAAAGAAGGCACAAAAAAAGGAAAAAAGTAAGCCAGGGAAGAAACCCTGGGTGTAACATGACATATCTTCCAATACAAATCCAACCATTAGGATTCAAAAGGGACACTTGCAGTTTCAACTTTAAGAATGAATTTGATGTAAGGACGTATATGCATATGCTGCTCACATTTGCTATTCCGCATAAGGATTTTCAAAACCAGAATGAATATTACAGAATATACAAAGGCACCTCGAGAATGTTAACAAGCTCTTTGCTTGCTAGAAGGCATGACTTTCATAATTTCACTTCCCAGATCAAAGTGCAAGGTGTTATATTACAGAAATGTTCTGTGAGGTGCCTTTCATTTGTGGAGGCTTGGAGTTTGTCATCAAAGTGAATGAACAAACCTTGGTTGCAACTAAATACTTACTAACTTACTTACTTTTTTTAAGTCTACCATTTTAGTAATCAAGAACTAAATTCTGCCATACTTTAGCCAAACAAATTTCCTGGAGTAAGCAGCCTTCCTTGTCATCAGTTCAGTTCATCATGATTTCTACCTTAATATTTTCATGAAAAAGAAGCTATCAGCAGATCTTTTGGAAACAACACGGTGCAGAATTCTGATGGGTCTTTTTAATGGCTCTTTGCTGCCAAGACTTCAATCATCATCATGTGCCACTTTGTATGACATGGATAATTATGATTTTTGATCTCACATGTTCTTTCTTAGACGTTCTTAAAGCCTTTGGCCTGTCCATGCCACCATGTAACACATGGGTGTGACGCACTGCCGCCCACGTTTTCTTTTTCCTGTCACTGTAAGATATTCCTGCTTCCTTTTTCTTGCCCAAAAAATATCAGTTGCCATTTCCTGATGGATGAAATCAGCTGTCTTCAACTATAAATTTGAGTTTTTATGCAATATACAGTATTTTCATTCACTATTGCTACATAGAATATGTTAGTGTCAAAGTTTGTATATTATGCCGTTAATTGTATTTATTTGAATTATGTTTATGAAAGTAATACCCAACAGCAATTTCTAGCAACTTTATTGTCTGATAATAAATTTCAAGTTCTGATTGTTTTAGCTCTTCTCAATACATTATTTGTTTCTCTGTCTGCACATAATATTGATATAAATTTTCCTTAAAAACAATATCTATTTAGTATCTTGTTTTTCCTGTCTGTAGTTTAATATTGCCCAGAATTCATTCTGTTGTGTTAGTTCTGAATTCACATACTGTAACATTACAAAACCCTGAGCCTTGTATCAGTGGAAATGATACTGTTCTTTATTGTTATGAGGCTTCATTATGCTGTGATCTGAATACTAACAGCTACTGACCACTAGCTTTAAATGCTGGGTCATCCAGGCCTGTTACAAGGAAACATCTTTTCCAGGCCTGTCACACAACATACTAAAGTACAATCTTGGCCAGTAGTGCTTTACTTAAGTCAGTTACTTGAGGTGACCCTTATCTGACCTTAAACGTCTCTCTCTGTGTTTTTAAAGGAATACTCCACCCAAAAATTATATTTTTTATGTTTATTACTTACCCCATGTGGTTTTTAGTGTTACAAGGAAACATCTTTTCCAGGCCTGTCTAATGCACAATCTTGGCCAGTAAGGCTTTACTCAAGTCAGTTACTTGAGGTGGCCTTAAATGTCTCTCTCTGTGTTTATAAAGGAATACACCACCCACAAATGATATTTTTTAAGTATTACTTACCCCATGTGCTATTTAGTGATGAGATTAAATTTTTTCTCAGCTATGCTTCCATGAAGAACAGACATACCAACATGTCTTGCAGAGTTGGAGTCTATAGTGACCAATGATGGACAGCAGCAAACAATATCAAACATCCTTGAAAAAATTTCATGTTACTAGGGTTGCATAATCCACACATCAAGTCATCTGCTCATAATGTACAAAACACATGCATTTTTTGTTAAAGCATTGTTAAATAAATACTCCTAGAAAATTAAAGTAATGCAAAAGCATAAAGTCCTTTCGCAAGGGGTTGTGCTTTTGAATTGAAGACAGGACACTTGACTAATGAATGAGGGAGAGAGTCAAGTCATCAGTTCAAATGTTTATGTATTTCCTCTGCACCCACTGCTCTGGATTTCCATAATTATTTATTTAACAAAATTTTAGTAAAAAATATACCTTCTTCCCTTAACCATAAGCTGCATCATAACTGACGTAATTGGGTTCAAAAAGTATTCAGACCCCTTTATTTTCTGCAGACTTTATTGTGTTGTACACCTAATTATAAATAGATCATTTGCCATTTTTGCCAATCAATCTGCACTCAATAACACATAACATTTGCAAATATCTTAAAAATGAAAAACTGAAATCTCTCATTCATATATGTATTCAGACCCTTAATTCAGTACATTGTAGAAGCCCCTTTGGCAGCAAATACAGTTTTGAGTCTTCTTGGCTAAGTCTCTACAAGCTTTGCACACCTGAATTTGGACTGTTTATCAAATTCTTCCTGGCAGATCCCCTCAAACATCATTAGCTAGATGGGAAGCATTTGTAAACTGCCATCTTCATGCCTGCCCACACATGTTCTATGGCAGGGGTCCCCAACTCCAGTCCTGGAGGCCCCCAGTGGCTGAAGGTTTTCATTCTAATCCTTTTGTTTATTAGTGCACTGTTTTTGCTGCTAATTGATTTGTTTTGAATTAGTTTTAATTGATTTATTTTTTAACATTTGTTCCCTTGAATTTCTTCATCATTCCCCTGAATTGCTTCATTTCTTTCCTTAAATGGCACCCAAACAGAAATGAAATGTGAAGCGAGTGAGCTAACAGAAAACCAACTAAGTCAGGACCTGAAACTCGAACCAATTTCATTCCAACCAGTTGGTTAATTAAGCTCTGATTCTTGTTGTTAATTAAACCCGTCCTTTAATTGCATGGTTTGTTGCTGCTCTCATTGTGCAATAGCAGACATTTCGTAAATTGTTGATTTTCTCTTTTCTAAGAGCACTGTTCAAATGTTTTGGGGACCTGAGCAAGTCAGCATTCCTGAGACCTTCATCTTTGTTATTTTCAGATATTGTATGATGGACACAGTTTGCTGGTAATGTTTTGGCTCATTTTGTATCACATTATTGTTTGGCTGCTAATTAAGGAAAAAGAAACAATTAAGGGGTCTGAGTCTTTAAGAGCAAGTCAAATAAAATTAATTTAAAAGAAGTTAATTAGGAGCAAAAACAGGGCACTAATTAAGAAAAGGGTTAGAATGAAAACCTGCAGTCACTGGGGCCCTCCAGGACCGGAGTTTGAGACACCTGTTATATAGGGTTTAAGTCTGGGCTTTTGCCAGACCACTTAAGGACAGTCAAAGACTTGTCCTGAAGCAACTCTAATAATGTCTTGGCTGTATACCTCAGGTCATGGTCATGCTGAAAGGTTAACCTTCACCCTAGTCTGAGGTTGTGTGCGCTCTGAATCCTCTTTCTTCAAGAGCCTCTCTGCATTTGGCTGCTTTCATTCTTGCCTTGGTTCTGACTAGCTTCCACATTCCCTGCTGCTCAGAGGCACTCCTATAGCATGATTGCCACCACCATGCTTTATCGTAGGGATGGAATTGGCTTTTGATGAGTAGTGCCTGGTCTTTGCCAGACATGGTGTTCTAAGTTCTGCACAAACTGTTCAATTTTTATCTCATCAAACCAGATAATCTTTTCCTCGTGCTTTTAGAGTCCTTTAAATACAGTTTGGCAAATTCCAAGTAGGGTGTCTTATGCATTTTATTTACGAGTGGCTTCCATCTAGCCATTTCATCATAAACACCTGACTAATGGAGGTCTACTGAGATGGTCATCTCTCTGACAGGCACTTGTCAGCAGAATACTTCTGAAGCTCTGTTAGAGTGACAAATGGTTCTCATTCACCTTCCTACAAGGTCATTCTTGTCCTGTTACTCAATCTGGATGGATAACCAACTCTAGGAAAAGTCCTGGGGCCTCATGTATAAACGATGTGTACGCACAGAAATGTTGTGTACGAATGCTTCCACGTTCAAATCGCGATGTATAAAACCTAACCTTGGCATGAAGCCACGCACATTTCCACGGTAGCTCATATCCTGTCGTACACAAGTTCTCCACTCGGTTTTGCAGACTGGCAGCACCCAGTGTCAAAGCAATGCTACTGTTCCTGTGTGGTTTATCTTTCTTTTTCAGATCCACATCCCTGACGTGGCTTTCTAAATACACTGAAATGAACCGCATATTGTTTATTACTTTAATGCATCTGATTGTAATTAACCTGTAACAATATAATGGTGCACAGAGTGGTCAAACCATTCTAAATACCATAACTGCTTTAGCGTTGTTACACTCACTGCACCTTTTTCTTCTTCTTTCAGTTGTTCCCGTTAGGGGTTGCCACAGCGGATCATCTTTTTCCATATTACTCTCACTGCACCACTCAGAACAGCTGATCGGAAAGAGAATTATCGGTATACAGCATCCAGCACACGCTGCCTCAGCCATGCTTCCTATTTGAACTGCTTCTCACACGGCAAACGCTTCAAAACCTTTCCTGTACGGACCTCGCGGTTCAGAAACAGTTTCATCCCAAGAGCTCTAAACGCACACTATCAGTCCATCAACTGCTCCTTGTAGAACTGTCTGTACTTATAAGTACAATCACCTCATTGTAAACTTGCAATACAGTTATAATATTGCACAACCTGAGCCACTTTATAAAGCGCATATTTACATATGACGATATCATTTTTAAGATGAAATGGAGCAAAATATGTTTATTATATTATACAGATAAAACTTTAACTTCATTTAAATAATCTATATTGTTAATAATTAAAGGACACGGTGTCGCTACACTAGCAAGGATCTGGCGCTCCGTTCACGGATTGTTCCTGCATGCCTCACACTGTATGCTTCACTGGGACTGGCGTGAAGGATAGAATAATTAAACATGTACTACGAAGATATTTCAATGTTCCTTAAAAGTTTTGAAGAATCGGCATTATAAGCTTACAGATGGCTTAACGTCTATTACAGATTTGATTGTGTGGCGATTGGGTATTTGGAGAAAGAAAAGGAAGGACAGGAATTGGTGGTTAGTACATTTGAAAGAGTAATGCTGCAATAAATTATTTCATCGAAGGTCATGCACAATCACTGCACCATCGTGTTCCCATGTTTAATAACATGCTTTAACTCCAATCATCATGAAAATTTTATCACATATACATCTCAGTATTTTAGTTATTCAGAGAGGTGTAATATCAGAAATGTAATGGATTCTGTGTCCTTTCGGAGGAAGAGAAAGCCGGTTTAAGAAGCACGTAGTGATTCAAACACATAGAGCACACAGAAGATCAAATTAAAAACAAAGCATTTAACGTACTACTTTAGTTACGATGGGATTTGAGAAACTAATAAATTAAACGATTTTAAGATTAAGTTTATGATGTTCTACTTTACTGTAATGACAAAATAAACTATGTGATTAAAGTGGAAATTTCGAGATTAAAGTTGACACTTCGTGGCTTGGTTGTTTGTCCTGATTTAAAGCGTGAATTGTGGGACCATCAACACATAGCGGTGTGCCTTTCCAAATAATATCCAATACGTTCAATTTGCCAGAGATAAGACTCCAGTCAAGCTCTAGACACATCTCAAGGATAATTAAAACAAACAGGATGCACCTAACCAAAATGTGGAGTGCCACAGCAAAGGGTCTGAATACTGTTATAAATGAGATATTTCAGTTTTTGATTTTTCTTTTTTTTCAGTTTGTCATTATGGGTTATTAAGTGTAGATTAATGCAAAAAATGACAAATGCAGTCATTTCAAATGAAATCTACAATAAAGTAGTAAAGTAGTCTAAATAGTTTCTTAATCTACTGTATTGTGCTCATAAAAATGAATGTACATAGACATTTCAACTAATATGATTACTGTCTTTCATTTTTATATAATATAAAACTCTCAAACACATTTTTTTTCAAATCCAGGGTCTTGGGTTGAGCCTATCAAAGCAATATTGGGCACCAAATGGGGCAGTACAGGACCCCAGTTCACCTGTGAGCTCTTTTGTGAGCTTTATAAAATAATCTAATGAAAACACAGCTCTGCTTCAGACAAATTAACTTTTTATTGATCCTTGGTAATACATTATTTTTCTTTGTCATGAAAGAGTTATATACTTAGAATGGGGAATTATTCTGAAACAGTCCTGGATTCAAGTGTTAGACTTGCCAGAAAAACAAAGCCAGGGGTCCCTCTAGAGGCCAGTGTAAAAAAGTTGTTAAAAAGTAGGCTTTTGTGGCACACAATGTAGATTTTATATTGTGCCTGCATATACTTCAGTATAATTGATATCTTAGTTAAATTATTATCATTTTATTTATAAAAAAAAGTTATATAAATCTTTCCTATAATCCAAAATGCATTTTCCACACCTGATTGCCTTTGCAAGGATTTTGAACTTAACTGGCTGGGTTGACCATATTTCCTCTATCTCCACATTATTCATCTTTTCTTAGGAAATTCTCAAGCACTTCCATTCCTATTAAAAACTATAATACTCCCAGCATATTTGGAGTCTATCAGAATGAGAAAAAACATTTACTGGCCAAATATGCATGCATATAAGAACATGGACTCTGACACATTTGAAGAAAATACAAAATAATGAAAACAGGAGTGAACACATATACTCACATAGTGCAGGGCAGCTTAAGAAACACTGAATGAATACTGAATTAAGTGCTAGCTGTGTGTAACAATACAAGAACTCTACCAGTGATGACCAGTCAGTAGAGCAGCAAGTTAAAGCATCTTTATACAATAGTAGCTGCAGGTCAGTTCAAAGGAAAGTCTGCTCCTGATGAAGCAATGATGAGAAGAAGGCAGTGCTAAACCACGAGACTACAAAATAGTAATGCATATATCACATTACATGACATTTCCAGCAATTTTCAGTCATAACCTTAATTAACATTATCCAAGCAATCTTAGCGAGTCTGTGGCATTTGGTGGCGTGTTCCAGCAAATACATTCACATAATGTGACATACCTAGTGGCTCACTCCAACAAGTCCATAACTTGGTAAGATAATATCAAACAGATTTGATTTTGTTCTTAGTCGGGAGGATTTGGGGCTGTGTATGTAAGCTGACATGCAATGAATGCTTATCTGGAAGTACAATTTATATAATGAACCTCAGAAAAAGAAGAGAAGCTTGGGAGTCTGATGTTTTGTGTTTTACATAGCACAACAGAATGGAAAAAGGAAAAAGAGCAGCCAAGACTGCAGTTGAACTCAACACACCTGTTAACCTTTCATAAATGGCTGGCTCTGTCAGGCAGCTGTTACAGGCTGTCACAAAAAGGGGCAAGCAGGACTGCACTGGAAGATTGGCAATGCAACACTAAATATGACATGCCCACTGATCTGAAGTCATTTAAATTGACATGGTCTGGCAACAAGATCAGTAACTGCGGTCTGCAATTCTGACATATTCTGACTAAGAGTTGCATAATGTGATATCAGACTAAGATGGGTACCTGTGGAAGTTCATACTTAACTTAGAAGACTGATCTGGGTAATTTACTGCTGTAGGGATGAGGATTGCAGACATACTGACAGTGGAAGTTGACCCCTGTTTTAACAAATTTTCACAGGTTCTTCCATGACTGGCAGCTGATGGATTTCAGACCACCTGGGAAGACATAACTTCAGCTGCAAGCCCCATACATTTTCAAGGTTTGCCACCATTCTAGATTCAGCAACCATTCTGCCTACTTTTTACTATTTATTACAGACAGCTGGTTGTAGAACATTAAAAGACTCATCTGGCTGCATTCTTGTCATTGTTAGGCCAATGTTTTCCAAACTTCCCTCCCAAGGTTCTCCAAATTTCTATTAACATACAAAGCAAGAATTAACAAAATGAGTACAAAAAGGCCATGTTTACATTTTCTAACAAAGTTTTTTTGACAAAAGAATTTCTACAGTTAGTGACTGGTGACTGCGTTTTACAAATTTCTTTGAAGAAAAGTTCAATATTAGTTCACATTTCTTCAGACATTTGCAAAACTCCTGAGTTATAACTTTTTATACATAGTACCATATTTCTTATTTTCTTTTTGTTAATACTGTAGCAAGCATGGGGCACTAAGATTAACAGTGAATTTACCAGTGATTTATATATGATTTTATGGAGAAACCAAGGCACAGTCTGACACACATTCCTTTCAGAGTAAACACCATGAAAAAATATATTAAATAAATTATTTGCAAATACAAAGCAAATCTGCAATTATTTACAAAAGCTCACCACGCACCAAAATGCAGAAACAACAGGAGAAGAAAAGAGCCACCACACTGCTCTCGCATCCAGAACAAAGCCACGTGTAGACACAGCCACAGGTTGAGGCAGAGCATGGCGTGCCTCTCTTAGAATCTACAGATCACGAGTAGGGACTCTAAATACTAAAGAGTACAAAGCCAAAGATTATCACGTGATTTCTCGCCAAAGTTGCAGGATGCGGTAAAGCATAACCTCCATCAAAACACCGCGCACGCGCGCCGAGTTCAAATTATCTTGGTCATGAGATACATTCAAAAAAGTGAACCAGCTGAAACCGGGAACGAAATCTTAAACCGGGGACAAAACGGGAACATGTTTCTGAGTGGGGACAGTTGTCCGAAAAAGGGGACTGTCCCCGGAAAACGGGGACGGATGGTCACCTTAATTTAGTCTACTGAGAAGTTTGGTGCAGCCAGGAAAACCCGGTGACATGTCATTTAATGATATTGTAAGGAGTCCTAGAACCTGTTTCTCATTCTGAGTGGGCCACACCTGTTGTTCCGGTGGTCAAGTCTGATGGATCTGTACGTTTATGTGGGGACTTTAAGGTAACAGTTAACCCTGTACTCATAGCTGAGCAATACCCCCTTCCTGTGATTGAAGATATTTTTGCTGGATTAGCTGGGGGAAACAAATTTAGTAAAATAGACCTCAGCCAAGCATACTTGCAAATGCATGTAGATGAGGACTTACATAAGTACCTCACCACAGCAACACATAAAGGGCTCTACCGTTATTGTTGCTTACCTTTTGGAATAACTTCAGCACCAGCGTTATTTCGGCGTGCCATGGATCAGATCCTTACTGGATTACCAGGGGTACAGTGTTACCTGGATGACATCCTGGACACAGGCCGAGATGACAAGGAGCACATGGCCAATCTGGATAAAACTTTAAGCAGGCTAGGAAAGTATGGGCTGCGTGTAAACAAGGACAAATGTGACTTTTTCAAAATGTCTGTGGAGTACCTAGGGCATGTTATTGATTCTGATGGGTTGCACACAGCTCCTTCAAAAGTGAAGGCAATAGTAGATGACCCTGCTCCAAGCAATGTCAGCCAGATGAGATCATTCTTGGGTCTCGTGAACTATTATTGCTGTTTTATTCCACAGCTAGCAACATTGTTGAAACCAGTCCATGAGTTGCTGTGTGAGAGTAGACCCTGGAAATGGTGGAGTGTGAAACGGCATTTAGTAAAGCCAAGGCTGCGCTGGCTGATAAAAGAGTTTTAACACATTTTGACCCATCCTTACCAATTCAGTTAGCTTGTGATGCATCCCCTTAAGGTGTTGGGGCTGTTGTGTTGCATATTATGTCAACAGGTGAGGAGCGACCAATTGCATTTGCATCAAGAACATTGAGTAAAACTGAAACAAAATATCCTCAAATTGAAAAAGAGGCTTTAAGCATCATTTTTGAAAATAAACAAAATTCCACACTTACCTGTTTGGTCGAAAATTTACCCTGCTAACAGACCACCGATCTCTCACATCTATTTTTGGCTCACATACTGGTGTGCCATCTATGGCAGCAAGCAGACTTCAGCGCTGGGCATTGCTCCTTGGGGCTCACAATTATGAGATCAAATACAGGCTTTCGGAGACACATGGAAATGCAGATGGTTTGTCAAGACTTCCCCTACCTGAACAACCCAGAGAACAAGGGAAAAAGATTTTTTACTTTAAGATGGTGGAAAATGCACCTATAACCACCCACCAGATTAAGCAGGAAACCAAGGGTGATTACACACTTTCAAAATTACTCAACTGCATTCTTCGAGGGCAGGACCTTAGCACCCTTAACGCACTGCCTGATGTTCAGCCTACCTTTCATGGGGAAAGGAGCTATCTGTGACAGCAGGATGCCTCATGTGGGGCATGCGAGTAATTATACCACAAAGGTTGAGGAAACCCATTCTGGATGAGTTACATCTTGGACACTGTGGCATAGTCCGAATGAAAGAGCTTGCCCGGAGTTATTTTTGGTGGTCTGGACTTGATTGTGATATTGAGGAAAAAGCAACTTCATGTTCATCATGTCAAGGCCTCAGAAATATGCCAAGTCCAGCACCATTGCATCCATGGGAATGGTCTGCCAGTCCTTGGCAACGCGTTCATTTAGATTTTGCAGGACCTGTAGAGGGTGTTACGCTTCTGATCGCAGTGGATGCACATTCTAAGTGGCCTGAGGTCACTATCATGCCCGCCATCACATCAGAAAAGACGATCCAAACATTAAGAGAGATGTTTGCATGCTTTGGACTGCCAGAGCAGATCGGGACAGATAATGGGCCTTCTTTTGTGTCCCAAGAAATGGAAGTATTCCTAAAAGGCAATGGTATTAAACATCTCCTATCCAGCCCTTATCATCCCTCTACTAATGGTCTGGCTCAAAGAATGGTGCAAACCCTTAAACATGCTCTTAAAGCATCCAAAAGTGAAGCACCTTTCAAGCAACGTCTTTATACATTTCTTCTTAAATATCGTAACACACCCCATGCAACAACGGGTATGTCACCAGCTGATCTGTTTCTCAAAAGGTAGCTGACAACACGTTTTGATTTGTTGAGACCAGCTACCACTCAAATGAGAGTTTATGATAAGCAGCACGCTCAAGTAAAACAACGTGCCAAGTGGGCTAAAGATCGTGAGTTTTTCAGTGGAGATGCTGTCCTTGCTCGTAACTATTCCACCACTGAGAAATGGGTACCAGCAACCATTCTTCAAAAGACTGGATCTGTCTCTTATAAGGTATGCACACGAGACCGCCAGTCATGGAGATGACATGTTGAACAGTTGTTACCCACTATACCTGATGAAGCAGCCGGTAGCACAGAAACGTCTGAAGAACCAAGTTTTAGTAAGTTGACCCAAAGCCAACCGGGGATACCACCTGACTCTCCTGTTTCAATTCCTGCTGATGCTGTTGTGCCACGGTTACCTGAGGCTGCCTTAGGGGATGAACACACATCAGCTGTACGACGTAACCCTCTTAGAAGCAGGAAGCCTCCTGACCATCTTAACTTATAAAAACTACATGTATATATGTGTATATACATGTATGTATATGTAGATATAAAGGTACAGAATAATATCTTATTTTAGCTGGATGTAGAGATTGTTTAACCGCTCTCCTTTGTTAGAATGTAATTGCATTGACAACAGTATGTGTTCCGTAGTAATGAAGGTTTATGGGTATTGGAGAGCTATTAGGAAGTAGAGATGAATGATAAAAGCTGTGTAACATGTACTCTGGGAACGATTTTAGTAAAGGACCTGTTAGTTACTACTTTGAACCTGTGTCCGTCTTCTTCCTTTTATAATTACAATATTATTGCCCATAGATATAACAAGCTGTTTTCAAGAGTCAGGCTTGTTTTAAGGCTGTAGTTGTCACCTGCTTCTCTTAAGCAAATATGCACAAGTTATAAGCATGTTATGCTATGCACACACAACATAAGGAAAAAGTAAAAATATTAGTAACACTGTGTAACACAGATTAACTTCACATGAATTAATACAGGTGAATCTTACAGTATTTTTTAACATTTAATTCAAATATCTAAACAGATTTTCTGTATGACGTAAAGACTTTAAGTGACACATGATCTAAATGTACAATAAACATAGGTATGCACTATACAGTATATACGCTTTCTGGGAACGTCTAACCTAAAAGGTACAGGTGCACAATTTCCTGCTATACTTGGACTCAGGAATATCCCTCTTAAGGGTCCAACAATTGTCAGCAAGCATACTGGGTTCCACTTGCCTTGGTATCACTTTTCCATTTCAGAAATGTTCAGGTGATGCTGCACTGTACCCATGCAGGAAATGAGATATGGTTACCTCGCTGTGCAATTGATACCTCATACTAAAATTAAAATTAGGTGGTGGAAGAGCAATGGTTTGGGGATCCTTTTCTGCATCAGATCCTGTATTGATTGTTGTCATTAAGTGAACTATGAATTTTTGTTCTCTGTCATTAAAGGATAATTGAAACACATTAAAATTTACATTTTAGAATGGTTGAAAAAAGATATTTTTGTCAAATAATCAAGTCAAAGTCCAGACACAAATCTGGAGATGTTGTGACAGAACATGAAGCTCAAAAACCCAAAAATATCACTGACTTAACTTTGTTAGGTGGAATGGACCTAAAATGTTAACTCTGTGAGCAAAACACCACTTTCTTGTCAAACTGTTAAAAATATCACTTGCAAGTATTACATTCATCCATCATTTTATTTCTAAACAAGCTTAATCCAAGTCCATAGGTTTTCAGATATTACACACATTAAAATTAGCAATGTCTTATACCTTCCAGTCAGATTTTACATTATATACAGCGTGTTTCTAAAGAGGTGGTGCACTGGCTAGCACAGGTGCCTGGCTGATTCCCAGAGCGTGGTTCACATCTCAATCCAGAGCAGTCCATTACAGGACCCAGTCATGCATACACCTAAATGGGAGTTATATTTGGAACAACCAATTAATTTACAGTTAACTAATGCCCTTAAGGATATGGAAGGAAAACTGGACTACTCCAAAGAAAAACTACAAAGACACAGGGAGAATGAGTAAACTCCACAAAGGCAGTGCATAGGCCTAGAACCAAATTGAGTGTTCAAGTGCAGTGAGGTAACAGCGATGTAAGATAATTACCTGAATAAAACTTTGACCAGATGTTATACTTAACTTGCCCTTGTTGAGAAAGCTATAGCTTTTGACTTTTCTAACCAAAAGAGAATGAAAATTATTAAAGAACCTACTGTACTGTGTTTTAGGAAAAATGTTGTAAAACTGTATTTCAATTTTTATCAATTGTTTAGACCATTTAAATAATTCATGTATTTTCCTCCTCAGTTTCTAAAACTACAACAAACTATAATGGAAGTCAGACTCATCGGGAGCCAGAGCCTATCCTGGCAGCAATACATGAAAGGCAGGATCCCAGTCTGGATGAGACACCAAACCCTCACAAGGAACTCTCTCATGTAGTCCCACACACCTGGCCAGTTTAGAGTTACCATATAACCAAGCACATATGTCTTTGGGATGTGGCAAAAAGCCCAGGTAGACAGTGAACAAGAAACAGGAGAGTTCACATTGACAATGGTCAGGCTGAGATTTGAACCCAGGACTGTACATCTGCTTAGAAAGTCATCAGTGCTGCCCTTTTAAAAATGAAATAAAATGAATTATCACTGAAATGGAATTTCCATTCCACACATCTATTCTCAGTTCTTTGTTTTGATTTGGTCACTTTATTTCCACTTTGTGATTTGTGGCTAAACTAGTTCCCTAATATTAATGTTAATTATGTGCTTTTTAAAATGTCTTCATCTATTCTTTACCAATAATAAATTAGAAGAGACATTTGCCTGTGTCAATAACATCAATAATGCATGATACAATCTGATTATATGTCTTGCTTGTTTCCAAATCACAAACTATACATTTAAGTTTTTTATTTGACTGTAAATTTTGATGTTGTTATAGAGCAGCTATGCCATCTAGAAAAAACATGATGCCAAGGGTGCTTAGGACAATTTGCATCTTTTTTCTAAAAAAATGTGGATTTGTGGACAATCCAATGAGTACGTGGTTATACCAGAAGAAATTAAGTAAGCAGGCTTATTTCTATAGTAAAGATGCTGAAATTTGACTCCTTTTGCATTATGTTTATGTCAACACACATGTGAAGGTAGCCTGAAAAATATTTCATGATCAGTAGTTTATGTTCCAGTATGGCATGTAGTTCTGTCATCAAACATTGCTAAAGGCCACCTTGGGTGATGTGATAACTGGTGGCTCGAGTTCGAGCTGTGACTAATGAACTAAAGAAGAAAAGCAATTCAAACTGGAGAACACAACAGGGCAGCTTTGTGACTTTCATGACTGAAAATCCAAGGACCATAGATAATCAAAAATGATTAGGCTGTAAATTCATCTGACAAAGTGGAAGGGAAATATTGGAATGTACTGTAACTAGGCAGACAGGGAAATAACACCATAACCTCAGTTTTGGGTTGGAGGTAAACTCAGGGTGGCAGAACAAATTTCCAAATTTAGTAGGTAGATTTTAAAAGAGTAGGGGTTACTCCAGAACAGACAACCTTGTTGGACAGTAGGTCACTAGGGAGGTAAAGGAAATCAGTCAGAAATAGAAGTGAATATCTAGCAATCTATTTTTAAAAATAAAGAAAACTAAATGTTAGTTTATTAAATAGATAACATTGTGTTATTGTCAAACCTGCTTAATCCAATTTCATATTGTGGAGGGCTGAAGCCTATTCTGGCAGTATGTAGGGCTAAGTAGGAACAAGCCTGTGTAATGCATTGCTCAATTACATAGACACCCACAAGTGGCCAATTTAGAACTGCCAATTAATCTACCTTATGTGGCTTGGGGATGTAGTGCGAAGACTGGAGTACCGGGATAAAAGCCAACACACACAGAGAAAACATTCAAAATTTAAAAAGACAGGATGTGGGATTTGATCCCAAGGTGCTGGCAAAACCATTTCTAAATAGTTATGACTAAAATGACATTTTGCAACTAGCCTCTCTAAGTCTATAATTGTTTAAAATTCATCTTACAAAATGTCAAAACTTAGGTTCCAACTTCAGAAGAATATCTTTCACTATTGCTAGAGCAATCTCTTTAAATACCATGGGAAGTTTCAAATTCCTAGAGTGAGGTAATAAAGAGAAGTTTTAAATACTTGTGGTAAAAATAAGATTTGCCAGAATTTAAAATGGTCAGTTTCTGAGAAATGTGAAAGTACTTGAAGAGAACATTTAGAATTAAAGATTTTTCCACAGTAAACTTTACACAAGCTACTCAAGACTAAAAATAGCTTATTGGATATTGAATTTTTAAATACTCCACTGCAATATGCTTGCCATATTCTACAGTCAATTTGCCACCTCTGGAATAAGGCATGAAAAGAAATGGCCAGTTGCAGTACTCAATTAAAAATGGAATCAGACTTATTGCAATAGGCTAGTTCAATCTGTAAAACATAAAGCGGATGCTGTAAAAATACTTGATTTTCTTGTTTCTAGTAATAAAAATTTTGGCTTCCAACTGTGGTTTTTCCAAGAGTGAGCAACATGGTTTATCTTTTTTATTCAACTTGTCTTCAGACAAACATTAAGATTTAGATCAATTACATAAGTTCAGTTCAAACTACTGTACCTATAAAAGGAGGTGCAGAACCCCTCTTTTTTGAGTCAGCATTTATTTACTGTTAACAAACTTGCTAATGGCATACTGGCTCTCTGGTTAAAGTAAGAGAAGTACATGCTTAATTGACTTAGACACTTTGAAAAGTACCTCTTTTTATTTTTGTTGCTTACTTTTGACTTTTAGTACTTGAATGGCAACTCCCTAACTGGATAGGGGTGTGAGCATCCACGTCTTACTTCCACTTATACACCTCAGTTCTAGTGATCTCTGTAACGTTTATAGTGAGAATCAGTCCCAAAGCAGAAGAATGTCATTGCAGGATAGTAGGGATGGCATCAGCTGCAAAAATCTGATCCTCACAAAAGAACTTTGCTTTTATACAAAACTTCCAGTTTTACCTTATCTGAGAATATAATTATTTGCCAAGTGTTAAGTATGACATACTTGTAAATGCTTGCTGCAAATGTTATTCAGTATTGTCTCCTTCTTAATAATGTCATAAAAAATACTTTGAGGCAGCCAAAGGTTTTGAGGAAACACTCAGGATGATAAACAAAGAGTGCCTTGCAAAGAGGTCGTTTGCAGACGATACTACAGTATTCTTGTAGGTAGCTACAGATGATATACAGAAGATCCAGAGTAGTGTGTTTATTGAATCCCTTTTTCTGCATTCTCTCTGTCACTCCTATTGATTGAATTTTACTTTAAACCTTGTGGCTTATTTGTATTATCAGTAGAACACCTGGGCTGCACATGGGCCATCAGTAACCTAAAGAGTACATACTCTTTCTAGGGACTAAACTGACACAATAGTAGACAACTAGTTGGTAATCCAATCTTATTTAGTGTCCTTTAATGCTTTATCCCATTACAAACCTCTAGTGACAACATTCTGCCACTTTGACCTTGTGGGTAAGGTGACTAACATACTGTTGATAGATGGATAATGTGTTCTAATAAGCTTGTACTTATCATAGTTTCAGAGAGGCAATTCTTTTCATGATGGTTAGACATGCAAGTAAGAATTTTGCTGAACTCTGTAACTATAGTATTACTAGTTCAATTAAAGAAATATGCAGCTCTGTAGATGTTACTATTATAGTAACATCCCTTTTTTCATTTTTATTACCTAAAGATGGGTTAGTATGGTGTGATATCCTGTCAGTACCCTAATACTTCATTTAATATGCTCCAATAGATTTTTGGGGGCTCCGATATTCAATTATATCAATCACCAGAGCTATGTTTTTGTCCATAAGTTGCTTTGAAAGCTTAGTGGTCTTTAGTGCTACTTTAAATTCACTCCTTGGTTGATGCTTTTTACACTGGCCACTTCATTTATTGGGTAAATATGTAAATAAGAAAATAAAAAAAGCTATTCAAGTGTGTTTAACTTTTTAAAGCCATTTTGTGCACTCTACTAAAGTTTATTGTAACAGGGGTTTAACTTTTTAAGGCCATTTTGTGCACTCTACTAAAGTTTATTGTAACAGGCTATAGCAATCTCATTTATCTCTCATTTAGCACTAAAGTTTTTAAAATCTTTCTTTTTCATTACTTGTTTTAGTTCCATATTGGCACAACTGTTAGAAAGTTGCCTCACTGCTCAAAAGACCCGAGTTCAGTTTTTGCACATTCTCCCACCAACTAACAATTTTTTTCTTTGGGTAGATAAGTTCCCACATTCCAAAGATATGTCAGTTAATTACCAGTTCAGTATTACCCAATATGATGGACTGCCCAACACCTAATCCTGCTATGAACAGCAGCAGTTCATGGTAAGAATGCAATAGAAAAGGCAGATACATACAATTAATGGAAGCATGGATATTTTAGCTTCAGAATAGCTTCACTGAGCTGATATTTTATATATTTTATACACATACATTTTATATATACAGTATGTCAAACATTATATCTGAATGTGCTATTTCACATCCTAATTAACAGACAGCTTGGCTTCATTAGCCGTACTGTTAATGCAATTTATGTAGTTCACTACACACATACGCTCTCAGTACAGGCTAACGCTTAACTTCATTTCAGCACAACTGTCCAACTGTCCACAAAGGGCTCCTCCAAAATGCATGCTGCCTCAGACTATTTAATATGATTTGGCTAACATAGAAAAATAATTATTTTTCAACTAAATCCAGGCCCCTTCTCTATCCATTTGTATTGCCTTTTGTTTCCTTTCCAATTTTGTGCTTTCCTCCAAATGGTATTCAAGCATTCTCCCTCAAACCAATTATATGTTCCTTAGATTAATTGGTGACTCTAAAATAATCATGTATTAGTGAGTGTCCTCAGTAATAGAAAGGCAGTCTGTCCAGGTTTGGCTTCTGCTTTGTAACTTATGCAGTTGGAAATGTCTACAGCTCCTTCCAGCCTTGCACAGTACTGATATGAGCAGTATTCAGAAACAGAAAAATTGACTTAAAATGAAAGTATGTACCAAATACTGTAAGCATGCAATAATCTGATGGTTTTAGGTTTTATAAGACATTTAGAAATATTTCTATTTTTTTCTAAAGCTATAAATGCTTAACTCTCTTTTGTTGTTTTACTATTATTTTCCCATTTTCCTGTGAGGTTTGTTCCCTTCATTTAACCCTAATAGTGACAATTAACAGCCAGCATAGCAGACACCCAGGATGATGAAAGCTGCAACGACTTCAGTGTCTGACCCACTAATTACTAAAGAATCAATTACATAACCAGAACACCTGGAAAAGCAGAATGAAAATTAGGTTGAAAATAATGCTAACAAAATAAAAACTGCATATTCCCCATATAACTAATTAATAAAAATGTACCTAACTTAGTTTGTAATTTCTACATTGACTCCAAAACACAGAAACTGGAAAATAATGACTCGCTTAATTAGGCTAAGAGTCCAATGAAAAATGGAGGTTGGCTGGAACAAAAACCTGCAGCCACAGTGGGTCCCTAGGACCGAGTTTGGGAATCACTGTTGTAATGTACACATAGATATATTGTGAGACCCCGGCACCCCACAACTGCGCTGTGCTCTAGAAACCCAGTTAAAACAGGCAGGAGTCGCCTCGTTCAGTCTTGTGCAAGTCTGTGACTCACATATCACAACATACACCCACACCATTTGCGAAGCTTTAACGTTGCATTTGTATATTAGTTTAGACATCCTGACGACGGCTCCATCTACTGGCCACTAGAGTGTAATTGCATAAGAAAATTCTACCTCTGCTCTCAATGTTATTGCATCTGCAGATTGAGTTTCGTAAAAGGAATTGTACTAATACGGTAACCAAAGAGACTTTATTGTCTTGGAATACGTTCAATGTATTTTTTGAAGAATTCCGGAAATATCCTTTAAAATCGACTTATGCCCAGTCGAGCAACCGTGCAATCTGCCGTTGTTGCAAGACAATTATTTTAAGAAAAACACTTCTTCACATAATTCACACGCATTGTTCTAAACTTTAAACACACCAGCACGTGTTTACATTCCCGATACATAGTCGGTATATCTAGGCAATACGTTGTTTAGAATAACGGAAAAATTGTATTCAATGTAAGGCGAATATGTTCATTTGGAAATTATTACAGTGCATAAAAACGCGAATAATTATTTACTATAGTACTCTTCGCCAAAACTGCATTAAAATGTCTTAAAATATTGCAGCATGTTTCCATTTGTTTCAATTTTTATTTCTTATTTCATTATATCATTCGGAAATCACAACCAATACAGTCAATCCCCTTACAATCCAAAGAAACTCAGAACCAATCGAACATTTATTATCAGAAAACATTTACAGTCAGCTACACTTTTTACAAGAGTACTCTGAGGACCTCAAAAAAAGAACAGAGTATACCACTATCGATATTATTTAAATTTATCTACGTACTAATAGTACCAGTCTGCCCCTACAGTAAAATTCAAATTCCGACACGGTGACGTTTAGCGACGTCATTTCAGGACCCCTGCTCTATAGGCTGACTTTAATACGCCTATCCGTTTAGTTGTTCATTTCGATTTTATGTGAAAATTAAATCAAACAAATAAACCATTGAAATATGATAAAACAACCTATAGTGATAGTGTTTTGTGATTTTTATGAAACTTTACGTTAAAGTTGTGAAAATATAGATACATATGTCTCTGGCAAAGATGCCGAAAGCCCCTTAAAAGGCGCCAAAGAGAAATGTAGTTCGAAACAGTAACATACTAGGCGTCAGCAAGTTTTACTGTTTTCATGGAAAGTTACCTACTTTATCATCGGGTATCAGGAATCACTTATAAGGAGCGACCATTTGGAAAGTAATTTTTCTGAAAGCAATTCGGGAGACTGGAACATTTCTTATTTTCAGTCATTTTATAATTATTTAAACTATAAGCAAGACAGCTGAGGAAGATTTTGAAGTACCGGTGAGATGTATGTCAAGTCCATAGTCATAGACGGTTTCAAGTCATACGCTCAGCGTACGGAGATCAACGGATTTGATCCGCTTTTTAACGCAATAACAGGACTCAATGGCAGCGGCAAGTCGAACATTCTAGATTCGATCTGTTTTTTGCTGGGGATCTCCAACTTGTCTCAGGTAAGTCGGCACCCTGCTTCTTCCTTTCCGGTTGTGACGGATTTGTTAGAGATGTCGCTTGATGCGCTCACTTGTGAGTCATTCAATTGTGTGAAAATTTAGCGACTGAATGGAGATCTGTAGCTGACGTTTGAAAATATTGCAGTACTCCGTAAATCTATTTATTAATGGCAAGCCTCAAAGGTGGCATCGTTACTTGTAGTTCAGAGGGTGTTATTGGCATATTATTTAGCTTATGCTGTTGTGTGAAAAAATTGAGGTGTCCAAGCTAAGTGGCAGCAACACTACAGTTTATCTTTGTGATTTTTATCATTTACGCTTAAAAATTATTTTAAAAGTGGAAAAAAAATATTTTAAAGCCATAGTCACTTCCCTGGTGCTTCTTTTGTAAAGGTGAGGTCATAGGTTGCATATTTGAAGTGGCCGCTAGTGTGTGGGTGGATGTGTGTGTGCCCTGCGGTGGGCTGGGTTTGTTCTTGCCTTGTGCCCAGTGCTGGCTGGGATTAGATCCAGCAGACCCCCGTGACCCTGTGTTGGGATATAGCGGCTTGGAAGATGACTGACTGACTGAATCTAAACTGAAGAGAATAAAAATATCAATGATACAAGCGTTCAGTTAACACTAGTCCCTCAGAATGATACTCTGATTTCCAGTGTTCACAAGGGCAATCCATTACTGAATTTCTGGTATTTAAAAGTAAATACAAGTTTACACATTCAAAGAATTAACACCACAACATAAAACGTTAACAGTTTTAAACTTGTTTAATTCGGTTCTGGGATAGGTTGGTTGAAGCTTATCCATTCCGTGGCATCTTGGATGCACATGCCACTGTCATGATTAGCCAATTTGGAATGGACAGTTAACTTAAAACGCAGATCCTAGTTATGTGGGAGGAAATAAGGGTACCCTTAGAAAAATACACGTGGATGCAGGGAGAACTCCACGGTGTAATGGACCTGTTGCTGAATTCAATTTACACCCCTATCATGTACTGTATAAAACCGATGCACAGTGGCTGAAAACAATATTCTTTTATTGCTTAAAATACTTTTTTTAGTAAAAAAAAAAAATGTCTGAACGTACATGTCACTTCTGTCAGAGGTAAGGTATGGATCACATGGTCATTCTGCCTTTCTGAGGAAATTATAAGAGGGTTTATATGTAAGTGTGAAGTATATTTGTGCTACAGTACAGACAGTATCGTAAGTGACTGGCAATGCTGCACATTCAGCTGATGCTGTGTTATTGTTAATAAGTGGACATGATATTGTTGGTTTCATTGAAATGGAAGCAAAAAGCAAAATCTGGGATTAAGTACTCTGAATGTGCAGGATTGTAACTGGTTTACTGAAATTTGGATTATCTTGCATTACATTTTGTAGTCTTCTGAGACTGAAGCTCCTTTAACTTCCAACCTTTGCTTTACATGAGTGTCTGTATAATTCAGGAAATATGTTTTAAGAGTTTTTAAGCATTACTTTAGAAAGGTTTGTCTTGTAAGTCCCAGGTGGTGGGTATGTAGGAGACTTTATATATTTTTGGAGCTTTTTTATTTTTTCAGTATAAGAAATTTATGCAAGTTTCTTGATATTTAATACCCATTGTTTACAGGTAAGTCAACTCACCAACTACTTAACTTTTAATAAACTAATGGAACTCTAACAGTTTGGTTTCAGAGTGCAGGACAGATGTGAAACTGCTATGCTTTGGATAACCAATGATTTTGCTTAAGGCATCAGACTCTAGCTAAACCAGCATATTAATTCTGTTAGACCTCAGTGCAGCATTTGACAGTCTGACATGACCATCTACTGTCCGGAATGAAGAACATTCTGGGTATCTCTGGCACTGCCCTCCAGTGGTTTAAATTCTGTCTCACTGATAGGCAAGAGTTTGTTAGATCCAGCTCAGCACCAGTCATACAAGGAGTTCTTCAGGGCTCTGTCCTCTGCCCTTTGCTCTTCTGTATCTATATGCTTACGCTTGGCCATATTATTCATATCTTTGGACTGGGTTACCATTTTATGCAGGTGATACTCGGCTCTATTTCAATGTTAAAAGTGAAACTTCATCTGAGCTTTTCCAGCTCACAACTTGTCCCAGTGAAATAAATACCTGGATGGAGCATAACTCTTTACAATTCAAATTGCAACAAAAACTGAACTTTTGGAAATTGACACTTAAGCTGATCTTAAGAAAATGAGCTCCTTTTCAGTCATTCTTGATGATGATCTCATCAGACCTACTTCTAATAGAAGGAATCTTGGTGTCATTTTTGATTCCTCCCTTTCTTATTCTGACTACATGGATCACATAAAGAAAACAGTCTTACTTACACCTCCACAATATATCCCATGTTTGCTCATTCCTCTCCTTTTCAACACCTGTCCTGCTTAGCCTCCACTGGCTCCTTGTGTCTTACAGGATCGAAGATGAAATTCTATTAATAACCTACAAAACTTTTTAAATGGCCTTACAATGGAGTACATCAGTGACCTTCTTCCTCACTATGCTCCTGTTCACCCTCTATGCTCCTCTGATTATGGGAATCTTGTTGTGCCCAACACTAACCTGCACTCTATGGGTGACAGGGTCTTCAGCAGTATCGCGACCAGACTTTGGAATAACCTCCCTAAATTTATAAGATCAACTGACTCCATTCATTCTTTTAAAACACAACTTAAAACTCCTATATTCAGTAAGGAGTTTAACTTAGCCTATCATTCTGTCCCTTCTTCCAGTTTACCTCTCGTTCCAGATGCTCAGGATAATTTTTGTGTGTATTATATCACAAATATTGCTATTTGTTCAAGTTTTTCTTCTAGTACTGACTTTAGTATTTTACTCGGATTTATTGTCTTTTATTCTATTTAATGCTTTGTATATCCTGTATTTAGCCATTTTAGTGTTGTGCATAAAATATTTGTATCCAATGTTGCATGTACTCTGCTGTTCTTTCTGAGACTCTGTGAAGTGCCTTGAGTATGGAAAAGGTGCTATATTGTATAAATAAAACGTACTACTATTAAGTTGAAATTTGCTGTAATAGTTTCTTTTTTTTTATGTACAATAAATTTGAAACAATATTTTAGAAATTAAACATTTTTACATATGCATTCAAATATATGCAGAATTATGAAAGGGGCTTCAATTTTATGCACTATCAGTATAACTTTCAAACATTTTACACACCCACCCTCCTCACTGAGTTTCAGGCATTTTTAAGGAGAACAGTTAGATTGCAGGTTTCATCTAGTTTGAGAGCTCAATTATATATCCCAGCCTTTCAATCCCTGTAAACAGTTTCTGAAAGGACAAATGTTTGTTTATACTTGAAAATAAATAAAAATAATAGAAACAAACGTATGATTCTTATCCTATGATACTGCAAATTAAAGTAAATTGCAGATTTCTGAACTGAATAATGCTTTGTGTTTTACATTTCCAAGAAAGTAATGTTAGCTATTTGATTTACTTGTTAAAAAATGTAATTCATTGTTTGAGGTATATATCTCCACACTGGAGACTGGAGTTCTTTGTTCTAGACTTCTATTTGGTCAATAAAACAAATAATTCTTGTTTGGGGCAGTTTTGTGGAGCCCAAAAATTTTTCTAGTGTTTGTTTTGTTGCAACTGTGCCTGTGACTTTTTTTCCTAGATAAAAAAGCACATTTAAGTTACTTACTGTAAAGTGATTTATTTAAATCATTTTTTTTCTTAATCCAGAATTATTCAGCATTTAGTTTTTAATCAGTTTTAATTAAAATATATTTTATTAATTTTGCACAAGAAGGTATCTTGTGAACAGGAATGTTTCTTGTGTCACTCAGATAGCTTGCTAATATACATTTTCAGCATCAAGATTGCATAGTACAATGTTCCATAAAGGTTACATCCATTAAAACCATAGTATCTGCACCTAACAGTCCATTGTTATTCATCTAAAACCTCAAAAGATAAGACAGAAGCAGTAGCCACAGTGTTTTTATTTATTTATTTATTTATTTATTTATTTTTTTAATATAAAAGACTATCATTAATTAAATCTTGCTAAATTCTGAAAACAAATTGCGTCGTTCCTGGTAACTTTTGCATATTCTACGGTGAACACTGAATATTATAAGAACATTATTATTATTATTATAATAATATTATTATTATTAACATTTAAGAAATGATGTACATAGAAAACAACCTGAGAAATAGGTAAACAATTTCATCCTCTATCATGGCAACGCTCTGTGTCATACATTGCTTCGGGTGTCAAAAACATTATACTGTAGTGTGTTTTCATCCACCTTATTCACCGGATCAGGCACCATGCAACCTCTGGCTCTTCCCCAAAGTCAAAATGACCATGAAAGGTAAACGTTTTTAATCAACTCAAGACATTGAGGCAGCCACAACAGTGCAACTAAAGACTCGCGAAAGAGGACTCCCAGAACTGCTTTAGAAAGGGTCAAGAACAATGGGATAAGTGTGTTCAAAATGAGGGGGTGTATTTTGAGGGAGATTAATGGCCATGTGTCTTTTATTGTAATAGTTTTTTTTTTTTTTTTTTTTTTGTTTTATTTAAACATTCACTGGTTTTTTTTGATATTAAGTTATGATGATCATGCAGTGTAACATCAGAGCATAGCATCTCTGCCTTAAAATGCTACCTACGTTATTCCAGTGTTGCACAACTGGATTTCTGGTAAATTGGCTGTAATTATTGAGAGCTGAAGCACATAGCAAAGTTTTTTTTAAAGAGGAGCTAACCAATCAAGTGCAGTTCCGTCACCTTCTGATTCTGTTCTTTAGGTCCCAGTAATAAAATTGAAAGTTAAGTAATGCCATGTCATCCTCTCTGTTAACGTTTTACAGTTTTGTCTTTTTAGTAGTTGGGTGTTGTACCATATTAGCCAATTATAGGTGCAATGAGGAGTCCAGCAAATTTACACCTTTTTATTGGCTAACTGAAACGATTACAATATGCAAGCTTTTGAGGCAACTTGGGCCCCTTGTTCAGGCAGATTGTAATAAAAAGTGTCATTTTGATTAATTCTCATTGCAGTTTTGTCTTTATAATGCATTGTCATTTTTACATTCCAAAGAATAAACTACACATGAAAATATGTTTATACACAACCATACTAAATAGTAACTTATTGCAAATGATTACACTGTTAGGTTTGAAAATTGAAGTGCCATTAATTGCATAAAAATGATATGGAAACGAATAGTATGCTTTAAATTTATTTCATCACGTGTTTATTTTTATGTACACACATAAAAAAAATTGACTAACATTTGGTTTTAACTTTTCAGCTGATGTGGATTTTGGAAATGCTTTGATTTTTGGAATTTAATGACTTGGCCCTCAGTTTTAATTAGACGTACAAAACAATAAATATATCCATGAAGGGTGAAAATAGTGGGTACTGTGTACATACACATACATGTACCAAGCTGGCCACCAATTCTAATTCTCTAATTTTTAGAATGAGAACCAACAGCCACCAGAGTTTTGCATATCAAGGCCTAAGATCAGGCAATCTGATGGCAGTGCATGAATATTAATTATTTGTTTTTATGTGTTGATTGATTGGATTTTTTTTTTTTTTTTTTTGATCTGTTTTCCCTTTAGGTTCGAGCTTCAAATCTTCAGGATTTGGTATATAAAAATGGTCAAGCAGGCATCACTAAAGCCACAGTTTCTATTACATTTGACAATTCTGACAAGAAGCAGAGCCCCCTGGGGTTTGAAACTCATGATGAAATAACTGTAACTAGACAGGTACTACTATTTATGTGAATCTGAAAATGTTTTGTTTTAGAAGCATTTATCCATGGACTGCCCTTTTGCTGTGTGTTTAGTTTTAAAGGCAGTGAAGAGCAGTTATTTCAACAAAAGCTTTAGCATAGGGTGGCAGGCATAATTCTAATCACTGGCACACTCTGACTTGCTTGACTTCAGTTGTATTGTGCTTTTAAAAATGTTTGGAGATGGTATTCATAATGAAATGCACTGCTTATGTGTAACAACTAAAAACAGAAACACACTAAATCACTATACTGCAACATTAAATTTTCTTCCTTTCCAGAATAAAACCACAATAATACTTGCTTTTGACTTTTTCACTTTATCAGTTTGACTGCTGTGTAACACTGTAGTTTTTTTTATTTAAATATTAACTAAGTTATTCACTATTAAACTATTTTAATCTTTTTGTTTAATTTTTTTTTTAATTTAACATTGGGTTTTTTCTTTTTCTTTCCTTTTTAGGTGGTTATTGGTGGGAGAAATAAATACCTGATTAATGGAGTTAATGCCAATAACATGAGGGTTCAGGATCTTTTCTGTTCAGTTGGGCTTAATGTAAATAATCCTCATTTTCTTATCATGCAGGTAACTTCATTTTATCTTTGCCCAATTGGGGTATTCCAAATTGTATACTGAATATATCTCATACACTCAACATTTAAAAATAAAAATTATTAGGCAGTTGTTTTAGTTTAAAACAGTAGCTTATCTACATTCTGTTTGTTTGTAAAAATTGTGTTAATTATTACATTTCAGGGAAGAATTACTAAAGTCCTTAACATGAAGCCTCCAGAGGTATGTTTGTCTTTATTTGAAATAAAAAGAGTTGCTCCCTGGTGTTTTTTAATTTAATAGATTTTTGTGAAGAGATCAGAAATACATAATTTTTTTAACTTTTTATAATGTTTTCAGATTTTAGCAATGATTGAGGAAGCAGCAGGTACAAGAATGTATGAATGTAAGAAAATTGCAGCTCAAAAAACCATTGAAAAGAAGGAGGCAAAGCTAAAAGAAGTTCAAACGGTACATTATTTTTGGCAGATTTAAAAATAAATGTATGTTTTTCAGTTATTGTTGGAAAATCTGAAACTTTATGCTTTTTTTTTTTTTTTTTTTTTTTTTAAAGATTCTGGAAGAAGAGATCACTCCAACTCTACAGAAATTAAAAGAGGTATGTTCTCTAAGATTACTGTACAGTATCTGAATGAAACTATGAGATTATACTTGTAATCATAGCTAGGATAGAGAAAGTGCTCCCTTCGGTAATATCCCAAGATCAAACTGGATTTATCAAGGGTCGACACTTATCTTCAAATCTTCAACGCCTATTTAATGTAATATACTCACTAACTAAGTCAAACACCCCAGAAATATTATTATCATTGGATGCAGAAAAAGCATTTGACATGATTGAATGGAAATACCTTTTTACTACATTAGAGAAATTTGGGTTTGGCCCGAACATTTGTGCTTGGATCAAACTACTGTATACCAATCCAGAAGCTTCAGTTTGTATCAACAACATTTGTTCAGACTACTTTAAACTAGAACAAAGTACCAGACAAGGATCCCTCTAGCAATACACTGTCGAAATGCTGATCAGATAAAGGGGATTATCAGAGAGACTAGAACAGAAAATTTCTCTCTATGCAGATGATATGGTACTGTATATATCAGACCCACAAAATTCTGTGCCTGCAGTCTTAACAGCACTTACAGAATTTCAAAAGATCTGTGGCCTCAGAATTAATCTGAATAAAAGCATACTCTTTCCAGTGAATTCTCAAGCATATAATATTAGATTAGACACCCTACCTTTTATCATTGCAGATCAGTTTAAATACCTCGGGGTAAACATCACAAGTAAACATAAAGCTCTTTATCAACAAAATTTTGCTGTCTACATGGAAAAAATTAAGCAGGACTTGCACAGATGGTCAACCCTTCATCTCACTCTAGCTGGAAGAATTAACACTGTTAAGATGAATATTCTTCCTAAGCTCGTTTTTTATTTAAAAAAAATTCCAAAATATATCAATAAATCATTTTTTAAGCAATTAGATTCAGCAATAACCTCATTTATTTAGAACTCAAAACATCCACGTATCAAAAGAGCGACCCTACAAAGACAAAAGGCAGAAGGTGGCTTGGCCATACCTAACTTCCAGTTTTATTTCTGGGCAGAAAACATACAAGCTATAAAAACCTGGACACAAATAGATGAACATACACAGGCCTGGTCCGCAATAGAACTAAAATCCTGCAGTACTTCTTTATATTCCCTGCTCTGTGCCCCAATAAATGCAGTATACTAATAACCCAATTGTGCTTTCCTCACTCAGAAAATGGAACCAATGTAGAAAGCATTTTAAGATGGGTTTAGAGATCTTTATATAGACAACATCTTTGCATCCTATGAACAATCTAAATTTAACATTCCAACTACACATTTCTTTCACTATCTTCAAATTAAGAACTTTGTTAAACAGAACCTGCCTGATTTTCCTCATCTTGCACCCTCGTCCATGCTGGAAAAAATATTGCTCAATTTCAAGGACTCAGACACCATCTCTGCAATATATAAAATTATTTTACAGTCCCTCCCTTTCAAAGATCCAAGAGGACACTGGGAAAAAGATCTCTCAATTAATATATCAGAAAAGGAGTGGAAAATAACAATGCAGAGAATTCACTCGAGCTCCATATGCACAAAGCATACAATTATTCAACTCAAAATTATATATCGAGCACATCTGTCTCACCTAAAACTCTCCAAAATGTTTCCAGGGCAAGATCCAACCTGCGAACACTGCAGTCAAGTCCGAGCCTCACTGGGTCACATGTTTTGGGCCTGCACCAAATTAATGTCATTCTAGACCAAAATTTAATTGCCTTTCAGACAGCCTTGGTGTCACAATCACTACTAATCCACTAACAGCTTTGTTTTGGTGTTCTTCCAGATGGGTTTAAAGTGGAGAAAGACAAACAAACTGTGATTGCATTCACTACACTTTTGGCACGCAGACTTATTTTGCTAAACTGGAAGAATCCTAACTCTCCTTTTTTAAGTCCGTTGGAAACCGATGTTTTATATTATTTGAAATTGGAAAAAAATCAAATACTCTGAGGATCTGTACAGATTTTTTTTTTTTTCAAAACATGGCAGGATCTAATCAATAATATTTTAGAATAAGCTCTTAAAGTACAGAGGAAGCAATTATTTCTGTATTTCTTTTTCTTCTCCATTCATCTTTATTGGTTTATCAAACTTAGCAATTTAGGTATGTTTACAAGCCTTAAGTTTTACTCTGTTGGCCTTGCTCTCTCTCTCTCTCTCTCTCTCTCAGGGGTGGGGGTCGATTTGCCCTCAATCCTACTTTCTGTAAAAATTAGATTGATTTGTATGGAATGATTGCAATAAAATATAATAATTCAAAAAAAAAAAGAGATTACACTTGTATTAATTTGCAATCTGGTTGAAAAGCAATAAGACTGCAAATGCAATACAAGATCATTTAAGTTCATTGTAAGTTGTAGAGAAATAAACAATGGGTAGAATTGACAAAAAAGGAATGCTCATAGAAGTTGTTTATATACAGTGGAGCAGATAGTATTTTAAGAGTCACATGGTGAGCAAAGAGTCACTCAGAAAATAAAGCCAGCCTCATTATATCTGTACCTTGTTTACAAATAATATTAAGAAAAATTGAATTTTAAACACTTGATTAACATGTACTTCTCCATTGTTTAATAGGATTAGAACCACACAAAGGAAACTTATTTTGGGATAACATAACTAGATCCTTGCAGAAAAGGTAACTAAGGGAGAAATCTGTGTAGGGAGACCTACCGTGTGCCAGGTTGGAATCACTATTCTGTATGAATATAATTATAACCGTTTTATAACTGCATATTCAAACCTGTATAATCGGATTCTTGGTAGCAGGTAGCCATAGCTTATTCTGGCAGGCAACAAGGTAGAAACCAGCTACAGACAAACTCAACAACTTTGAAAGTTTATTTTCGAGTATTTGTTTACCCTTAATCAGGAGTCAGAAATGAACAGCACAAATGCATAATCTGTTTGGTTTCATTTTATAGGAAAGATCTTCATATCTGGAATACCAGAAAGTAATGAGGGAGATGGAGCATCTCAGTCGCCTTTACGTGGCATATCAGTTTGTCCGGGCAGAAGAGACAAAGCTAAAGTCATCAGAAGAATTAAAGCAGATGGAGAATGCTATTTTGAAGCTACAGGAAGACATGGATGCAAACGATTGTAGAGTCAAAGAACTCTGCAAAGAATTGGCTGAACTGGAGAAAAAGAGAGATCAAGTATGTTTATATTAATCATCTACCTAAAATATGTATTAAACACTTGGATATAATGCAGAAAGAAGGTCAAAAATAAAACTGTACATTTTCTCTGTGTACAGTGTGTGTTGTTGTGTAAAAATAGGCCAAATTATTGTCACTTTTTTGAATACACAGATAGTAATCTTTTATCTAGCAGTTTTTATTTTTTTTCTCAGAATTTGTATTAAGAAGGCCATATACAGTTTGGAAGCAAATGTGTTTCCATAGGACACATTGTAATTTGGACCTGAAAGACTTTTAACTGTGCAAGCATAGGAATAATATTAATTTCAATTCATTCTTAAGTGCACTTCCATATACAATACCTATACAAGAATCACAAGTAAGCAAAGCTTAAAGATCTGCAATATAAACGCAAAAATTAATGTTAACATAAACAGAGAAATGTGCAATATATTCTTAAATACACTTATATCCTTCATCCATTCATTTTCTTATTCACAGATCTTAACGAGGGTTTTGATTTCTCCCTGATGATGGCCTGTCTTAAGACCAGATTTAATATTTTTTTTACCTGATTAAAATGAATTTGTATTTTCTCTGCAGTTGAGGAATATACTATGTATTCAAAGATATCTTTTGCTTTGTGACAAGATGAACGTACTGCTCTTATTTTGCACATTATGATTTTTTTGTAGGATGTATCTGGGGTATTGCGGACTTTGGAAGGTGTTCTTGCAGAAGCCCAGAGAGTGGATACCAAAGCACAGACTACTCTAGACTTGAAAAAGCAAAGTTTGAAGGGGGAGGAGAAGAAGCGGAAAGAGTTAGTAAAGTCAATGGAGGAGGTAAGTCTCATTGTAACTATTATCTAGAACAGACTTTTTTTAAATTTTTTTTTAATATTTGAAGGATTGTATTTTTCTGTATCGATTACAAAATACTTTCCTTTTCAATAAAAATAATTGCTTGGAATAACTTAACTTCACTGTCCTGTTAATAAAAAAAAAAAAAAAAAAAAAAAGCTTGGTATAAATAAATGATGATTGTAGAAAAGTTTAATTTAGATAGATAGATAGATACTTTATTAATCCCAAGGGGAAATTCACATAATCCAGCAGCAGTATACTGATACAAAGAATTAAATAATATTAAATTAAATAGTAATAAAAATGAAAAAAAAAATTTAATTTAATTTAGAATAACATCAATGAATTATTGCCAAATTGTAATAAAACTGTTTCAAAAACAATAAAGTGTATTGCTTGTGCTTTAGTAGTATATTTGAATTTCAAAAATCTTGTGTCAGTTCGAAACTCTGTAAATTATCTAGTTGTGGTGTTTGGCTGCATTCATAGTTAATTCCTTCTCATGCTGAATAAACACAGAAAATGAGCATATGCAAGTTTTCTTTTCATTTGTTCACCTAATATTTTATTAGAAAGTAAACAATTAGTCATAATGGTTCTCCCTTTTTCCTTGTTTTATTATTGTTTTGAATAAGTTCTTTTATAATTTTTTACTTCTCCAGAAGTGAGATACTGGTTGAAGTGACAATAAAATGTCAATTATTATTTTGCTTTGTTAACTCAAATCCTTCTTGCATTGCCATTGCAGGATCAAAAAGCTTTGGTGTCTAAAGAGAAGGAACTAACCAAGATTAGCAATGGGCTGAGTGCTTTACAGGAAGCAAGTCAGAAAGATTCCGAGGCCCTAGCAGCAGCTCAGCAACATTTCAGTGCTGTGTCAGCTGGACTTTCAAGCAATGAAGATGGGGAACCAGCTACTTTGGCAGGGCAGATAATAAGTTGCAGAAATGACATGAGCAAAGCTGAGACTGAAGCAAAACAAGTTAGTGTACTCTGTTTCTAATTTCATAGGTGGGAGGGATGATGGAGAAAGGAATAATGCTGTTTAACTAAAAGTTTCTCAATAATATTGTACTGTTCCACTTATCTCTCTTTTGGTTGCACTGTTTTAATATTTGATCTTGTTTGTGCACATTTTGGATTAAGTAAATAGAAAAGAAGAGACCACTGCAAGTAAAATGGAATAGTACAGCATTCTGAAGGCTTTGGCATTTTATCAGAGTCATAAATAATTATAGCTACTTTTTTCTAAGGCATATTTATTCCCTTTTTTGATATTTTACATAGTTATGGATATATATTGGAAATTGTAATTGAAGGAAAATCATTACAGTTTTAATTTAATAAAAGAAACTGATATGTAGATTGAATTTCAAAGCTAGTTTTATGTACCAATTGAATTAAATCTCTCACTTGACCATGCATGAGCTAAAATACATACTTCAACTTGTAGGCCCAAATGAAACTGAAGCATGCCCAGCAGGAACTTAAAAATAAGCAGGCTGAAGTGAAAAAAATGGACACAGGGTACAAGAAGGATTCAGATGCTTTTGAAGCTGTGAAAAAGTGCAAGGAAAAGCTTGAAGTGGAGATAAAAAAGTTAAACTATGAAGGTGAGTCTATTATTTATTTATTTATACTCAAAGGATGAGAAGTATGATGATCTGCAAGTATAAAAACATGCAAATGCACATATAGCTATAAACATTGTTAAGGAAATGGTTGTACTGATAGTCCAAGCTTTTATTTCATTGCTGTATGTCATGTTTGTTGATGTGTTTTATTTACCAGAAATAGTTGGTAATGTCTGAAAATTAAGAAACCTGTCTCAATGCTCCTTTTTTGTTTTAATGGCACTGGCTGCAAAATCAAAAACATCTATAAACTGGTGGCACCCACACTTGCTCAAAAGGGATTACCCAGTTAACCTGTAACATACTGTACATTTTCAGAATGTTAAAGGAACATTGGAGTGAACTGTGAAAACCAATTTAAACAATGGAAGAATACATAAAAACAGACTGTGTCCTGTTTCGTGTACTTTTGTAAAATTTGTGTTTATCTTTTACTTTATTTATTTTTATTGCAGGGAACAGATCAGTTACATATCAATTTGTTGTCCTTTCATTTACAAACATGTGTAAATGCTTTCATTAAGAACTACTGTGGATCTTATTATTATTTAAAAAAAAAATCTTGATTCATTAAAATATAAGGAAGATGTAATATGATATGAGCCCTATTTATAAACATATTCACATGTTTTATAATGAGATGTTGAGTATTATGTTTTAAGAAAAGAATACCTTTTTCCCAGATGGAAAAGAGGAAAAACTAATTGAAAGACGTAGAGAACTCTCAAGAAAAGTCACTCAACTGAGGGAAGCGTATGAATCTCTTATGGCCAAGTTTCCAAATCTCAGATTTGAGTACAAGTAAGCTTCTTCAGTCAAAATTATTTTGTCAAATGTATTTACTTTGTTTTGAAATAAATAATTTATTCTGTTTCATACTGAAAACGTTTTATGATAAGAGTGTGTCCTTGTTATGGCATTCTGTAACAGTGACCTAAATCATCAAGTTTTGAAACTCTTTATTGGTCTAGTTTTAGGCTGGCTGGAAGGGTCTTATTTATAGACTGAGTGATTGATTTCTTATCACCAGCCAAAAAAAAGAGAAACATTTAAATTTTTTTTTT
>JANRMT010062837.1:59834685-59920432 GCA_026402145.1 Polypterus bichir lapradei
CTTTATTGTGTAGTCTAATTTGTCTGTTTAGTGAAGTAATTCTATGTTGGGGATATTATTCATATAATGTTTGTGTGTGTTTCCTCCAACGGGTTATTTTTCTCCTTTTAGCATTAAGTAGTTATTTTCTTGTTGTGATATGCATCTAACCCTGCCTCAGATCGTATTCAGTTTGAGTCAAGTTCTTACCCCTGCTAGGCTGTCTGGGCTGTTGTGTTTGCTCAGGGAAGAGAGAAGGATAAGGAAAATTAGTGAATCTTAATGCTCCTGTTTTTCTTTAAATTTTATAATATACCAGTTAAGTGTGCAAAGCAAATGCAAGTCATGTTACTTATTATTCACTTTAAATTGTGTGTTATAGACACCCTGAGAAGAACTGGGTGGAAACACGTGTGAAGGGGCTTGTGGCAAACCTTTTTACAGTTAAAGACTCTTCCACTGCCACAGCACTGGAAGTAGTTGCTGGAAGGAAACTGTATGAAGTTGTAGTGGACACAGAGGTAAGCAAAAAAAAGCTACATTTTAGAATAACTTTTTGCAGAGTAGTAGCTCTGTGAATTCTCAATTTGAAGGTCATCACGTATCCTATATATTGATTGTCATTCACCACTTCAGTTGTGTGACACTGGTTCTCTCAAGTAGTTTTTTGGGGTTGTGACTAACTATGATTTTTAATTTGGCTAATTCCAATAACCTAGCACATGGTTTTTAATTGCAGTATAGCAGGTGTTTAAGTTTAGCATTGTACATTTTTTTTAGCAATACAAAGTGTAAACCAGTGTACATTTTAATATAGTACTATACACTTGATTAACGCAATAAAAGTTCTCAAAACTCTGATTAATGGTTGTATTATTAAGTTTGGACTGCTAACTGAAACAAATTGTGCCAATCGTGAACTTCCCATACCATGTTATGGTTGGAAATTGACCTCTGACGAAGCAGAAAAGTTCCACTCCTGTCATTGTAAAGTAATATACTGTTCCAGTGAGCTAATGAACACACACATTAGGCAGTAAATGTATTAAGAGGCAGAATTCGGAGTAAATTGTTTCTCTTGCCTCTTAAATGCCATCTTATTTGTAAGATCATTGGCCCTTGTTTTTTCTGTGGTAGGTTGTGTTGATGGCAAAAAATGTTTGAATATGAGATTTTTACACAGTGAAACTGCCATGCACACAGCAATAGGATCTATACTTCTATCTGAGACAGATGGTATCCTACTGCATCAGAATGGTATGGATCTGAATTGCATTATGAGGACGAGACTTTTTTTTTTTCTCTCTTTTTCCGTCTCCTCTACGTAATGCAGACCTCCTTTTATTGAATCCATGCCCAGACAAGTTTACGCTCTTTTGAGAGAGCATTGGGCATCAACTAGCTATTAGGTTGAGTGTATTTTAGAGTTTAGTTTGCATATTAAAAATATCATTAACATGTGCTGGGACAAACTCCATATTCAGTGCACTTTTCTGTTTTTCAGTGTTCATAAATATTCTATTCAATATTCTATTTTCAGTAGTGTTATATGTTCTCATACAGTTACAGTTTTGTTTTTGAGTTCTTTACCTGATACCATTTTTCTTTTGACTGTTTAAAGCCTGAACATTTACCTCCAATGCAATAAATAATCACCTTTGTCATCTGAATAAAATACTTTTGACATTTCTTACTGGAGTGAATAAACTATATACGATTGCTATATCATAGGTGACTGGTAAGCTAATTCTGGAGAAGGGAGAGCTGAAACGAAGGTATACTATTATACCCCAAAATAAGATTTCTGCAAAAAGTATTAATGAAAATCTAGTAAAGACTGCTAAGAATTTGGTAAGTAGTGTTACTGTTTAATATTGTACATTTTGGATAAGAAGTATGTAGTTTATTTTAGATACTGGGCTTTTTGTGCACTTCTAGAAAGTTTTGTTAATGTTAGACAGTCTATGGATTATATTATACTCCATTTGCATAAGTTGTATTTTTACATCACAAGAAACATGACTATTCTTCATGATCCTTTGTGTAGCTTCATCAGCCCACATACTGATGTTACAAAGTGTTAAATATTAGTGGGTGATTAAATACATCCTGCTTGTTTTTTCGCTTGGGTTAATGTGAGGGTAACATATTTATATTTTTTTGTAAAACTCCATATTTTACATTAATTTTAGCTGCGGCCATGATTACAAAGCTTGTGTCTAACGAACAGAGGGAGATGTTAATAAGTGCTAGGAAATCCATACACAATTGTTTTCTGTAATGTGTGTTAAAAGAACTTGGTCTAAAGTAACTACTATATATATATATATATATATATATATATATATATATATATATATATATATATATATAACTGACTGCCATTTTAGTGTAAATATCAATACAAATTGTGTTCCTGCAATTTATATTACCTGTACTGTAAAGCTTCTACATTAAAAATACACTTTCTCAACTCCTTGTCAAATATTAAATACTAGCTGTGTAAGCCCATGCTGTAAAAAGCCCAGGGTCCTAGAAACTATTGAAATCCTCAGAAAAAAATTGGAAATGTAGAGATGTCAGGTTAATTGAAAGGAACTACTCTGGGCATCGCTCTCCCAGGAGGTTTTGTTTTACAGACGTGCTCGCCTCGCTTGTGTATTAGCTGTGGGTGGAAAAGTAAAAGGGATACCCTTTTGCCGATGTGCTTGCCTCACTTGTGTATTAGCGGTTAAGTGAGGGTCTTTTTCTTTGGAGGTTTCATTTAGCTGATGTGCTGGCCTCGCTTGTGTTATTAGTGGCTAAGCGAGTGTCTGTTTCCTTGGAGGTGGAGCCCTTATCCCAACTGCACCTCTCACTTCCGGGCCAGACAGACAGACACACACACTTCCACACATAGATGTTTATATATAAAATTTACACTAGGTGACAGACTTATTGTTAACTTGTTAAGTCAATGAGATTGTTGGTACAACCAACCAAACTGAGTTTTCTCTGCAGTTATGTGGAAATGACGTCAAGACGAAGTAGAGATTCAATTGTGCCTTATTGAAAAAAGTTAACTCAAATGGTTGAGGAATCCCATGAGCATAAACCCTAGGAGTATCCCATAGAGAGTGTACTGGGCAGTAGTCCTGTTCCACTGGGAGTAGACCCAGGACATGCTTGAATAATTGTGTGTCAACTGGCCTAGCTGAAGTCTATTGTTTGGGATAATATTAGATATTTAGAAGTATTCAACCTGTTACCACTATGACTGTCGTACATTGTGCATCATATTAATATTTTATTAAATGGCTGAACCAGTAAGATCTGGCAGGAGAAGTTAATGATTTTAAGAGTTTCTGTGTTATGTAAACTGTTTTGGTGATACTTTAATGGATGCAGTTTTTGCAGTTCCTAAACTACTCCTTTACTCTTGTGTAACAAGTCCTTAACGTCCACTTCTTTGGGTCATTATAACACTTACACAATATCAGTAAAGTTCTTATTCGCCTCTGCAATGTGACCTTCTAACAAAACTTCACTTTGGATTGGTCTGAGGTGGCTTAACTGAGATGCATTTGTGACAGTACATATTTAGTATTAGACCCAAGAATCCTTTATATTAAGAATTATACCATCAAGTCAATATGACGCACTGCATAGAGATGAATAACCCATCTGTGTTTTTATAAGTGTTTTGAAAACCAGAAGAAAGTCTTGTTAAGGTCTTATTACATGAGTAATGAAATAATGAGTAATAGGCGCATGTTTCCTATACCTAAACTAAAGTGTTAACCTGTTTTTAGATGGATCATGAAAGTAAATTTCATTTAGTAATGGGATATGCACATCTGTATAACACTTGCATCAGTACCAAACTTAATCCAATATAGAGTTGCAATGGACTATCTGTAGCAAACCAGAAACCACTTATAGATGTGACACTATTTTGGGGCAGACACAATTTAGGCAAGGCAATTTAAAATTGTTATTCAAACTAACATACATAACTTTGGTAATGAGCTTTATGGGGATAGTTGTCTTGGAGAAAACACCATGGGCTCAAAGGGAGAATTCACAAAGTTCATACAGACATCAGCAGACAGGAGGTTTCAAACACATGGTCACTTAATCAAAGAAGAAGCAGCAATAACCAAGGCTGTGGAGTCGGTAGATAAATTCTTCGACTCCGACTCTTTAGTTTCCAGTACTTCTGACTCTGACCCCTCTGTATTTAACATGCTAATGTATTTTCCATGTTGATTGAAGGAAGGCAACATACACGTCATTTAACCACATAACTACTGGCTAGGAGGTTGACTCTCTACCATATTGGCCAGTTAAACAAAAAAACAATAAATTAAAACAACAAGGTTTTATTTATTGTTTTTGTCAAGTGGCTATAAAGTAGTAGCATGCATAAAAATCAGGAACAGGAACTTTACCAGTTCAAAAAATGTAAACCACATTCTTCAGTAGTTTTAAAACAAAAACAAAGCTTAACTACATGAACAAAAAACAGTTTATATATTAAACTTGGAATACAGTTGTAGAGTAGAATAGCTGTTAAATGCAATCCAAAATTAACTCAATGCAGTGTTCTAATAAACAGAATTGCTTCTGCCAGATCCTCTTTCATAGAAGCTCTTAAATCTGACTTGATTATTTTTAGAACTGAAAATAGTCTTTCAACACTGATTTGGGTGGATGGCATTGTTGTTGCAGTTCTAGCCACATCACTAATCTCTGGATCAACAAGGATGGCTTCTTCTACAGTCATTTTCGATGATTTGATCATACTTTTCAACTTCTCTTAATTCTTTAAAAAAACTCCTGCTCAAATCTCTTTATTTGGATATTTATTGATCGTTTGTCTTTCATGCATAGGTGATCTTGGTTTGCTTTTGAAACTTCCATTTTGTCCAAGTTAGGAATCGGTCTAATCCTTCATTTGAAGTGGATGATCCTGAGTTACCAGTGTTTATACAGTAGTTTCATCCAGTGGTGGTGTTTCAGGTAGTAGTAATCCCTTCATGTGAACTGCTACATCATAAAGTACCTTTTTCCCATTAGCAATCTGGTCACTGCTCAACAAAATTTGGTTCATTGGATCAACATAAGTAGCAGTTAACAAGATTTGATTATCCACTAAAAGACTCTCTCTTTTCTTCATTGATGATACGATGCAATCAGCTATTAACCCTCCACTTTTGTTCAGGCAATATATCCAGCTCTTCCATTTCAAGAAAAATTTATCGGGTGTTTAAATCTTCATATTGCAACCTCTTGGTGACAATAAAGGGGTAAGAAAGTAGACTTTCCAGTTCTTTTACTTGTGTCCACTGGCTTTCAGCTAATGAAACATTTTCATTGTCCAGTTCTTCAAGAAAGTCTTTTAGTTCAAGCAAACGCTTTACCATCAAATAAGTGCTTCCCCATCGTGTTGTTTGATCCAAAATGACTCCTTTTCCTGCACATGTTTTCAAAATGGCATCTGTTTTAGGAGCCCTGGCTGCAACAGTTACTGCCTCAGTTTGCCTATTGGATTGAAAGATCATCCTGCAGCTACTCTCTCTCTTACTGCAAGTTGCAGAGTATGAACATCACAATGCATATGTTGAATAGTAGTAAGCTTAGATGCTTCTTCAGCAATGTTATCCAAAATTTCACTATTCTCTTCGGTTTCACTTTCTCCAATACTTGCAGAACTGTCTTCATCTAATATCTGTCACTTTCTATGTTATGCCATAGCAAACACCTACACCTACCTCATTACACTTGTTTACACTCAAATGAACTTGTTAAACACATTATATCTGAAATAAAATTAAAACACTTTTTGTAATGTACCATAATCCAGATTACAATATATGAATGTCAGGTTGTATAATAGCTCACCTGAACTTCACACTAGTAATGACACATCTATGCAATGGGCTTTGTTCTTATATAAGAGAAGTAGTTAATTATGACTATTGTTTGTGAAATGGGACATTTGAACTTGCTCTATTCTTTATTTTTTTATTTTTTTTTTCGGTACATTTTTGCCGACTTCGACTCTGACTTCAGGTACCCAAAATTGTCTCAGATTTCAACTCCACAGCCCTGGCAATGACCACCATGACACCTTGCAAGTGCATCTACAGTGTAATTATGTATAGTATGATTATGTGTGCAAACAAAATGTGTTTTTAAGCTTGTGAAAATCAATAAAATCTGAATAGTTTGTGGGACACATTTAACTGTTAATACTACTTGGTTGTAAAGAGTTTTATTAAGGAGCTGTTAGTTTTAACAAACAAATGACTATTTCTTGCATCCAAGTTTTTGTATATCTCTATACATAACAATTAGAGAAAGGATAGAAAAATTATGTTGCAGCTAATTAATTCACATCACAGTTCAAGACAGATATATAAAGTGTGTGTGTGTGTGTGTGTGTGTGTATGTTTAATTTGCTGTGTCTGCTTAAAATATAGTTAAATATTCCTAGGGCTGCATCTTATTGCAATGTTCCTATCTCTTTTGGTGACTCCAGTGAATTTTGATTTTGAGATGTAACATTCAAAACTCAAAAAGAGAAACTTACATGTTCATGTAATGTAAAGAATGACATTCCACTTATATTTAGATGTTGGCAATATATTGGATGACCTGTGATTTTATTTGCCAAGGTGTTGTCTCACCATATATCTGTTGTCCTAATTTTGGCACATAATGTCGGATAATTGCTCTATCTATTGTATGAGGCGCTAAGATGGCAGGATATTTCCAGGGACACAGCTTTGGCTAGAAACGCATTAGATGAGAAGAGAATATTGCTTTGCTAATGGCCAGAGAGTACGGAAAAAATCCACACTAGCTCTAATTAAGCCACTTCTGTGAATTCCTGTCTTGTTTGAGTGTTTTTTTTTTTTTTTTTTTTCTTTTTGAATTTTCTAACACAATCATTTTATTACATTTTTTTGTCACAGACTTCATTTACATGATCTTATCGAGTTAGGACATGACCTTATAAATGGCAGTTGTGTAGTTGGACATCCTTAATGAGTTAGTCCGAAGCGTCTGTGACTCATTCCAGTTTGATGTTTGTCTCAAGTGATAGGGTTGGGCGTGTATGTATGTATGCAAGAGCTGACAACATGAAAGATGGAACATGAGTGTTTTGGACCACGCAAATATAAGATATTCTCATCTGTCTTATTTGTACCATGATAAAACTGATACAGGAAAATACAAGCGACAAAACTGTGGCTGAACTAAAACATTAGAAAACTTAGATGAGAACAGGCCATTCAGCTAAACAAAGCACTCCACTTCTATCCACTTAATTACTCCAAAATAACATCGAGTCTAGTTTTGAAAGTCCCTAAAGTCCTACTATGTACCACACTACTTAGTAATTTATTCCATGTGTCTTTGTTCTCTGTGTGAGGGAAAACTTCCCAATGTTTGTGTGAAGTTTACCTTTAACAAGTTTCCAACTGTGTCCACATGTTCTTGTTAAACACATTTTAAAGTAACAGTCCCTTGTTTAAAGTAACAGATCCTTGTATTAATTACTTCATTTCATAATTTTGAATACTTCAGTCATGTCACCTCTTTATCTCCTTTTGCTTAAACTGAAACGGTTAAGCTCTTAACTTTTTTTCATAGCTCATCCTTATGCAGTCCTGGAAACGGCATAGTTGCTCTTCTCTGGACTTTTTCTACTGCTTCTATGTCCCTTTTTTTTTGTAGCCTGAAAGCCAAAACTGCACACAGTACTCCAGGTGCGGCCTTACTAGTGCATATAAAGCTTAAGCATAACCTCATTTGACTTAAACTCTAAACATCATGCTATATAATCAAACCTAAATAGTTTTTGAACACTGTTTGGAAGTTGATAGTGGCAATTCCACTATGACTCCCAAGACCTTCTCATAAGAAGTACTTTCAGTTTTCAGACCTCCCATTGTGTATTCAAATCCAACATTTTTACTTCCTATGTTTAATACTTTTAATTACTAAATTTCATCTGCCGCAAATCCACCCAAGCATTTATTTCCAAGTCCCTCTGTAATGATTCAGTAGGTTATAGATATCTGCCAATTTACCTAACTTCATATCATCTGCAACCTTCTCCAGCTTGTTGTTTATATTCTTATCCAAATTCTTTATATATATCAAAAGCAGCAGTGGCTATGCTGAAAGGTCTGCATGGAGTCATTTAATGTATCATTTTCTGATAAGTAGGTTAGAAAATGGATGGATGCCTAGTCTTTATATTCCATAAGATAAGGCGTCTAATAGGCAATACAGTGACTTAAAATTTTCATTTTTTTACAATATGATGCAAAACCTCAACATACAAATCCAATAAGCTCATTTAACATTATGAAAATGTAATTACTATCCTGAAACATCATTTGTGAACAGTTTAGACTGCTTTTTAAAAATTTTCCTGCATTTACTTTATTTGTTCCCAAGGGGAAGTTTAAAACTTCACAGGAGCTGAAGAAAAAAAATATTATATACAAACAACCCCAGAAACACACACAAGAACTTCTGTCTTGAATAAAAGAGCTGCTGCTGTCAATCACAGGCTTGTAAGTGATAGATGTGGACAGACCTGCCAAAATGTACTGTGGGTCTACTGTACATTTTAAAGGCATTAACAGCTTGTTGTTTTCACAAATATAGCATGCATATTGAAGTTTATTCTTTCTGACATCCTCCTGGTTAAGTCAACAGCATTTTAGTGTCAGAAAGACTCATTCAGTAGAATGTTAACTCAGGAACAGAAATGATTCACTCTGTATTAAGTTACCTTATCCTGATTAATGTTTATTATCTCCCTAGGAAGTACCATGGATAAATATAGTCAGTATTTCAATGACTAGATAACACATTATAGGTTTAATTGTAATTTACTTGGATTTTTAATTACTCACTCAATCATTTGCAAAGCGCCCAGCTACCATTTTCACTTCATCAGATCGTTTCAGGTGAAAACTGTCCATTAATATAGCATCTAAAATAAGAGTTTAAACTGGTTTTCTGGAATAAACAAATATTACACACTGTACCTAAACTCACCATGACATGTAAAAGTTCATCCAACTTATTATATCCACATTTATGGAGACAGGCCAGTTCTGAGTACTTTCCACCCTACTTTTGTCCTTGTTCGGTATTTTTTCCATCTTCAGACAAGCTGCTTCTGCGATAAGGTGCAACAGGCAGCGGTGATCACTGTGCTGCCAGCTGAGTATTGGAATATTTTAATATTTCCCACTTTACGTTCTCAGAGTCTCTTACATTTTAAGATGCTATAGGCGTAGGCTCACTCTGTGACAACATTCAAGTTATAGTGTACATTTCTGCAAATTACAGTACATGAGAATATCTCTCTATTATAATAAAAACTTTTACCATGAGATTCTTTCAAGTTATGCCATACTTACAACTATTTTCAAACAAGGCCACGGTCATCCGGTATATAGATACCAATCCATTAAACGGCTTACTTATGAACACACACACTTACGTAGATCCAATTTAGAATCGTCCATTCATCTAAATATGGTAGCAAGAAATGATTAAGACAAACAAATTAACGCGAAAATTGTCGATCGGTTTCACGGCAAATTGGTTAAATGCGTATCAATAGACTATGCTGAAACAGTTGGTGGTGGTGGTGTGGAAGATGAAAACATGAACTTGCAATATCCCAAAGGATATCTACAACCGCTAACACCATCTGGTCTTCCACCGGCCGAATTACTGTTGAAAGAAGAATGTATTGTAATGTTCTTGCGTAATTTATGACTGATTGATGGGCTATACAATAGGACAAGATTAGTTGTATTCAAAATTGGTTGAACAATTCTGACATGTAAAGTTTGAACAGGTGACAAGAAGGGTAATGTACTACATCTTCAGGGCATAACATTGGACACAAAAGGAGATCTTGATATGCCATTCATATTAAAACATTTACAGTTTCCTATTAGAATAGCTTTTGCTATGATAATTAACAAATCACAGGGATAAACATTCGAAAAAGTCGGTCTCTTTATGAGAGAGAAAGAAACGATACTCACTCACAGGCAGTTATACGTTGTGTTGTCACGATTAAAGTCCAAACATATAATCAAAGTTCAACGCGATACTGACAAAAAGTTAATTCCAAATAAAGTTTTAACTGAAGTTTTAAAGTAAAAGTGAAAATAATGCATATGTAACAATTCCCATGAAAATAACAATCTCTTTAAATTGTATATCCGGTTAACCAAACCTGGGGGTTGACGAGCAAAGAGAGCAGGGGGTGGAGGCCCCAAGTCTGATACAGATTTCTCATAATTGTCATTACTTACCAATGATATCATTATGTTTATAGGTTGGTGCTGATAATGTACACTCTGCTTTGTCATTGGTGGGATATGAACCTGACCTTCAGAAAGTAATGGAATATGTATTTGGCAACACTTTAGTTTGTGACTGTCTTGATAATGCCAAAAAAGTGGCTTTTGACAAGAAGATCCTAGTGAAAACGGTCACACTTGATGGGGACACATGCGATCCTCAAGGAACATTAAGTGGAGGTAAAATGAGTGTTCTTTTTATGTATGTGTTTAAAGTATGAGTCACATGTCTGTGGTGAATTTTAGTAGTGTATACTGACACGCCTTATTTAGTTTAGAATTGTTACTAAATTATATTTCTTTTTTGATTAACTTTTTTTTTTTTTTTTTTAATGCTTGGGCCTTAGGTGCTAGATTGCAAGCTGCTTCCGTTCTGTCAAAACTTCAAGAACTGAAGGATATTCAAAATAATTTAAAATCTAAGGAATCAGAACTTCAAGAAGTGGAAAAGGAGTTAGGAAGCCTCAAAGGAACAGCAGAAAAGTAAGCATATTTTCTCTTTATAAGTAAAGTTTTTAAATGAGTAGATTGTTTTATATTAGGATTGAAAATTAGCATGCCATTCTCAAACCCATTTGACTCTGTTATGTTATTAGGGTTGAAGCATTTTTACAATTTACTTAACCACTTTAAGTTAAAAAAAATAATAATAATGAATTCATGTAGTTAATGCTGCTGTCTTCTAGTAATGAATCCCATTCTGAGCACTGATATATAGTTTTCAGTTTCTTCCTGTGTCTACTTAAGTTTTTCTTTTCACATCCCAAAAATGTGCATATTGCGTTATCAGTTTGAGGCCCAATCGTGATCTGTCCCCTTCAATCCGAACCACTGACTGCTCCTTGCTGAGGCCAAATTCTTTAAGTACTGTGGTAGCTGACATGGATATAATGAACACAATAAGAAAATATAATTGAAATGTTCCCATCATGTCATATTTAAGTGCAAAATTAATAAAAAGAATTAACAAATTACACACTTTATGTATACATATATATTACATTTATTTTTATTATGTATACATAAATGTACTAAATCAGTTAAATATGAAAATATTTTGTTTGTCTAATATTTTCAAAAATCTGTGTAAACAGTCTGTCAATATTTTTTGATTTTATTTTGTTTTTTTTTTGTGGGGGGTTTTTTTTTTTTTTTTTTTTTTTTTTTTTTGTGAATCCAAAACTCTGTTTGATGGCCTTGTCAGTTGTATGCTTTTTCTGGTGCATCACTACCAAATCATCCAGGAGTTGTCCACCAATGTCCCAGCCTCCCTGGTAATTTCATTCCATGTTCTTGATATCTTGATGAAATCTTCCACCTGCTTTTCACTCACCACTCCAAGATTTTCTGTGAAAAATTCCAAATGTAATCATTGAAAGTCAGTTCATTAAACTTAACTAATACATTTTTCACGGTTTCTTTAATATGAATCTTTGTTGTTGCCTAAACTTTCAGTGGTAGCAGCACTTTATCTGGATCCACCAAGCTAGGTGTGATGTTTTTGGCACTAAGATGTAGTTTTCTTTTCTCACTGGCCAGTCCTTCTGAACCCAATGTAAATTCTTGGTTCAGCTTTCCCACTCATAAATGAAACATGGGAACATTTTTTAAGCCCTGTATTCTGGCCCAACAAGATACACAGGACTTTCAGGTCCACACATTTGAACCAATGGAGCTCATTTTACTGTAATTAATTTTTTCAAAGATTTTCAATGTTTTAAACATAGATTTTAATATTGGAAAGTATTTAACTCAAACAAATTATCATTAAAAATAATTGATGGCTAAAAGTTTTTTGTTTAAAAAATAAAAAAAAAGTTATGAGATTCATTATTATTATTAATAATGTTTTTAACTCTATACCCAAAAAAATATATATATAATATACTGTATCTATCACCTGAAATAATCAAAACAGTGTTTTTCAGTGTATAAATGTGTTATTCAAGACCCAACAGTTTAAATATTGTAACAATTTAAAATTTCCCTTCTGTTATTTGAATTTGAAACTACATAGAAGCATATTTTAGCAATACACAGCCTTTTGTACTAGAGTATTTAAAGAAGTATTGTGGTTTCTTTATTGTTCTAAAATGAGAAGAAATGTGAGAGTATGGTATTAGGTTTTATCAAAGTCTGGTTGCAAGTTCTTTAATATTTAGAGAATTTCCTGTTTATACTTTGTGCATATTGATCATTGCATCTATTTTGGGTTTTCTTTTAATATGAAAAATATCTTATTAGATATCGACAGCTTAAACAACAGTTGGATATGAAATCTGAAGAAGCTGAGATTTTGCAAGCTAAGCTTCAGCAAAGTTCATACCACAAACAACAGGAAGAACTTGAAATGCTAAAAAGGACTATTGGTGAGTTACAGTATTGATATGTGCTTAAATGAACACTCTAAACACTTCTGTAATTCAAGATATTTTTGTTTTCTTCTTGTACACTGTTCTTATGATCCATTATTTTGTTTTCAGTTCTAACTCCTCTCCCTATAGAGCTTCTTGTCATTAGTTGTTTAATTTGCAGAATTGTTAAGGATTCTGTTTCTAAACCATTCATTAGAACACTTTTTTTCACGAGAATAGACCATTCAGGCCAACAAACCTACGCACCTAATTTGTCCAACATAATGACAGTGTCAGTTTTGAAGGTAACCAAAGTATTGCTATCTAGAGTACTACCTGGTAACTTATTTCATGTGTATGCCAATCTCTGTGTGATAAATTTACCCACAAGTTTCAATCCACTTCCCCCTGTTCTTATTACATAGATCATTTTAAAGTAACCGCTGGTATCCACACTTCAATCTTTATTTGTAGCTCATACTTGTATGGACTAAAATCAGCCTAGTTGCAGTCTTGACTTTCTCTAGTCTTGTTTACAAAATTAGAGACTGAACTGCACACAGTGCTCCAGATGAGACCATACAAGTGTGTTATATACCTTAAGTATAACTTTCCTTGACATGTATTTCACACATTAGACTATATGTTCTTAATCACTTCTGTACACAGTCTTGAAGCAGAAAGTTAAGAATGCACTATGACCTGAAGGTTCTTCTTATATTTAAGTTTCAAACCTCAAATTGTGTATTCATATCTAATATTTTTACTTTGTATGTGTAATACTTGCTATTTACTTACTTTAAAAGTTAATCTGCCACTACACTTAATTTAGTATTGTCTGTGAAACGTAGCAGTTAAGTTAATATTATGGCTATTAAACAATTATATATGTATTGCCCAAAAAAGTGCAGGATTCAAACTGGTGGAAAATGGGCTTTACCTGTATATGGTCTTGTTCTTAGCTACAGTACTGTAATGGCATTAAATCTGATAAAGAGTATGTAGAAAACTGAGGAGTGTAGTAAGTACATCCAAGTTTCCAAGAAGTATGTTAAATTTTTTTTTTAAATGTATAGCTAAACAAAGTATTTCTGGGTAACACTGCAAATTTCATGCTACATATGAGAAATTACATTGTAAGAATTATGTCATTCAGAATGTGCTTTATCCTGTATCAAGTAAATATTAATAAATAATATAAAATTCTGAATGTTTCATACACTGAAAATATGAACTACAGTTAACATTATTACTGTTTCATTAGTATTCTTGAATAATGAACTACATGTTTGTACAGTGGAATGCAGACAGGCAAAGATTGACAATTTGGCCAAACAGTTCTGCATTTCAAATTCAGATAACCTTTCTAAGTGAATATTAAATTGCGGTATAAAATTCTCACACTTTTTATATTAATGATTTATTTTTTTGTTTAGTTTACATGGTTGTTTACTCAAATGATATAAAGGCTGTCAAGAAATTGAAGCTTGTTAAGGAGGTATTATGCATGTGTATTTTATTAAGTTTAATGATAAGCTCTGAGCTGTGTGCACATTTTGCATTCTGCATAGTACTCTCAGAAGTAAAATTGTAAGGGGTTTTATTTAAAATAAGTAGAATTCTGGTCCTGTCTATCAATTTAATTGTCTGCATGTTATTCCTAGATCTGTTTTCATATATGATCTTTCAAACCTTCTCTGAGCACCAATGCTGCACAAGTTTGTGCTGCATACCACAATTATGAAAATAAATATAAATACAACATTGTTAAAAGCCTGTTTTGCTACATTCCTTATCAACTATGACCTATGTAACACTTATCATTTCGTTAATATTTAATCCTTTTCATTATGGCATACAGTTTGACAAGCATTTGCATATATGGAGGATGTTCAGTGTATCCATCATTGCATCTGGTACACAAAGGCAGGCAAGAGTTTCAGTCATTATAATTAAGATTTACACTTACTGTATATGTTAATGTAAAGTTGTATGTGCTGTGTGTTCATTAATATATAACCATAATCAACTATCATTTTCCCCTCACAGAGGAAAGTGAAGAAATTCTGAAGAAAACCAAGGAGGTACAGAAAAAAGCAGAAGACAAATACAAAGTGCTTGAGAATAAAATGAAAAATGCAGAGGCAGAACGAGAGAAGGAACTGAAACAGGCTGAACAAAGACTTGATGCAGCTAAAAAGAAAGCAGATGCCTCCAATAAAAAATTTAAGGAGAAACAGCAGGTATTTATTTAGTTAAATGTATTGTGATCATATAGCATAAAGTAAAATTCTAGAAAATAAAGATCTGTATTTGTGTGGTTTGCTATTTGATCATTGTTTTAAGTACATTGTTCAACCAATTTCATATTTGGACATTGTAGTATTAACATCATTTGAAATTTATCAGCTGGGAACAAAGCAGAATATCAATGTAAGCACACACACGCACATCCATCCATCCATCCATCCATCCATTTTCCAACCCGCTGAATCCGAACACAGTATCACGGGAGCCAATGCCAGCCAACACAGGGCACAAGGCAGGAACCAATCCCGGGCAGGGTGCCAACCCACCACAGGACACACACAAACACACCCACACACTAGGGCCAAATTAGAATCGCCAATCCACCTAACCTGCATGTCTTTGGACTCTGGGAGGAAACCGGAGCGCCCGGAGGAAACCCACGCAGACACTGGGAGAACATGCAAACTCCACGCAGGGAGGACCCGGCAAGTGAACCTGGGTCTCCTAACTGCGAGGCTGCAGCGCTACCACTGTGCCACTGTGCCACCCACACACGCACATACTCAAAGAAATGTATAAGTGAAAATGGCCAACACTTGTTTGCCCTACCAGAACATATGCTTGATGATGAAGAGAAAGGAAAATAACAACCACACACACACACACACAAACCCCCTTAGATCCTCTGTCAAGGCTGACATGAATAGAGGCATTAGGGCAACCCTCTGTTTGTTTGTGCAGCTTGTTTATTTCATTTGACCTTATGTGTTGATTTACCAATTTAATATTATTCAAGTTGTTTACTTGATTCAATTTCCTTTTCATTTTACTTTACAATTGTTTTGCGTACTGTACCTAATAAATATTGTAGAAGGTATGTACTTGATTCTGTATTATTGTATAGTACAATAGGTTGTACTGTGTTGTAAAATCTTCGATTGAGTGATTTCCTTCAGGTATCGCTGAAGTGTAATTTATATGGAAGTAGTGTATGGTCCATTCCATAACAATTGTTGACCTGAATCTCTCCTGACATGCCATTAGCTGGGCTCAAGATTTCACTGTGATGGAAACACCAAGGAGTGTAATTATATAGATGTGCCTCATATGTCCACTTTCTGTTAAATGCCAGGCCAAGCATGCTTTGAACTGTGTACATGGTAAAAAATAAAGTTAAGAGCTCTGTAAGACTGATTATATTCAAATGAAATAATACTTGCTAAAATACAGTACAGGCCAAAAGTTTGGACACACATTCAATGTGTTTTCTTTATTTTCATGACTGAAGGCATCAAAACTATGAATGAACACATGTGGAGTTATGTACTTAACAAAAAAAGGTGAAATAACTGAACCTGTTTTATATTCTAGTTTCTTCAAAATAGCCACCCTTTGCTCTGATTACTGCTTTGCTCGATGAGCTTCAACACATATTCACCTGAAATGGTTTTCACTTCACAGGTGTGCCTTATCAGGGTTATTTAGTGGAATGTCTTGCTTTATCAATGGGGTTGGGACCAGCAGTTGTGTTGTGCAGAAGTCAGGTTAGTTGGACGATCATTTGTTTTTCAACAGGACAATGACCCCAAACACACCTCCAGGCTGTGTAAGGGCTATTTGACCAAGAAGGAGAGTGATGGAGTGCTGTAAATGGTCATGAAAATAAAGAAAACACATTGAATGAGGAGGTGTGTCCAAACTTTTGGCCTGTACTATAAGTATTAGCCTTTTTAAATTGTAACTTTTTAACCTTTTATTATTGTGCAGGAAGTTGATGCCTTTGTTTTGGAGCTAGAAGAATTAAAAAGAGAACAGACTGGATATAAAGAACAGATTGAAGCTGTGGATGAAGCACTGAAGTCCATTCAAGAGGAGATTGACAGTATGGCTTGTGAAGTTTCAAAAAATAAAGTGAGCATGTCGTAATCATCATATATTTTGTGTGAATTAAGTGTTCAGTTTGCATAATTATTTTCAATCAGCTTACAATTTGATATAAGTAGTTATTTTAGACTGTTTTATAGAACAGTGATACTCTGAAACGTTTCGTTAGGAATGCAAAAAATAAAATTTTACACATTTACAGGAAGCTGTAAAAAAAGCACAAGAAGACCTCAGTAAGGAGAAGGAATTGTTAATGGCAAAGGAGAAGGAAATTAAAGGGAAATCTGCAGAAGTGTCAAAGTTTAAAGAGCAAAAGAATGAAGCACAGCTGAAGATCAAGGAAATGGAGCACAGCATTAGCAAACTGAAAAAAGACAGCACTGAAGCGGCCGCTAGAGTAAGTACACAGCAGTGCAGGACTTGCTCAGGAAGTTGGGACTATCATGGTAAATTATGTTTAAATTCTGTGTTAATTAGTATCTGGTAAGGTTCTTGTTCGTTTTTTTTTTTTTTGTTTTTTGTTGTACCAATTTATAGGTTCAAAAAGGAGGTTGCAATGGGAAAAGCATGTAAGATCAATATTCCTTTATTTGTAATGAAATATAAGCCCTACTACACCAATCCTAGATCTCACAACAGCACAATGATACTACTGCTTCCCACCTCCTTTGAATTTTGGTTTAATTTTTGGGCTGATCATTGTCTGTGTAGAGTTTACAGATTCTTAATATGTCCACATGAGTCCTCTGTGGATTAGTTTGGTTTCACAATCAAACATAAGAAAATGAGTTACTCTGCATGGGTAAACTGGTTTTGTAAGTCTTTTCAGATCAGTGCATATCTGTTATGTTGCGATTGTTATCTGTCCGGTTAAAGTTGTCATGGCTTAATTTAATATGAATTTGTACACATATATGGGTCAACCCAAAATACCACACTTCTCTGCCTCATTTGAATCTTTGCTGAATAATTTGTACTTTTTGAGTATATTGTCCTGAGTACTAATATTTTAAATAATTAAGTTGCTCAGAAGTATGTTTGACAGACCATATTGACTGAAATTCTGATTTATTTATTTATTTATTTTTTTAAAAAAAGATGAAAAGTAGAACACTGCCCAATATAATATATTTCACTAAAAGTTGTGTACAAAATGCTCATTTTTCTCCCTAAAAACTTAATACAAATATGAAAATTTCTGTTGTTGACAGAAGAAATGTTCGGCAAAATTCCCCATCAAGAAACAATACTTATCCTGACTAAAATAAACTCCTGAATTGAAGGCTTCCAAAGTCTTAATTTTTTTTTGTTACCTTTTATTTGCCATTAGGTAAAGACACTAGAGGAAAAAGCCACACATTATGTTGTTTTCTAGTCAAAAAATAAACTTGCATAATAAATGCATTTTAACTTTTTCAGGTTCATTAATTTGTTACAAATAAATTTTACACTTTTGTACATCAAATTGGTATTCATGGCTTTTATGCATTTGCTTTAATAGATGTATATAACATAAACAAAACTATTTGTATGTAATTGAATCATTTAATCAATGGTGATTAGAAGTCAGCATTTACAGTTTCATTTGTTACATGATAATACTTCTGTTTGACTTTTGGTATAGGTGACTAAGATGCTTGAAGAATATGAGTGGATTACAGCAGAAAAACATCTCTTTGGCCAGCCAAACACTGCATACGATTTTGAAACAAATAATCCCAAAGAGGCTGGTCAGCGTCTTAAGAAATTAGAAGAAACAAAGGAGAAACTAGGAAGAAATGTCAACATGAGAGCAATGACTATGCTTAGTCAGGCGGAAGAGAACGTAAGATATTTACGCTGTTGCAGTTTCCTTTCTAGTATTATTATTGTTATGTATGTTTTGAATAGTTTTTTTTACAGCAAGAATATAAAATGCAGATTAATTACACATCTCCCAGCATCAATATGTTACATAAAAATATGAAATAGATCTACTTAATTAGAAAACTATTCAATTCAAGATAACATTTCTACTCTTTTTATTTAATACCATACGGATTGGAAACTATAGAAACCCTTGCATAATATTGGGAATCCTAATTTAATGCTATCATCTTTGTCATATCTGGGCAATTTTAAACATAAGGTTTCCAATATTCTTTCACAAAAACATTTAAATATACATTAAATTACATCTGATTCTGGTATTTATCAAATACACTTCCAAAATTATTGGCATAGTGGTTTGCATATCAGATGTAGGAACTTGTACTGGTTTCATCCTAGTACTAGTCCTAGTTGTTGTTGGGGTTTTTTTTTTTTTTTTCTTTTTCTCTCAACCTGAAGACATGCATGTTGAATTTTGCTAATATTTATGTGACTGAATTTGTGTTGTGTGCACAAGAATATGTCCTTCAGTAAATGGGCATCCCTTCCAGAGATGGGTCATCTGTTGCACCCAATACTACTTCATCTCCCTGCAACTCAGTAATTGAATAAGCAGATTCAGAAAATTGGTAACTTTATATATTAAAAAAAAAAAACCTGGATGAAATTATATGGTATAAGTATTATTATTACAGCATTTTGTTTGTCTTTATCTTTGTCTTTGTCTTGTTTGACTTTTAATAAAGTCACTTGTTTGGCATTCCATTTATTACATCCTAACAATTTACATTTTTTTTTTAATTTCCTTTGCTTAGTACAATGACCTGATGAAGAAGAAAAGAATTGTTGAAAATGATAAAGCAAAAATACTAATAACTATTAAAGAGCTAGACCAGAAGAAAAATGAAGCACTAAACATTGCATGGCAAAAAGTGAGTTACCTAGTGTTCATTTTAATTTTCTTATCGCTACTATTCAATAATTTTATATTTACCTCTGTACAAAAGTTGATCTGCAGTAATAAGTTTGTTTATGTAATTGAATAATAGGTTTACCACTACACAGTAACTCCCCTACATACGAACAGGTTCAGTTCCAAGAGCGCTTTTGCAAGTCCAGTTTGGTCGCAAGTCCGGCAAAGTTAGCTTAGGCACCCAACAAACACAATGCAAACCCCAACCCATAACTCCTATAGAAAATGTACAATACAAGTGAGGGTTTTGCACTCCATGTAGTGCCACACATGCATAGAAACTTCTGCACTATAGAGAAATTTGAAGTTGCGCTACAATTTTTAATTAAAATTTACTTATGTTAATTTATTGGACAAGCATGTTTGCATCATATAAAATTCATAACCTGAAGGTTCATATATAGGGGACTTATTATACAGTATTTCAGTTTCTACTAAATAGTAGTAGTGTATATTGTCATGGTAGAGTACACAGTAAAATCTCACTTGCATGTCAAACCAAAATACTACATGTTGCCATAAGGTATTTTGAATTTGTTGTATTCTGTTAATTTTACAAGATAGTATACTAGTTTAAAAATATATATAGTCTTTGTTTTAAAATTATAATGTATATTTAAATTCTAGACGTATTTGGTTTTAAAAAATGTGACCAAAGTTTCTCAAAAAGAGGAAGCAAGAAATCACATTGTTCTACTGCAATAATCCAATAATTTTTTTTATTCTTTTAACAATTTTACTTCATTTATTAATTTAATCTGGATGTGATTAGCTGGAAACCTTACGGCAATAATCATAATCTGTTGGTCTTTTTTAATATTAGGTAAATAAAGATTTTGGTTCAATCTTCTCAACTCTCCTTCCAGGAGCTAATGCAAAGTTAGCTCCTCCAGAAGGTCAAGGTGTTCTCGATGGGCTGGAATTTAAAGTTGCTCTTGGAAGCACATGGAAAGAGAACCTGACTGAACTTAGTGGTGGTCAGAGGTAAGCAAAAATTTATATTTGATTTATAATGAACTTGGGGGAGGAAAAAAGTGTAACATTAAGGTTGTCATTTTATTTATTATGCAAATTAATACAGGATGTTTTTTGATATCAAAAGTAAAGAATAAATAATTTGAGAAAGAGGTGTATTCTTTTTAGCCTATGCAGCATTACTAGCATAATTTGTCTCACTTTTATTGTGGTTGCATAGCCAACAAAAATTAAAGAAATTAACAAAATCCTAGAAAAATTCAGGAAGAACCTTTTATTTATCTTTGTCCATCCCCCACTGGTTTGGACCACATTCATGATGTGATTTAGAAGTTAATACCATGGACTTAGAAGAGCTTACAATGAGAAAACTGCTGCAGGAAGGATTAAAAAAACATGCTTTAGAGTCTTTTATTCCAGTAATTGGTTTTATTAAGAAGCAACTACACTATTCATCTCAAATAGATAAATGCAAGTTAATTTTAATTTAGTCATGTTTCATGTTAATACAGTATAATGATATAAATGTGAAAATCTTAACACTCGTTACAGGTCTCTGGTAGCTTTGTCTCTAATCTTGGCTATGCTGCTCTTCAAACCAGCCCCAATCTACATTCTAGATGAAGTGGATGCTGCCTTGGACCTTTCTCATACACAGAATATTGGTCAGATGCTAAAGACACACTTCACACATTCACAGGTATTTGTCGTCCTACTACAAACCAGTAAGAATTGTTTTAGCAGGAGATACCAGACTTCTTATAATTAAAGATTTCCTTGAGTGGAGTTGATAGTTTCTCTACCTGCTTTTTCAGTAATTAGTGAAAGTTTTTTGTTTTCTTTAAAGTCTGATTTGCCTCAATTCATTTTACCACAGTGTCTACTATTTTTAAATACAGGGGGCACATTTCACGCTCGCCACTTTGCGTCTCTGGGGTGTGGGGCTGAACGCATGCTAAGGATAGGTGAATGGATCAGCTGCTGGCTTGCAGTTCTGTGTGTCGTACTACGCGTCAATCATTTAAAAGCCTGTACAGCAGCTGTCCTTTTGTCTCACATCCTTGTCTTGAGGGATGTTAAAGTGTCTCAGAGAAATTGTTTCTAAGTAGGGAGTGACATGCAAGTAGTCTCATGGGACTTCAAAGTTTCTCTCCGAGATGATCACGTCTCGGCCCAAGATTTTTTTATATAATAGATAGATATGCTAATTAATTAATTGTTCCTTTCGATACAAACAGAAAATTTGGTATCTAATTCTAAAGGAAGTTAAATTAACTCCCAACTGCACTGAGATTTTTATAAAGATAAGGCCCACAGTATTTTGATTCTAAGGATATGTCCATACTGCCATGTTTCTATTTAAAAATGCAGACATTTGTCTCAATTTTTTGCCTTTCATCCACACTACTCTGGCATGTTTAACCCCCAAAATCAGAAACTTTTGAAATCGCTTTCCAGTGCTATATACTTAGAAAAATGCTTTCCTTTTATTTCCTCTCTCTCTCTCTCTCTCTCTCTCTCTCTCTCTCTCTCTCTCTCTCTCTCTCTCTCTCTCTCTCATATTCACCCATTCTACTCAGGTTCCTTATGTACTTTGTGGGTGTAATTGTTTGCTTTGCTGATCTGTGACATGTCAATGAAGAAGGGCTGCGCTAATCACACTTGCATATGAAACAGCAATCGGCTAAATTCCCCATTGAACACTCCAGAGCTACACATCTTTTCACTGGCATCCACCCACACCCACAAATCCTGAGTCGCACTGTTGTTATAAGAACAAATTGCACACCGCCAAACACCCCTGACACACTTTACCACATACCTGATGCATCTAAATTGTATTTTGTACAGTTTAAATGCTGTGCAAAAGACAAATTTGCTAGTCTCTACACTTTTGTGCTATATCTTGTGGCTGGCAGTATTACCATGCCTTTAAGATTTTTTCTGTCAATGCACACATTCCCAGTGTAGGCAAATGTCTATGTCATATGCATTTTCTGTTGTTTTAGTGTGGACGGAGATACTTTTGAAAAAAAACATTAGTGGGGTCGGAGAGCACTTTTGTGTTGTGGTGTTTTTAAATGAAAACATTGTACTGTGGATGTAGCCTAAAACCTCTATGCAATACATATAGTAATGCGATATAGTATAGGATGGGCATAATCTTCTGAGTTCATGGATGTATTATCCTAGTATATCCCTCTACTTACCCTTTACCTAGGGGTAAGTGTACTCATCGGATTCATTACCAGGTTAGTCTGCTGTCGCACCTTAAGATTATCACACACATACATACTGTAGATATATACACATACACACAGATATTAACCACAACAGTGCCCCATGAATGACACACACACACACACACACACACACACACACACACACACAAACACAGCTGGTTAACCTCTATCACTTTAAACCACACAAGTGCCTTAGGAATAACACAACCTGTCACTCTCTGAGCACTTCAAGAGACTTACTTATTATCGTCGAGAACAACATATGATGTTTTAAATGTATCTCAGACCTAAATATTACTTTTTGTCTCCAAGAATATATTTGAACATACAAAGGCTCAGCATCCCTGACTATAGGCCATTTATCAGCCAAGAATGACTTACTTTACATACTGTTCCTCACTATTGGGTGGAGCTCTCAACCACAGCCTTACTAAACCTCGTAGCACAGAGGTAATGGCAAACCTCTGGCTGCACCAGGTGCTCAAAGAAATCTACCTTATTACTTCAATCACTCTCAACACTTAAGGCAAAGCATAGGCAGTTAAAAGCAGCATGGTATTTATTACAAGAATAATAATATCAGTAGAACAAAGAATAATAAAAAATAAGACTGATATTGAAGTCTGGATATATATGGTCTTTAGAAAAAGCTTACGAAAAGTAAAAAATGTGCTCAGATTCTTTCTTTTCCCAAACAATAAAATTTTTGCTGTTGCTTAGTACTACTGGCATGTCTTCCTTTCCCAGGCTGTAAACCAATTTAGCAACTTGTTGTCCCAGATGCTCAGGTTATAAACTATTCAATAGCATTAGGCACCAGCATGTCTTCATTTTTTGTTGAAACACCTGCTTTAAAAGTGAGGTACAATCAGGAAGAGGATATGCTTTGATGTGTCCTGTATTAAGTTCATCTGTTATCTTGAGCAAAATATAATGAAAATACAGAACAAAATTTACAGATTTTGTACCTCACAACAATGGAATATTTAAAAACTTTTGTAAGTTTGCTCTTCAGACCAACATAATTTATGAATTCCAGAATGTTCAGGAAGTATAACAATACTATCCTTATACCAAATACAAGAAATGTGTGCATCTTTCATATTGTTTTGGGAACATGACCCTTAGATTGGATTTTCAGATGAATGGAAGTAGGGCTGGCAATATACTTAACGGTACATGATACATGCACTTGAGGACGCTGCTGCTGTGCAAGCAGTGTACTTTCTATACTTTGCATGCGTACTTTAAGTAAATCTGGAGGATTCCACCTGATAGCATTGCGAGACATCATCATGGTGAGTAAATAATGTCCGGTTTTGCTGTGTTGTGAGTTGAAGGACAAGGATGTTAAAAAATAAAAATTCTTTGCATTCTGATGCTGTTGTGAAGGTGCAAACAAAGACGGCAACAGCAATACTGTTACTGAGACCTTTAATTGTATTTGCATCATTGCAATGAGGAATATGTGACTTGTATTGCCTATGAGAGAAATGGATGAAGTAAAGCACCATGAAGACATTTGCATTTCACCAGTTACTGTAAGTCTCACGATATGCCTCTGCACATTGAACCATTCATCAAACATCAAAGCTTGCAGTCCAGCTTGCCGTCATATGTTAATATTAAACAATGATGCTGACATTCTGTACCAAACCTTAAACACACACACTACCCATATTTCTGCTGATACTGCAACTCTCGCTTGCGTTGTATTAATTTCTGACAACGTGCACAGAGGACTGTCAAAACAATGCTGAGAACACATGGCAGCCATGATGCATAGGTGCGTAAGCGGTCTGAATGTGAAATATAAACTGGCCCTAAGCCTCAATTAAAAGACATTCTTTATTGATCTGTTAAAAACATGGTTTAACTCAGTTCACAACTGTATATCACCAGGGTTCGTATGAGTAAATGGTTCTAAAAAGTCATAGAAAATATTAAAGTGATTCCAATAATCACATATCCTGAGGTAAGATATCCACATCCCTCATTAAAATCACTTTTAATGACCTTGCACATTAATATTACCTTGTACTCAGTGTTCAAGCAATTGGGTGAACTGGTATAGATAAGTAGCATCCATTAGCCAGCATATTAAATTATTAGAGGCGAGTCAGTGTTAGGGCGGCACAGTGGCGCAGTGGGTAGTGCTGCTGCCTCGCAGTTAAGGAGACCCGGGTTTGCTTCCCAGGTCCTCCCTGCGTGGAGTTTGCATGGATTTCCTCCGGGTACTCCAGTTTCCTCTCACAGTCCAAAGACATGCAGGTTAGGTGCATTGGCGATCCTAACTTGTGCCTAGTGTGTGCTTGGTGTGTGTATGTGTGTGTGCCCTACGGTGGGCTGGCGCCCTGCCCGGGGGTTTATTTCCTGCCTTGCGCCCTGTGTTGGCTGGGATTGACTCCAGCAGACCCCCGTGACCCTGTAGTTAGGATATAGCAGGTTGGATAATGGATGGAGTCAGTGTTAAATGATAGTTGTTATACTGCATTGTATAAATTAGATGTGTCACTGTGATTTTAGTGAGCAGTCAAAACCCAGGAATGTGTGTGTTTGGTCTTGTTGAATTTCAAGTTAATCAAAAAGCATATGGATGGGTGCCGGTACTGTTTGAAGATGTTTGATACTGGGAATATGGGCGAGTCTGCTTTGAAAAGGCCTATGAAAGGAAGAAAACACTATGAACTGATGAATAGCAAAGAACTCTGTTAAGAATTTTTTGGGCTATTGTCACATCATTAAACATGGGGTTGACGTTAAGCCTATAACCATTCTTGGAACATCAGAAAGTGATTTACTATCAAAATGTCATTTATTCCAGTGTTTTGGTAATGGTAGAACACTAGTGTTATCTACTTTTGTGATTTTTTTTTTTTTATTTAAATGACACAATGTATTTTGTTTTTTAAGCATTTATTACAATTCTTTTGCAGTTCATAGTGGTATCGCTCAAGGATGGAATGTTCAGCAATGCCAATGTTCTCTTTAAAACCAAGTTTGTGGATGGCGTGTCTACAGTTGCAAGGTTCACACAAAGTCAAAATAACTCCGGAGAAAACAAAACAAGCAAAAAATCAAATGAAAAAAGACCCAAGCAATAAACAGAATTATTTTCTCCCCAAGCCTGTGTAAATTATACTCCTTTTCAGACTTTTGTTTTTAAATATTAGAAAATACATGCTATATTACTGCCAATGAATGCTATCCTCTTCCTTTTCACGTGTCAATGTTCATTTATTTAACTCTGTACCTTTTCAATGTTTTTGATTTTTTTTTTTTATTTTATTTTCCCTGATTGATTCTTTTCTAAATCTTCCACTGGTCCTGTTACACTGTAAATTTACATGAAGTAATGTGTTATAGCATTTAGGTTTTTAATGTAAATAAATCTGAGACATGCATCATTTACTGTTTTATTTTATCAAATATTATGAGTTAATGGTAACTTTTATTTCTCAAGCCTTTAATAAAATGTTTTTGGAATGAAACTAGTTGCTTCTTAATTATGAAATTCTTTTAATGTTTATGCTTAACGGTGTGAGGTTTTTTTTTTTTTCCCTTAGATATACTGTATATAAAATCTAGAAACATGCAGATCCCTAGACTTCTGAAGATCGAGGTTCCACCCGCAGTAGTTTGTGAGTACCAGTGGGTTGTCATGCTGCAGGTGCTTGACATACAGCAATTTCTGGAGCTGTCTTCCTATTCCTTCCTAGCATGTAACTTATTTCTGTGGTTTCCTTCACGCTCAGCAGATGTTGCTGCTCTTCTTTTTCTCGCTGCTGTGTCGCCTTCTCAATCAGTTTGGCTATGCAGTTTGTTGAAGAAAAGACACAAACCCCAGTAATGTCAGAGTTTGCCACTAGCCACAGTTTTTGCTTCAACATCATAAGCTTTCAATGAAGACTAAGATCAAGGTTCTAGCCCCAGTGGTTCAAAAGTAATCGTGGCAGATGAATACAATCCTTGGTAATCTGTTTATATAGATAAAGTACAAGTTCAGCAACCGTCTATATATTTTCAAGAAACTAAACATTTTTTTGTGATCAAATTTTGTTAAAAGTAAATATAATGGGAAACAAAAGATAAGAGAAATCCTGAATGCTTTTCACGTTACAACACTGCCCTGAGAATAAGGAGAAAAAAAAGGGAGTTGGGTTGGAGTAGACTCGCCACCACTGGCCTCTCACCAATCAAACTTCAGCTGACTACTTGTCAGTAGTGGCACTGGATGACATTAATCCAGGATGCAGAAAGTTCTCAAAGTCCTAAGTTATGAAAAGATTACTCTCAAAGTTTAATCAGAAAAGAGTTGGAAGGTTCCCATCTAGAAACGAGTGGCAGTGTAGCGAGAGGCCACAGAGGAAAATCTGAAGACATTATCTTAGAAAGTGAGTTGGAGACAAAAGACGAAGACGGCAACAAGAGAGAGGAGAGGTCGGGAGTATGCGCTTATATAGGACATTGCCGCACCCACCACATTCCAAACCAAACCAGTGTGAGGGTTTTTTTTTGTTTTTTTTGTTTTGTTTTTTTTACAGTGGCTGGAGTGCCAATCCTGCCACCAACTCATAAGTTTTCCCTGCAAAATTGAAGGACCTGCTTGTAGGGCTGGATGCAGATTAACGTCATACCCAGGACGAAGCCATTGCAGGTTAAGAGTCTTGATTAAGGCCCCAAAATAGTAGAGTCACTTACGGTGTTTACAGGATTCAAAGCGGTAACCTTCTGATTGGCGACACAGAGCCATAGCCTCAGAGCCACCACTCCACACCATAACAATAGGACAGTACCAAAACATGTGAATAATGGTACCAGAGGTGATGAGAGCAGAGATTACATACAGGCTTGGGAAAAAGTCCCATGGGGAAAAATGCTTTCATAGCATAGCAAAATCTTCAAATTTAAGTTTAAAAGTATTAGTGTTTGAAATCTTTGGAAATCGGAGAGATTTTTTTATTTATTTATTTTTTTTTATAAAGTAAGAGCACAGGGAAGATCAAGGGGCCAGAGAGAGCAAATAGGGGAAGCTGCACTTGACTTTCAGGAAGGCTTACCTGAAAGGCATCCCTCACAGCAGTACGCTAAATACCTCGTCTGAGGCAGGACAGTATTAGTTAAAAAAAAAAAAAAAAAAAAATCTCATTGCAGTACAAACATCACAGTAGAGCTCAAACTCTCTAAAATGCATATTGTGAGAGACCTCGCACCAGATCTGGGGGACACCTGCAAAGATACACGACACTCTAAAGGAATACAGCATTGGTTCTTAAACTAGGGGTCACAATCTATTTTGTGTCGCTGAGATTCACAATACTACTGTAACGTCCTGCTAGTTTGATGTGATCGCGAACTTAAGAGTTAGCCTCAGTGGCACAACTAAGCAGGAACAGAGAGAAATGCGATTGATGCGCTTTACTACCAATCAAGGTATAGCGCGCGTTAAGTCTCCAATCAGATTTGGCTTTTGTTTCGGGAGGTAAGGGAGAGGAAAGAAGAGTGAGGATTAAAGGCATGGAGGCTGTGAGATGGTATAAGAAAAAGGAGAGAAAGAAAAATAGACACTGGGTCAAGGTAGACGGAGAGGGCTTCAGAAAAAAAAATATGTTTTATATACGTAATATATGTTCGTGTTAATGTTAAATGTGAGACGGCATTAAGCGGGTTCGGCTCACTGGAACGCGGGTGAAAAGGAAGCTTGGCTTCGAGGAAAAAGTGTCGGACAGATGAAATATGGCATGCCTGTCTTGTTAGAATTTGGTAGCTAAAAGAAATGCGATAAAGGGGACTTGAATTTATTCCGCATCAAGATGACGATACCGGTGGTTCCAATGTGGAGCTGTGAGATTCTTGTGTTTCATCGCGGATGTTAAAATGAGTGCGACGAAAGTTCCAGAAGGACGCCGTGAGTAACGTGTGGATTTGTCTGCTGCATTTGAGTTCCAAATAAGCGCGCCAACGATTTCCCTTTCATTTATTTATACAGTGCATCCGGAAAGTATTCACAGCACATCACTTTTTACACATTTTGTTATGTTACAGCCTTATTCCAAAATGGATTAAATTCATTTTTTTCCTCAGAATTCTACACACAACACCCCATAATGACAACGTGAAAAAAGTTTACTTGAGGTTTTTGCAAATTTATTAAAAATAAAAAAACTGAGAAATCATATGTACATAAGTATTCACAGCATTTGCTCTATACTTTATCGATGCACCTTTGGCAGTAATTACAGCCTCAAGTCTTTTTGAATATGATGCCACAAGCTTGGCATACCTATCCTTGGCCAGTTTCGCCCATTCCTCTGTGCAGCACCTCTCAAGCTCCATCAGGTTGGATGGGAAGCGTCGGTGCACAGCCATTTTAAGATCTCTCCAGAGATGTTCAATCAGATTCAAGTCTGGGCTCAGGCTGGGCCACTCAAGGACATTCACAGCGTTGTCCTGAAGCCACTCCTTTGATATCTTGGCTGTGTACTTAGGGTTGTTGCCCTGCTGAAAGATGAACCGTCGCTCCAGTCTGAGGTCAAGAGCGCTCTGGAGCAGGTTTTCATCCAGGATGTCTCTGTACATTGCTGCAGTCGTCTTTCTCTTTATCCTGACTAGTCTCCCAGTTCCTGCCGCTGAAAAACATCCCCACAGCATGATGCTGCCACCACCATGCTTCACTGTAGGGATAGTATTGGCCTCGTGATGAGTGGTGCCTGGTTTTCTCCAAACGTGACGCCTGGCATTCACACCAAAGAGTTCAATCTTTGTCTCATCAGACCAGAGAATTTTGTTTCTCGTAATCTGAGAGTCCTTCAGGTGCTCTTTGGCAAACTCCAGGCGGGCTGCCATGTGCCTTTTACTAAGGAGTGGCTTCTGTCTGGCCACTCTACCATACAGGCCTGATTGCTGCAGAGATGGTTGTCCTTCTGGAAGGTTCTCCTCTCTCCACAGAGGACCTCTGGAGCTCTGATAGAGTGACCATCAGGTTCTTGGTCATCTCCCTGACTAAGGCCCTTCTCCACTGATCGCTCAGTTTATATGGCCGGCCAGCTCTAGGAAGAGTCCTGGTGGTTTTGAACTTCTTCCACTTACGGATGATGGAGGCCACAGTGCTCACTGGGACCTTCAAAGCAGCAGAAATTTTTCTGTAACCTTCTCCAGATTTGTGCCTCGAGACAATCCTGTCTCGGAGGTCTACAGACAATTCCTTTGACTTCATGCTTGGTTTGTGCTCTGACATGAACTATCAACTGTGGGACCAGGTAGACAGGTGTGTGCCTTTCCAAATCATGTCCAATCAACTGAATTTACCACAGGTGGACTCCAATTAAGCTGCAGAAACATCTTAAGGATGATCAGGGGAAACAGGATGCACCTGAGCTCAATTTTGAGCTTCATGGCAAAGGCTGTGAATACTTATGTACATGTGATTTCTCAATTTTATTATTTTTAATAAATTTGCAAAAATCTCAAGTAAACTTTTTTCATGTTGTCATTATGGGGTGTTGTGTGTAGAATTCTGAGAGAAAAAAAAGAATTAACTCCATTTTGGAATAAGGCTGTAACATAACAAAATGTGGAAAATGTGATGTGCTGGGAATACTTTCCGGATGCACTGTGTGTGTGTATATATATATATATATATATATATATATATATATATATAAATATGTGTGTGTGTGTGTTTTTGTTATTGATTTCTAAGCGTGAACACTAACATATTTCCTGAGTGGTGTTCAATAAGTGTAGTTTCTTTTTACATATTCTTGATTGTGTGGAGTACTTACATGCTGGTTCCATACAAATAAGTGTATATGTATATACTGTCCAGGTATGTGCATAAAAGGAAATGTGGAATATTGTGTAATAAACCTAAACTAAAGGATGAATGTTTACAAATCATTACTTTAAAATATTAGAACAGCAGGTATAAATAGAATTGATTCATTGGAGCCATTAGTTTAATTTGATTGGACTGTGTTTAAATTTGTTCACTCAAGTGACTTTAATAACGTGCCAGATTTAACGATGGGAGAGCCACACTACTAAATAGGAGTGGGTCGCATATGGTCTGTATGGTTTGCGGACTCTAGAGATGGGTCGCCACTGGCATTTAAAGCAAATGCTACTACTTCGTTACAACCTGTATGGGCGATTCTTCATGTGGGAACACCAGGGTGATGGTTGGTGGTGCTTCTGCAAGAGGGACAGGGATGACTATCAGCAACAATTCTGGGTCTCAAAGACACAAAAAAAGACAAAATTGGGTCACAAAAAAAAGAAGTTTAACTACCACTGGAGTACAGCTTGGAGGACATTGGCAGCATCTTCCAATGTCCATTTTCGGAGCTGGCGGCCAAGCAGCATTGAGCACCTAAGAAAATTATGGCAGCGGATGAAAGTAGGAGCCAGAATGGAATTACAGGGCATCGGACAGCAGCTATGTAAGGAGAGGTCGGGGTGGTGCAGTTTGGTGATGTTGCTCCCAAGTTTTATCAGTGTCTATTGACTGTGCCACTGACTGTGACATGGCTGCAGAATCCAGTGTGGTGACTTGAGGTGGATATTAAGGTGATTTCTTACACTACTGACACAAACTCTGCATCTTTTTAATGAAAAATAATGGTTAAATGTATGTTGGTCTGTATTTTCTAGTTCTAATATTACGCAATATACACTCATTATCCAGTTTATTTAGTACACCTTGCTATTACTGGTTTGGATCTCCTTTTGCCTCCAGAACTGCCATAATTCTTTGTGGCATTGATTACAGAAGGTGCCCGAAAGATTCCTCGGGAATTTTTGTCCATATTGATATCATAGCATCACAAAGTTGCTGCAGATTGGAAGGCTGCTCCATTGGATTGAGATCCAGTGACCGTGGAGGCCATTTGAGCACAGTGAACTTATTTTCATGCTGAGGAAATCAGTCTGAGATGATTTAAGCTTTGTGACATGGCATGTTACCTTTCTGGAGGTAGTCATCAGAAGATGGGTACACTGAGGTCATAAAGGGATGGACCTGGTCAGCAACAATATTCAGGTAGGCTGCGGCATTTAAACAATGTTTAGTTGGCATGCATTAGCCCCTTTGTACCAAGGAAATATCCTCCACACCATTACACCACCACCAGCCTGAACTGTTGATACAAGCCAAGATGGATCTATGCTTAAATGTTGATGCCAAATTCTGATCCTACCATCTGAATATTGCAGGAAAAATCAAGACTCATTCGACCAGGCAATGTATTTACATTCTTCTATTGTCCAATTTTGATGAGGCCATGCAAATTCTAACCTCAGTTGCTTGTTCTTAGCTGACCAATGTGGCACCTGGTGTGGTTTCCTGCTCCTCTAGCCCATCTGCTTTAAGGTTCAAAGTGTTGTGCTTTCAGAGATGCTCTTCTATATACCTTGATTGTAACGAGTGGTTATTTGAGATACTGTTGCCTTCCTATCAGCTTAAGCAAGTCTGGCCTTTGTCCTCTGACCTCAGGCATCAACAAAGCATTTTCTCCCAGAGAACTGCTGCTCAATTAATATTTTCCCTTTTTCTGACCATTCTCTGTAAACCCTAGGGATGGTTGTGCATAAAAATACCAATATATCAGCAGTTTCTGAAATATTCAGACCAGCCCATCTGGCACCGCCAGCTATACCATATTCAAAGTCTTCCCCGGGTCCTCCCTGCGTGGAGTTTGCATGTTCTCCCCATGTTTGCGTGGATTTCCTCCGGGAACTCCGGTTTCCTCCCACAGTCCAAAGACATGCAGGTTAGGTGCATTGGCGATCCTAAATTGTCCCTGGTGTGTATGTGTGTGCCCTGTGGTGGGATTGGCGCCCTGCTCGGGGTTTGTTTCCTGCCTTGCACCCTGTGTTGGCTGGGATTGGCTCCGGCAGACCCCCGTGACCCTGTAGTTAGGATAAAGCGGGTTGGATAATGGATGGTTGGAAGTCTTCCCCATTCTGATGCTCAGTGTAAGAGCCATTTTAGTCAGTAAGGTTATGTTAAATTGATAAAGTATTTTCTTAGTTATGTTAAAATGTTTGCCTAAATATATTAGAGCATAGACAATGGGAGATTCTGTTATAACCCCACAAGCTAAACTATAAATGAAATATTCTAGTTATTTCTTGTCCCTCTGACTACAGATTAGTCTATGATCTGCCTTGCATTTGGTAAGGCATGGAGCGCAGTTTGAAACCGCACCATACAGAACATACTGAATGTATTTAGTAAAGAATATGTAAGTTTGCCATTGAGAAATACTACAACTTTTAAGTATTGAAAGTAAGTCAAGTTTAAAGATTATAGAAGAAACCATTTTTTCTCTTTTTGCCTTGCATTCTGCTTGTGCAATAACTTTTTGAATAAAGCTGGGAACACTTAGTGATGTTGTGATTTGTTCCTTTTTAAATTTTCACTACATCTTTATAAAACAAACTTTATTGGACTGAGAAATTTCTTTTGTTTTGCATCTGGCTCATGCTGGATCCCACCTTGACAACTCAGTAGCTGCTCAATTTTGTGAACTTGGAAAAGACGCAGATAACAATCAGTTTGAACATCATCAGCAGGTCGTCTTGACGCTGTCTACATTCCTGAATGCACCGAGTTTCTGTCATGCAGTTTGCTCATTAGATGTTTGCGTTAACAAGCAGTTGAACAGGAGTACCTAATAAAGTAGCTGGTGTGTGTAAATTTTACTATGCATTGCTTGTCATTTTCTATAACATTACATTTGATTCAGTATCACGCTGGTCCAAGTATAAACCTAAAATTGTTTTTTTTTTTTTTTATTGGTATATAGGTGCTTTTTTGTGTCTGTAGCAGCATCTAATGCATGCAGAATTCCTTTTATAAACCATGACACTATGTTTGTTGAACCTATTTATAAGGTGGTCTACATTTGTATGCAACTTTGTTTCACATGTCCGTTTTGAAAAAGTTTACTGCCCCTGCCCTTTGTCGTAGTCCACTGTTAGTCTATTAACTCTCGGGCACACTGCAATGGCACTAAACCCAAAGGTTAGCCCAGTTACTGGTTCCTGGGGTTGTTTCCAAATGTTACATGAACATCAAAAGACCCTTTATGAATTGGAATTTCTTTTTTGAACTTCATGCAAGTTTGTGGATGCAATTCTTAAAACCTTTGTGGTTTGTGACTGTGATAGACTTCTGGGTCCTCATGTATAACACCGTGCGTAGAACTCACACTATAACATGGCGTAAGCACAAAAGCCGAAATGTGCTTACGCACAGAAAAATCCAGATGCAGGAATCTGTGCGTACTCCAACTTCCACGTTCTTCCACTATATAAATCCTGATAAGCATGAAAAGTAACGCTCGTGCACGTGCTTTATGTAACGCCCCAACTCCTCCCAGAATTACGCCTCTTTGAATATGCAAATGAATATATAAATTGCCCTTAAGCTCAGCCTTCTGTGAAAAGACAATGGGAAAAGCACCGGGGAAAATATAAGAATTTCAGCGAATACCAAGTGGAGGCAAAGGAAAAACATACTATTTGTTCAAATAAACCATGGTATAATCAACAAAAGGAAGTTGATCGAGTGACATAGCGTGTTGAAGAATCTTGAAAGCTCACGTTCACAAAATCGCACAGTGCCGGAAATAAAAAAGAAGTCACATATCAAAGTCGCCTGAAAAGGCGAGTCGTAGCCCACTTTGAGTGTCATATGAAAGCTTATTAGGGTACAGAGAAAAAAGACACACAGTGGGGAAAAAGCACGAAATGTCAACTTCAATCTCGACATTTCCACTTTAATCACGTAGTTTATTTGTCATTAAAGTAGAACATCATAAACTTCATCTTAAAATTGTTTAATTAACCAGTTTCTCAAATCACATCGTAATTAAAGTAGCACGTTAAATGCTTTGTTTTGTATTTGATCTTCTATGTGCTCTATGTGTGTGAATCACTACTTGCTTCTTAAACCGGCTCTCTTCCTCCAACTGGACACAGAATCCATTACATTCGTGATATTACAGCTCTCTGAATAACTAAAATACTGAGATGTATACGTGATATCATTTTCATGATGATAGGAATTAAAGCACGTTATTAAACATGGCTTTCACGGCGCAGTGATTGTGTGCGACCTTCGATGAAATAATTTATTGCAGCAGTACTCGGGGGTGGCTCTAGGCTTGTGGTGGCACTGGGCAGAGGAAGAATCGGTGGCTCCTTTGCCCGCCAATGTCAGTAAGGTATCTTATGCACGGTGGATGGCCACGTCCGTTGCAGACACTGCATAGCCGCCTCGTGCTCTTGACACAAGCATTTAACTTTTGCCGAAATTTGTCGCTGCGTTTTTAGCTGTGTTGTTATTTTCTCTTTCTGTTTTATATTCAATATATATTGGCATAGCCGCCACTGCAGTCCTTGCTTTTCTTTCCCCAAATACCCAATCACCACACAATCAGCTCTGTAATAGAAGTTAAGCCATATGTAAGCTTAGTGCCGATTCTTCAAAATGTTTAAGGAACATTGAAATATCTTCGTAGTACATGTTTAATTATTCTATCCTTAATCCTGAAGAATATAGATTATTTAAATGAAGTTAAAGTTTTATCTGTATAATATAATAAACATATTTTGCTGCATTTCACCTTAAAAATGATATCGTCATCATATGTAAATACGCGCTTTATAAAGTGGCTCCGGTTGTGCGATATTATAACTGTAATGTAAGTTTATAGTGAGGTGATTGTACTTATAAGTCCAGACAGTTCTACAAGGAGCAATTGATTGAGTGCATTTATAGTTCTTGGGATGAAACTGTTTCTGAACCGCGAGGTCAGGAAAGGCTTTGAAACGTTTTGCTGTGGCTGAGACAGCGTGTCCTTGAAGCTGTAATACCAATAATTCTCTTTCCGATCAGCTGCTGCTGTGATTCACATTCAGATACAGTGATATAAATACTCCGAGTGGTGCAGTGAGAGTGATATGGGAAAAGATGATCCGCTGTGGCAACTCCTAATGGGAGGAGCTGAAAGAAGAAGGAGAAGAAGAAGAAGGCGCAGTGAGAGTAACAACGCTAAAGCAGTTATGGTATTTGGAATACTATGGCTATTCCCTGGACCATTATATTGTTACAAGTTAACTACAATCAGATGTGTTACACTAATAAACAAAATGCGGTTATTTTCAGTGTATTTATAAAGCCGCGTCAGGAAACTAAGGTGTAACCACACAGGAACAGTAGCATTGCTTTGACGCTGGGTGCCGCCAGTCTGCAAAACCGAACGGAGAACTTGCGTACGACAAGGTATGAGGTACCGTGGAAAAGTTCTTACGCAACATTTCTGTGCGTACGCACCGTTTATACATGAGGCCCCTGGTGTTCTGGCATTTCTTGGCTTTGATTATAATTCAGTGATTTGGTGTTGACAACTCTGTTTAATAGTCTCCTGGTTTTGACTTTTCAGCCATTCCCCACTTGAGATTTAATCTCCTGGTGCTTTAATCTTTGATATTTTAATGCATCATTCAGACCTGATGAAGGAAATGTGGATTATCCCATTTGCAATTCATCTGTAGTGGATCCTATTTGGAAACTTTGGAAAGCCATAGCTGTTGCATGATGCCACATATGTGTGTATGTTTTATTGAATACTAGCAAAATACCCGCGCTTCACAGCGGCGAAGTACTGCCTTAAAATTTTTATTAAGAAGAAAATTAAACCTTTTTAAAATGAGGGAAAATATACCAATAATTATTTGTTAAGGATCTCTTTGTATACCACATTGTGAGTTCGGCCCTCCGGTTGTAATATGACCAAGCTGTGCGCTGAGCTTACTCTTGAGCATGCAACGTACAGTTGGCCATGTGAACAGTAATCTTGTTTCAAATCTCACAGCTTGGATTGCTGCTGTTATAATCGGTTTGAGTTTCATGGTTTGTTTCAATTACGACAGTATTTGTAGGACTTGTCTTGAAGAGACATTCGGCATCTGTCAAGCGTTGTAAGTATACAACCGGTTTCATCGATAACTTCACATCCAGCTTTTGAGAGTTTAAACATTCATAAACATCAAAGTGTCCACTACTGAAATCGTCACCTGTCAATCTAAGATGTTTAAGAGGCATTGGCAGTTGTCGAAAGGTGTAAAATATTTGCCCATTTCGGTACACTTGAAAGCAACAACTGAACAATTCAGCGGCAGCCATCAACTCATATGCAGATGCATAGGTGAAGGGCTTAAGCATTTCACTCTTATAGTGCTCCTGTGTAGTATAATTATCTCCTGTACCGTCATCAGTCCACACCTTGAACCTGTCCCAGTCATTCAATACATAAGACACAATGTTCCTCCAGATATCAAGAGTGAGCCTGAAATGGCCGTGCAATATGTAACAAAGAGAATGGAAAAGGCAGGTGCCATCTCTGGGCATGGAAACCACTCGGTAAGTGACAGTTCTTTGATCGATGGTGATCACCTCGATAGACATGTTAATGGGGGTACGGTTGGAATGATAAAGGAAATGGATACCTGAACAATGTAAAGTAAGTCTAAAATACCTAAACAATAACTATAATCTTAATAAATGAACAATAAAACAGCGGAGAAGCCGTGGATTAAATAAAAAGGCTGTAGTTATCAGCAGGGAGACGTGAATCCCGTGGCGAAGCAAGGAAGGGAATGTAGAGACTGGAGCGACGGACGGCCTTATATAGGCAGGCAGCCAACAACGTGGGAGGTGTTGGGATGGGGGACCCAACGCTGCCTCACACAGTGACCGAGCTGCAAGCTATGGACGTATATATGTACGTAAGTTGGATTCAGTTAGCGTTGGGAACCCGCGAACCAAATTTCTTGAAGATGGGCCCATAAGTAACAAAGACCGTTGAAAAGTTCAATATGGCGGCCAACAGTGGCATCATACCACCGAAATAAGTACCAAATTTCAGCCTTCTACCTACACGGGAAGTTGGAGAATTAGTGACGTTGGAAAGTTCAATATGGTGGCTGACAGTGGCGTCATACCACCGAAATAAGTACGTACATTGGTTTCGGTTAGCGCAGGGAAGCCGCCTACCAAATTTTGTGAAGATGGGGCCATAAATAAAGTTCAACATGGTGAACGTTGTCAACCGTTATGACCGTTACGTGTAGAATTTCGAAATTAAACCTGCTTAACTTTTGTAAGTAAGCTGAAAGGAATGGGCCTGCCACATTTCAGCCTTCTACCTACACGTGAAGTTGGAGAATTAGTGACATTGGAAAGTTCAAAATGGCGGCCGACAGTGGCATCATACCACCGAAATAAGTACGTACATTGGTTTTGGTTAGCGCAGGGAAGTCACCTACCAAATTTCGTGAAGATGGGGTCAGCCTTCTACCTACACGGGAAGTTGGAAAATTAGTGACGTTGGAAAGTTCAATATGGTGGCCGACAGTGGCGTCATACCATTGAAATAAGTACGTACACCGGTTTCGGTTAGCGCAGGGAAGCCGCCTACCAAATTTCGTGAAGATGGGGCCATAAATAAGAAAGTTCAACATGGCGGACGTTTTCGACCGTTATATATAGAATTTCGAAATGAAACCTGCTTAACGTTTGTAAGTAAGCTGTAAGGAATAAGCCTGCCAAATTTCAGCCTTCTACCTACACGGGAAGTTGGAGAATTAGTGATGAGTGAGTGAGTGAGTGAGTCAGTGAGGGCTTTGCCTTTTATTAGTATAGATACACTCTTTTCCCTAGTAATGGGCACCAGGGACTCGTAGCTGTCCTCTGATATTGTATTTGATTTTCTTTAGTGCAGATAGGCAGATACTTGATTAGCAAGACTTCTTTTAACCGTTTGACATTTTCTTCTACTTTTTGTTACACTGTTAAGGTTATTCTAATATGTTCTGAGATTTTTCCATAAAAAAGTTTCAAGGTAAGGGGGGTTATCTTCACATGGCGACAGGTGCGTACTGATTGTCACTTGCAAGTGCAAGAATTTTAGTGTACTCTGACAATTATGATTTTATAAACAGAGCTAAGGTACTAGGAACGTAATTCAGCGACATCCTGTGCAGAATTTGATGGTTTGGGAACACCAATACTCCATTCTGTTGGTAAATCAGCTTAGGCGGCATGGAGACTCTAAGGCTACATACACACTGCTACAGTGGCATGTAAAAGTTTGGATCTGTTACTGTGAATAGTTAAGTGAGTATTTATATATTTAATTATTTTAAAGTGCTTCTGCAAAAAGCCAGAATTTACCCCGGGGTCAAATAAAGTTCTTTTTATCTATTATTATCTGACTTTGCTAGGATGTGGTAATCTAGGAGCTATACACAATGCAAAAAAGGCATACGTTTTTGACAATAATTGTAATTTTAGAGTGTGAAAATCACTTTACATTTTCCACAGACACACCAAACTAATTTTAAAGTAAAAAAATATATATTCTGTCAACACCTGCCCCCTGGGTGCTGATCTTCTTAGATGCCATGGAAGAAACAAACCCTTCACTCTTTGCTTAGGTAAAAGAAATCTGAGAAATTATACTTAACAGAGCACAGAGGACAAAAATTGTAATATGATGACAATAAAATCAATTTTGATTTTCCACAGATACACACACATAGACAACACTCTAAAATCACTATTTGTCAAATTTTTTAACTTCGTAGAATCAGAATCTGAACTTAACTCAATGGTGAATTTTTCATCCACATCACCAAACTTCCATTTACATGAAAATAAAAAGTAAAATATGAATGGGAATATACTTCAGTTAGATATTTCTCATATCACAAAAATTGTGGCACACAATTTGTATGATGATAATTTGTTTTTCCTTTTAATTGTCTTACTTTAATTAAATGTAAAACTTTTGTTACTGTATTGAATGAAAGATCAGAAGGTTTCACAGCCCATTTTTCTTTGATTTATCAAGGGTGCCAGTTTAAAAAGTAAAATTTACATGACCTTATCCAAAGTTATCGAGATAATGTACCAATGCATTCTGAGCCATGGGAGCGTTATTTTGACACATTGAACTAAAAAGTTGAATCCTAAAGGTTTTGGTCATAACCACACTCTTTGCTTTGTAAAAGATGAATATGCTTGCAGTTGTGCTTGGTACTCTCCAAATTTGATTTAAATGAACAGTACAGTTTAAAGTTGCTATTTAATTGTAGGAAAAAGTGGGTGTAAAGATTGACTAACGTCAATCAATGTACTGACTAATACAACAGTTTTGCCTGTCAGACAATTCTGTAAGGCCCGCAACTTTATTTTCCTCACCTTTCTTCGAAGGTGGGGTCCCCAGCTGTTACATTTTCCTCAAGACAACCAAAGAGCCTTCATTTTAGGAAGCATTACAGTTTATTCATAAACTGGTTTATAGAAATATGTCAACTGTTCATATTTCAACAGAAAAGAGCAACAAATGCAGAGTAATAAAGAAGAGACTGGCTGTTCTTTTTCATGTTCTTCTTGATTCTGTAAGCCTTTTCACTTTGTGTTTCATTTTTGGAAGTTTAGTTGACTTACAGTGTCAGCTTATTATTACTGTCATGCACATGGAGTGAGAGAGGGCTTAACCATTAGCCACCAATACAAGGCACATCACTAAATGAGTTAAAAGCCTAGAAAAGCTAGAAGTTTACTGAACAAATTCATAAGCTTGTTACCCAGTAGTAATCAAACGTGAGAAGGCAGGTGTTTAGCTGTTTTCAAGTTACTTAGAGCTCTTAATTTTTCTTGGCACATATAAACTATTTTATGCTGACTGTATGTAAGGGTGGTGTTCGATGCTGTGTGGACTTAAGTGTTGCAAGTCTTGGTTCAAGTAACTGACACTGCTTGGGGTAGGTATACTGTGTCTTTTCTGTGTACACTTTGTTCATGATGTGATGTTGTTCTATGACACAAGAAAAAAACTCTCTCTTTAAGTTTGGCTTTTACTCCTAGATTGGGATTATTCACTAGCACACAGTTTAAGCGTAGAGGAGCGCATCTTTGAGCTACTTCGGGGTGTCCAACTCCAAGGCTCGATGGCAAGTGACTTGTAAGTCCATGTAAAGTGCTTTCTTACTCCCAAAATGTCGGACCAGCTTTGTGATCCAGAGAGACACGAGAGATACATGCACTTCATTTTAATGAAGGCTCATAATTGCCTGCATCACTTTTCCATTCATCAGTGACAAGGTCATTATATAATCTACTTCAAACCTTACAGTTGACAGAGAATAATTGCACTCTGTATGTAATCAAGTTGGGAAAAAAGTGGATATGTGAAAGCAAAGCATTGCAAGGTTTATAAATATAATGTTCAAAAAATAATCTTTACTCAAGTAGTTTTACATTATTTTACTTCTGAAAATCTGCAAGCATAACTGCAGACAGACAATAACAATCACAACGTCATTTGGACAGTGGTAGAAGCAACAATGCACACCACTCTTCCTTTACCAGTTCGGCTGAAAAAGTAAATTATTCACACTATTGTTCTATTAGCAATTGTAATTATTTTATTCAGTGAAACCATACTTGAACTGTTTCTAAATAATTTTGTTTTTGAAATTAAATTATTGAGCTATCTTATGTCTTACAAGGAAACAGAAACCAGTTTTTGGTGGTAAACTGCAGTTGCAAGTCATGCCCAGTTTGAGCTCTGAACTGTGTTTTAAGTTAAAAATAGTGCAATTAATTTCATGTGGTAGCACAGGCATCATTACAAGAGTCTAAGGTTTGTTTTCAAAGATTTAGAGGAACAAAAAAGTCTAATATATTAATCTCAAAGCAGTTAACCCTCAAAATGCTGTATAGCAGGCACTGTTACAGTACATTGCTAGAAACCTCTCCTGCTTAGCACTATTATCTGTGCTACATGTCAAACAGAGCTTGATATCTAAAATACCAATGCAACGTTCACTTTAATAGTAACAATTTCAACCCCCCCCCCCCCCCCAAAAAATACACTCACAATTACACATATATCCAAAAACTCCCAATTGTTGGACATACTCTATTACAGTTCTCAATAATACTGGACAAATGTTATATTCTAAGCCTTAGACATGTCTTTTTCAATCCACCATATATAAGCCCTATTTATACAAACTTTTAACATAAGTGTTCATTAAGTCTGCAATAAAGCCAATATGTTCAGGTGTATCATCAGACAACAGTAAAAGGGTAACGCTGACAATCAGGTTTACATCATGGTGTATTCAAACTGTAGCATGATTACACTTCATAAGTGACCTTCTAGTTCTTTTCTAAGTGCCGCAGCTTTATCCTTTAAATCTGCTCTGACATCTGACTCCATGCTGGCAAGAGAATCTAACATCTGTCTTCTGCAGTCATCTGACAAACTCTCCCAACGACTAAATTCTGCAATTAAAAAAAAAAGAATTTGCTGAATGATGCTGCATACATAAATTTAAAACATTAAATAAAAAAATGCACAAACCATTTGTTTTCTTAAAGAGCAGCTCAACAATTGATAAAGCTTCCATTCTTACAGAGGAGTAGCGTTTATTTTCTAAAAGAAAACAAAGAAAAATATAAACTAAGCATACAGTATGCCACATGCCTCCTAACTAACAAGATGTGAATTTTCTGAAATTAGATTTTAATGCAAAAATTGAACAGTAATAAAACAAAATGAGGATTTGCCTAGTTTTATATTAAGAAATCATGCAGGAGAAGGTTATGTAACTAATTAAAAATATTCAGAAATAAGGGCACTACAACATGAATCTTGGTCCACAGAGTAATAAAGATAGGTCAGTGTTTTGGGCAGTCCTTGAAGATCCTGGGCTAGGCACCATTCACCACAAATTAATAAGATAAATGAACTTCACTGGTCCTGAGAGCTAATTCCTGAATAATCAACAATAAAGGTTTCAAGTCACACATTTGTAACAAATACATTAAATGATTCAGGTTAACGCCATATAGGAATAGGCAGTTTTGCTTACAACATTATTTTCAAGTGTACAGAGCATAGTGAAATTCTTATTTGCATGCTGTGTCGTATAATTATTATGACTGATAGTGTAGTAACCAAGCACGTCTTCTGTTAAACTGGAATTTCTTCTGACACAGAAGTAGGCCTATGCCGGTAGACAGTTCACTTGCTCACGGTTACTCGCATTTTTTTAGACAGCAAATTTTCAACAATGTATCAGAACACCCTGTAATAGTCAAATGTAAACAAGCAGTAGCAATTCAAATTTAGAAAATGATCGGGGATATAATGAATACACAAACACTTCAAAGCAAAACAATCTACATTCCGCTGGAAATTCATGAGTATGAAACAAAGTAATGTGGTGTGCCAATAATATTAAGTGAAAGCAATAAAAGCTACTTTATCTCACTGTAGGAAGATGTACTAAATTATGTGTTGTGGCACAAACAATCAAGAAAGATGCATCTTGCTCAGAGAGGCAACAGTCCAAGAAGGGTGTGATGCATAATGAAAATCTCAGAATGTCACACCTTCTTTAGATGAAAAGAAATTCACATTGTCCTCATGGACATTACAGGGGGGATTACAGCAGTAAGGCTCATTTCCCTCTTGAAAAATGATACCAGGCACATTGCACAAATGCTCATGTTGTGAGTCATGGGATGTCCTCAACATTTTATTGAGTCAAAATGCCCTCAACAAGCGGCAAAGGCAACCACATATTACAGATGATATATGTCCTCCTGACATTCTTTGCCTTGGCAATGTGTCATACAAGACACATTTGCCTCAATTGCATAGTACACCAGATAGTATCCTAAGGGGGCCTTGGATCCCAAGGGATAGGTGGAGTTTATTGTTAAGGAATGTTAATGTTATAACCAAACTAACTAGTTTATTTCAGACATCTAGATGCCATGAATGTACTCCCACTGCCTATCACAATTCACCAGTACTCTTTTGTTGCTATCCATCCCAAAACCATTATAACTAGTATAGGCAGGTTTCAGCAACTAATATTATCTGCATCACCTGCTATCACATTATTTTTTTATTTGGTGGATATTGATATTCAATATGACTTACAGAAACACACCATTATACACAGAATACATCTGAGTGATTAAAAGCGCAAAGATAAGAAGTAGAAAAAACCAAAACTTACAAAGTAACACCCAAGAAGCACAGTACTACTGTTAACACAAAAAATGCTGCTTAAAATCTGATGGTTTAGTACTGCAGAGAATTACAAAACATAAGCAAAACCAATATCCATTGTAAAGACGTGTGTCTTAGAGAGACATCTGAATGAGTGAAATGGGAATTGGATCAGTAAGGATGGTTCTAGGATGCTCATTCCACAGCTTCTTATATCTAACATATCCTCCGATGTCCTGATGTAAAATTTTTTTTTTTTTTTTTTTTACAAATTTTCATAAACTTACTTTGAGAGACTAACAAGGGTATTTTTGATTTGATAGAGCAACAGCACAAGTATCACCATTAGGGCTGTGCTGATGTTCAATGCTTATTGTCCATTACTGAATGGCCGGACATGTTAATTGAAATTAAAAATAATCTATTGGCACCAAACATTTGTGGAATTTTCCACAACATTTTTTATCTTGCGTACCTCACAAGAAAGCTGTCAGACACTTGCAGCAGGAGATGTACAAAATTCCTGTGCTATGCTAATTTAGTTGTAGTGAACTGTAGCTGAAGGATAGGGCAGCCTGATCAGTGTATCATGCGCAAAGGTTCTAGCAGACTCCAAGTGCCCATAGTTTCTCGCCCTTTACGTAGCTTTTTTTTTTTATGTAGCTCACTATACTTTAAATTATCACTCACTTTGAATGTACAAGTTAGAATTCCTTTGCAGCTCTGGCAGGTTTGGCCCTTTTAAAGAGTCCCCTGGAGCTATTCATTTCCATGATGGAATGTCAGCTCATACTGGTAGTGAATGATCCCCAGACTAATAGAAATTGTCAGTGACGTTACAGTATTTTTCATTCACCATCCACTTTCTAAACCTCCTTATCTTTGGAAAGGCCGCGGGGAAGTCGGAGACTATCCTTCTGGTGTTCGATTAAATCTAATCTATTTGAGCACCGGACAAGGAAAATGGCACTATGGTGGTGCTTGTTTTGTCCTACCGACAGTGCACTTCTTAGAGAAGTGGGCCAGTGCCTGTAGCGCTCAATGCTTCAAGGGGACTCCCAACCTTGGAAGGAAAGTTAGTGTATCGTGGTGCTTGTAGAGTCAAGTAGACTCCCCCTTTCAATATCATATACTAATATAAATGTATTCTGACCTCCCAAGAAGCCTCCCATCCAATCATGTAAAAGTAATAATGAATTGGTAAGATGAACAAGACACTGACTAAAGAGATTACTGCCAGGAATTTGTTTCCAATTCAAGCACTGTTTGCAGACAAACAGGAATACATCTGTACTGTGCATATGAGATAATACATCTGAAATAAACTAATTTCACTATGTGCCAAAGCAGGGCCTTGCATTTAAAAAAAAAAAAACAAAAAACAGTGCTATTGTCTTCCTGAATGCACATTGTACATTGCAAGCCTGCAATATCAATTGACACTAAGTGTTATGTGCTTTTTTCATGTTGTTTTTTACGCATGATAAGAAAAGGCAAATTATGTGCTATAACCAAGCCACTTTATGATACTTGTAAAAGTTAGCCTTTTTTTTCAGTTTTATTCTGTCAGTCACGTTCACGCTCTCCCTCCCCAGGCTCCTGATCTGACCCTAACTAACAACGTCAGCATAAATTTACACCCGATCTGACGCTGTTAGTTTTCAGATAATATTGCATCAGTGTGATAATGTTTTCTGAAAGGTACTATTCAGGTTGTTACAGACGCAAATCAAATATATGTTTTTATTGTATAATATTAACAATAAGAGCAGCTCACTACTCAAAACGGTAAATTTGTGAGGCAGCCAGGATCTTACTGCTGCACCACGGAAGCTGTCGTATTATACTTGCAACTTTTGTGAAATTGTTTATTTGATATTTGGACTTCAGGCTTCACACATTATATACTTCATGTCTACACTTTGTCATTTATTACTAAAACATGAAAAATGTTTCTGTTTTAACAATGTGTTTACATAGATCTTTGTAGATACGGAACACACATGAAATGCATGTATTCCAAATGACAATATATTATTTACCCTATACAACTCTAGGTACCTCAGTCCCAGATAATCAAGGCTTGAACTGGGAGAACATTTTGCCCTTTCAGCAGTGATGGGGGATGGGATATTAGCCTGCTTATGCTTATCGACACATTTACAAGACAAAAGATGTTGACAAAGAACTGCAAAAGGATTTAAGGTGGGCTGGAATTATGAGTTTTTCCGTAGGCTTTGGTACCATTTTTTTTTTTATAACATATGCTAAGTTGCTGTTTTTGTTCAGAACATGGCAGAAATAGAACAACTGAGGATGTTGTGTTTCAGTGACTAAAGGTAATTAGTAACTTTGTGTTTCCTGTTGGTAGACATTTATTCAAATCCATTTTATAATCAGGCATATCTAATTTTAGAGTTTCATGCCAATATGGCACAGTGATTTGTAGCAATTTCGAATGAACTTGAAATGAATCATCTTTGAGTCATCGTACATTACTGAATGTAGCTACATGCCAAGTTGTAACAATCTGTGAAAATGTAACTCCAGCATCCCAAGCTACATTTGCACCCCATTCCCCCTTCACTCCATGCAGATGCTTTCAGTGGTATCTAGGTAGAGCAGCTAATTATTTGGAATCCGCAGGCATCTCCAATCTCTCGCACCCCATAAGAAGTCTGCACGCCTTACCATGTTGACCTTTCAGGTTAGGTTTCATAGTAATTAGTTTCTGTGGGTAGTTTTTTTTTTTTTTGGCCAAAATGTATACTGCCAATGTAATTTAGAAATGTGACCATACATGGGGAAAAATGCTATACATTTCACACTGTATAGCTGAAACAATTTTTTCTTACAAGTGAGGACAATTATCTTTATTTCAGTATTGTGATCAACACTGCACTCTTTTTGCAGAAAAAAAGTAGTGTTTTAATTTTTTGAGGTTCACTACTGAATTAACATTGCAGTAATAATGAAATGTGCCTAACTGCCAAAATACAAATTTCAATAAGCAAAGCAGACCTCTCCACCTGTCCCATTGGTTAGTACTTTTCAGAAATGCTCATAACATGGCATGAGATATTACGAGATCCACTTTCAGATTGTAATCTTAATTCTTGGCATTGTGTCCATCACTGAAGATGAGACAGAAACTGGACTAGTAGTACCTAATTGTTAAATACACTCAGTGCCATTGCTTTCCTCATTTATAAAAAGCACAATCCTTCTGTGTGAGGTTGAGTTTCAGATAGTAGGGAAGGAACTTCTACAAGAGGTAGTTTATACAAATGAATATATGTGAAAGGAGGCAATGACATAGAAGGCACAACAATGGAGAACATGAGCACGTTTCGAACACCATAAAATTTAAGACAAAAACAAACAAATAAAATATAAAGCCCAGAAAGTAACATAAAACTATAGATATGGTTGAAATTAATATTATCTTAAGCATTAATATAAAATAAGTTTTACAGAGAAAAAGGAATCAATAACAGCAGTAAATAACATTGCTTACCTAATGAAAATATGATTGCAGTGCTAGACTCAGTCAGTATTTCTGACAGTGCAGTACAGTCTATATGCTCCTTATCTAAAAGTAATCTTTAGAAAACAACAAGTTAGTATTTGGCACTGTAAATTATGGCCTTCATTCAAATTAATGGCGATTATACCAATTATTAATATGGGTATGTACTCTTCTTAACATATTTTTACATTTTTCTCAATTAACATGATAATATAATTACTATTTTTAGTCTTAATTTCTGTGGAACTCAGGCAGCAAGGCCATGAAATGTAAACTTTCTGGAATATGTTTAAAACATCCTATAGACACTTTAATTCTTTGCCAGTTAGAGATAACACAGGGTATTTAGAAACTGGAAACTAATCCTTGATTTTTTTAGCCATTTTTCATTCAATTCTTTCTAGAATTGAACTATGCACGATGGGCATTTACTTAGTAGATATAAAATTTAAAAAGAATCAAATTTAAGATTTAGCTGGAAAACTTTACAGCTTTAAAGGTATATATTATAGTGAAAAAACATAAGCAGTACATAAATTGTAATTACTTGAAAAAAACAAACTTTGATGAAAGCATACTTTCCCAACAGCAAGCCTATTTACTGTTAAATTCCACATTTATTTATAAATAATTAGGATAAATATAGTATCAGTTTTATTATGTATCAACAGAGCAATACACACAAAACCCATTTAATCCATGAAGGGCAGCAGTAGATGCAAGGCAGGAAACAACCCATTGTCAGGGACAGAGAGAGATATTAGTAATAATATTTAACAAAAAATTACTCATCCATTATAAGGAACTTAAGTATTATCTCCTCAGAAAATTTACTGTTGTAGAGTATCATATTTTGCTTTACAAAACTAGACTAATCCCAATCTGAAATGAAGAATATGACATACACATCATTTAATGAGATTTAGCAATTATGCAGCCTGAAACGAGAACTGCTGAAACAATACTGACTGCAGAAAAACTGGATTGCAATTCGAGTGTCAATTACTTATTGGGGGAAAATGCCCTGTGCTGCAACCAAAGTTACACATAAATAAACCTGGTTACAGAAAAACAGTTTGTTCTGCTTACCCATTAAAATATGCTTTCATCGACTGTAGAACTGCCAGCTGCACTTTCCAGGTACTAAGTTTCAATCTTTCACACATCAGTTTGCACACATCGAATCGATACTGACCTGAAGTCAATAATATATAAATTTTACATTAACCAAAATTAATAACAATGTAAGGTTAATGTTTCAAATAAACATCACTTTAACAAAAATTCTGAATTAAATTATTTCATCACTTTAACAAAAATTCAGAATTAAATTATTTCATACTAGACTAGGGTCAAGAAAGTCTATTAACTTTAGATATACTAGCAAGTTTTGTCCTGCATTTAAAAATTACTCTGAAAGCTGGAATTATATTCTTGGACAGCTGTCGGACTGTTTTTGTTTCTGTTTCTATCTCCTGTTATACAGTATATTCTTCTAAGGACTAAGGTCTAGATTTTGATAAGATCTCTTTAGTACTTTGTTTAATGTTTTCCAAATTCAAATTTTTATTTCCATACAGTGCAGCAGGGAGTGCTCTATCTTAATGTTACAGCAATGCTTATAACAAGAATTCTCTAAAAATAAATAATGGTCAACATCAACTCAACAATGGCAACAGACAATATAGCAGGTTACAGTTATTAAAAACTAAATGTATAATGCATAAAACAGAATCACAGTTGGTATTATTGGACTTGTATGACATTCTCTATCATTCCTTAAAAGGGAAAGGTGAATGTGGCAGGTAAGGGATTCAGATTGTGGGAAAGGCAGAGGAGTGTCAAACCTTTGGATTTACAAAGATTAATTCTCCAAGGGGCAAGAGAAAAAAAACAGTCATTAATATGATAAGTGATTGTTATTTTAAGTGACCTGTTTGCTTCAGAGTATGCACTGACAAAGATGGCCACCTGGATGACTGTGATCTTTGATAATATTGACTGTCAATGACACATCCAATTTTAGTTTTCAGTCGTTTCAGCTATTCTCACAATTTAATGCAGTTTGTTTTTTAATTGAAGGGAACCAAGCTGTTAAGTACAGTGTAAGAATTGTGTTAGTAATTTCTTCAATACCTTCCTCTGGAGCTTAACTTGTGCAAATTTAGGTACAACATAATAAATACAATAGAATTGCACATTGCAAAACAATACATGGGGAAAGGTACACATTTTTATATTCCCTGGCTATAACAAAAATCAATCTGAATTGTATGTCTCAGGACTTAAGGGTGTCCAAGTGTGCTTTCATGTAGTTTTTGAACCAGAACCTTAGTGGCCACTGTAAAAGGAAAATAACCAACCATAAAGAAAAAAGGTATCTTTATATGGTTTTTGTGATCATAAAAACTTAGATTTAGTGTTTTAATCTAAGAATGTTACACAGTACACTTATTAAAACTAATTGTAGTAGCACAATTATACAGTACCAATTAATTTCTAACCTTGGGTTACAGGATTTTTAGGCCAGGCTTTACCAATAGTTTCAAAGGCACATAATACAGACTCCATTTGTAGTTCTTTCTCTTTTTCCTCCATTTCTCCCTCTTCTTCTTTCTGATTCAGTAAATTAGTAGGAGAATGCTGAAAAATTTTTTTATAAAGATTATATATTACTTATTATTTGGCTGACAGCTGTATTGAACAATTTACAACATTTGAGATATTTTTTTTTATTTTCCAATTGGAACACAAGCAGGTAGAGTCACTTGCTCACAGTCACACAGTGTCAATAGCAAGATTCAAACCCATAATTTTAGGGTTTGAAGTCCAAAGCCATATCCACTTTGTTACAATGTCTGCCTGTGAAGATGCTATGTACCATAATGTGGTAGAATCTCAATAGCTTTATGGAACCACCAATCTGTGCTTAATTCCAGGCCATATCACAGTATTAGTTTCCAATATTAGCTGGGTAACGAAAATGTCAAACTCAGCAAATGTAATAATGGATGACACCCAAGGGGCTTGGGTTATGTCCGAACTCCATATAAGTACAGTATCTGCAAACTGGCAAAACTGATGCTTGAATAACTTTTCAGACCTTTTCATGGGTATTATTATAATGAATATTTAACTGCAAACAATTATTAATAAACAATATACAAGATCTAAGTAATGTATGACACTAAAAAAAATAAATGTGTCTATTGAAGCACTGTGATGTGCTTTTATTTTGGAATTGAGTCAACCAACACCCAAACAATATATACCACTTTATAAAAGGTGCTTTACAAATTAATATGTTATTATTTCTAAGCTGATAGCCCTTGTCATGTCTTTATTTTTAATGTTGTGTTCATACAGAATATTTCTGGTTACCTAAAGTGTATAGCAGCGCAGAGAGAAACTGACACAGAAGGGGATGGCCATTATGGGTATTGTCTTGGAAGGAAGTAGCGAAGATTACTCCAAAATAAGTAAAAGAAAGGGTCTATGTTGGACCTTACCACCTACTCAAAATGTGAAAACTAATTTTTGGAGATAGTCCAAAAGAGTTTCCAGCCAATAGTTTTCAGCATGTGGTTTCCTGACTAGGCCGTACTGGTTTTTTACAATGTACAAGGAGGATCCCCAACTGCATATCTGATTGTTTATCCTAAGGTTCACGTGGCCATTGGGCGATCCCTGACCTCAGAAATATTGGTCCAAGCTTCATAAGCAGGAGGAACATGCCTGGGTCTTTAAAGAGATGGGGTGAAAGGGAAGAGTGCTTTTTTATCTTAAAGTTGGGTGTGTTGAAATGCCACCTTTACATGGACTAAAGGCCTGTCTACACAGGCCCAGTAGACCTTGTTCACTTCGATTGAAACATACTTCTTATTGCAAATGACTGTCAATCCTTTTCCTGCTGATCAACATACAAAAAACTTTTTTGTTAACTGTTCATTTAGCTTTAACTTAGGTTAACATACAGTAATGCACTTTCAGAAGTAACTATGCATTTAGTATTCTGTCTTAATGTCTACAATTAATAAAATACCTTTTTCAACAATGGAACCACAATTTCTGATAACTCCTGGAATCGATCGTCTTGTGTAGAATGCAAGACATCTCCAGCACATTTCAAAGCTGCTATTTTATATTTGAGACTCTCTTTGCGACATTCTTTCAGAACTAAATCAGTAATTTCTGTTAAGTGGGGCTGGCCTGGTACAGACTTCTGCAGTTCTTCACTAAAAGACAAAAAAAAAACCATTTGGGAATACAGTCTGTTATGATGGTGACATTGCATTCTTACTTCATATTTATCATTACATTATATGTATTTTCAAAGAATACAATGAAATCTCAATTGATTAATGTTTTCTGAAGATAAGGTAAATACCTAATGTAGTCTGCTTTAAATTATTTAGCTTTTTTTCCTGATGGCGCAAAATATATTTTTCATAAGGAATCTTCACTCATATTTAGCCATATATGAAAACGTCTTATTTGCAATTCAGACCAAACCCAAGGCAAGTACAACCTTCATATATATCCAACTAAAATTGTTCAAAATAATCAAAACCTGACTACTATTTTTAACCTCCTTTAGTGTACAATTAAACCACTTTTGACCATGTTAGAGGGATCTGAATACAAGTATAACTTTTATTCGAAAAATACAAAAATACATTTAACATTTACCTGCATGCCGATACTACACATCCTATTGCCTTTAGGAGTTCCTCCTAAAATGATGTAGAAAAATATAGTATTATTTTTTTCATTTGATACATATCAGTGTTACAAGGAATGAGATTACCTCTAAATAAACAAAAAAAAAAACTTAACATACAGGAGGCATCTTTTAAAAACATTCTTTTAAGGCATCAATTTAAACTCCTGCGTAACAAACTTACTTTTCCTGCCCAGGTCCTGCCTGCCAAACCCTCTAGTAAAGCACTTAAAACCATCCCCAAGTGCGGAGCCACCAAAGATCCTGTTTGTTGTTTGGCTATGGAGGCCATTGTAGCTGCACCTTGTGCTTTCATTTTCCATGACTGAGACTGCAGTGCTTTTTGAGAAATGGCTATTAGCTCCTTCATGTACAGTCTAATCCCACCAAATGTACCTGAAAAGGACAGTTAAGACTTTAAAATGATATATGCTTAATTTTAAGAAAGACAAGTGAATAATTTCAAATTAAATTTATGTTTCATTCACATTAATGAAAGTCTTAGTGCATTAATATAAACCCATACATTTTCTGAAACACTCCTTTTCAAATACAGAGCTACAAGGAGCCAACACTTTAACTGCTAGCACATTATAAGACTTCTAATTGGAGGGGATGTCACACATAATGACTTTAGTTTCTGGATCTTGTCGCTCTGTGAATACTAGATTACACAAATGGGAATTGTGGGATATGGCAATTTAAACAACTCAGTGAAGACTTTTCAGCAAAGTTTAGTCAATTAACACCTTTTCTGTATGAAAACTTTCCAGGTTTGATTACTTTAACTATCATCTAGGTCTTTTTATTTACCCTTTCCAATTCTGTCCTGGTACAACAAATACAAAACAATAAAACTTAGAGATTCTTTATTTCCTCATGACTGTTTTCTACACACTGTACTTCCAGATGAGCACTAATTGATTGTCATCTCATGCACACACACACAAGAACACCCTTAATTTGTGCAGCAAACTGCAGACCAGTCTGGCTAATCTGCTGGTGATGCCAATAACATGATTTAGGTTCACAGGTGCACACAGCAACTGCCCCCAGCTTACTAAGATTATGTAAATGAATTTTATAACTGAAAACCACTGGAAGAGTCATGTAATGTAATGGGGGCTTAACCCAGGTAGCTCTGGGTAAGAGAAGGAATGCCTGCCCATCACAGGGTAATACTGACACACACTCATTCATACGTAGCAAATTCTAAGTCATCAATAAAGTTAAACCCTCATTTTGAATTGTGAAAGCAAACAAGAGAATTTAAGAAAAGTAAGACAGGCTCATGATACCACTAGGAAAACAGATTATCAAGAACTACTATACTTGAGGACAGCTACATACAGCAACACTGGTTGCCTACTGATCATACATTTTAAAATGCTGCAAAATGTTGATCTTCCTGAAAAGTATCCTTAATATAAATCTAAAAGTAATACTATAATTATTAATATAAATATGAAGTCTGTTTTAATTGTTTAGTTTATCACAGACAACCCACAGTAAAAAATAACCACAGTGCTATTCCTATTAACAAAATGACTCCCTTTTGCTGGTCTTACAAATCTAAGGAGTGTATTCACCTAATATTGTGCAGCACTTTTACTGTGCAAGATATGGGAATCTGGTGGACACTGGCATTTATCAGTGTGTCACAGCTACTAACTAACCTGTGGTCACAATGCACACGTGCTACAATTAATGAACCAATCAAAAAAAAGTGAAAAGAAGGCAACAGAATCATGAAGGAAAATGATGTCTGGATATTATTCTATTCAGTTTTTAAAGCTGCACAGTTGTCACTGCTGCAAACTCTCACAAAGTTATCTGTTGAATAGCACCACCCTTTATGATTTATTTGTTATCTTCCACTTATTTGATATTGTATGAGGACAAAAATGCAAGTGGTCAATACAGATACCATCCTCTGAAGTGGTCTAAATTGATCTGATTACAATCCAATCTTCAATATGTTTACACCTGGTTTTTAATGCAGTCAGTTGTAACTCGATCACATTCTGGTCAACAAAAATGCTTCTAATGTTACCTGAACTAATATCCCTTTCAGGCATTTTTTCTATGGTGAAAAGCACTAGAAAATCAACTATAATATACACAAGCAGCTGATTTTGCACAATGATCATTAAATAAATATTCGTAATGATGCAGCAATGGCTGTTCTCAGGTGCAAGCACTCTAATAAAACAGAAGCATAGTTAAGAGGGGTGTTACTGTATAGGATCATGTAACATTTTAACATTCAAATAAAATACCTTTAACATTAAAGAATTCAGGAATAATTAAACTGATGGTTTGAAAATAAGTTTATTTAGGTCATTTAATCTAATTGTTTTTACAAAACAGAGAAATTATTAAAAAATCTGTGAAAATTAAACAAATCACATCTGAATAAAAGCATTTAATATGTAATACCTGGTACATTATCTTGCCAGACTTCAGTCCATAGGTTTCCATTTCCATTCTCGCCTTTCTCTTCATCTGGAACTTCATGCATCCCTAAGAATGCTAGGGGCAATGCCTGCTCAGCATGATTTTTGAGAACATCTGGACTATAGTGTCCAATGGCATGTATAGTTAATGCACAGGAAGTTTTATAGACTGGTTCTGAAACAGAAAATTTGACTAAGACAAAATCTAGGGTCTGTATGTATGAACAGTTAGGAGTCAAAAGAAAAATATGCAATTTAAACTAAATAAAAAAGAAATGTGTCATCTAGAAAAAAAAAACAAAACAAGATGGGAAAAACAAGGGAATCTGTACTGTTTACAAACTGTTTACTGTTTGTAAACAGTACTTGTCATCTTATCCAATGTGATATTCATGTCTTGCTGTTTAGTTACCTACTATCAAACACAATTGTTCCTTTCTGGACAATAATGAACTGTTATCACAAAGTCCACATGAAGCAGCTGTGTAACAGCAGATGAACACAAAACATCTGGGATGAAAGGCGAATTGTGAGATTTTTCAGTAGGTGGTTGCAATGGTTGCAGTATTCTGGGCTCAATATCAAAACTGTACAGTAAGGGTGAAACAGAAGCTTTTTTTTGGATTTTCACATAGTCCAGATCACCATCATCACCTGTAGTAATGCAACTTGAACAAAACGATAAAGTTCTGAGTAGTAAAACAATGATTTTCTTAAATTGGAAAGTGGATGTTTCCACTTATCAAGAATGGATAAAGCACAATTCACAATAACAGCAATTCAGGAGGATCCGCACACTTTAGTAAACTTGCATGTTCTCCCCATGTCTGCGTGGGTTTCCTCCGGGTACTCCGGTTTCCTCCCACAGTCCAAAGACATGCAGGTTAGGTGCACTGGCAATCCTAAATTGTCCCTAGTGTGTGCAGGGTGTGTGTGTGGGGGTGTGTGCCTTGTGGTGGGCTGGCGCCCTGCCCGGGGTTTGTTTCCTGCCTTGCATCCTGTGTTGGCTGGGATTGGTTGGAAGATGACTGACTGGCTTTTCTTTAGACTGAAGAGCAGCTATTTGTGGTGGTTTGGGCATTTGGTTAGGTGATTACAGATGCTGATGTACTAGGTATAGCCCATTGGAAGATGATTCTAGAGCAGAACAGTAGAAAGATTAAATGGTCTAAAAATGTACTGAAATTCCAGAGGTGTAGCTGGAGGCTTTTACCTGGTGAACAGCTTTGAGCATGCCAATGGCACTAATATTTTCATGTGAAATGACAGAAAGCAAGTCTGACAGAAAAAGGGTTATCATGACTAAAAAATAAATTATTAAAATTTTATAATTACATTTTAGTGAACTCAGACTTTGTAAGTGACATCACTTGAATGAGGTAAATATATTATTATAAGCAGATACCAAAAATGTGTCCCATCTGCTGGAGATATAGAGACGACAAATCTGCATTCAGAAAAAAGTGATGCCATTACTTTGATACCTCTGTGTGAAGTAAAAAGGGCTAGGGTCCTCACTGTATGACTCCAAACCCTACTTCCAGACTTAGCCTAAAATTTATATTTATGGAGGTGTCAGACTATGCTCAACACAATCAAGTGCTTCTAACTTCCCTCTTAAAGTTGACCACAATTTTTTTCTTGCCTGGGTGTAGAACAATAACAAGGACATTTCATTTCCAGTTAGAGCAGTGATTCATATTATTTTCTGATTACAAAGGAGTGTAAAATTGTCAACAAGCTTTTTAAATATTATGAATATATGTACACTTCACAATGAAGTCAGGAATTCAGGAAAAACTGTCGAAGTATTGTAGAATGTACATAATGAATAATAAAGATACACACTTGAACCAAAAATTTTACTTAAAACCTTTGCTCGACTGTGACCATTTGAATACACTAATAGATAACACTATGCCAAATCTGTTGAAAGTTCTTTTTCTTAAACTGTATACATACCTGCACTTGAAGCATGCAGTATAATAAAAAAATACTAAAGAAAATATAATATTTCAATTACATTATGAACACTTTGTCACACTTTGATTACTTTTTAATAGATTGTATTAAATGTTCATTTATAGACATGAATGAAATGTATTCACTGTCTCAATCACCTTATTTAACTAGTGCATAATTTGAACAGATCTGTGATTTCATGCTAATATCATCTCACTATAGCAATATTATTCCTATTGAACAAACTTAATACCTTCTTTTTCCAGATACCAGGTGCTAAGCCTCTGAAGAAGCTTTTCAACACTAGTGTCTTTTGCAGTCTGAAAAAAAAATTCTTGGGTTACTTCACAAAAGCTTTCCACCTCAAAGAGACTATTCTTAAATTCTGAATTTCTGCTTACCCGAACCAAATGTCCCAATGCAAAAGCAAATGATTTCTGAACTACACTACTACGGTCATTCAAGCCATTCAGCAAAGCACTCATCAGTTTACCTGTAAAGTAAAATACATTGAAGAAGAAAAAAAAAATCTACAAAACTAATCAACAGCAGCAAAACCTTCGCATACCTGGTTTGATCATGTGTATTATGACACTACATTGTTGGACATTTTGACTAAACTCTGAATGTTCACTAGCTTCAAATTAAGCATCAGACTGTTTCTAAAACTGTTTCTAGTACAAGATTATAAACATTATTTCTTGCCTCAAAAAATACTGAGGAAGTTGTGGTTAGTTTCAATATCTGTACTATTACAGGCTGATAAAAATCAACATGTTAAGTTTCTCCTGTTCCTCCTGAATCCGAGGTTCGACTATGCGACGGACCCTCCTCTCCAGAACCCCCGAATAGACTTTTCTAAGGAGGCTGAGTAGTGTGATCCCTCTGTAGTTGGAACACACCCTCCGGTCCCCCTTTTTAAACTCCGCCAGGGCTGCCCTTTGTCACAGATTCTGTTCATAACTTTTATGGACAGAATTTCTAGGCGCAGCCAGGGTGTTGAGGGTCCGGTTTGGTGGACTCAGGACTGAGTCACTGCTTTTTGCAGATGATGTTGTCCTGTTTGCTTCATCAGGCCGTGATCTTCAGCTCTCTCTGGAGCGGTTCGCAGCTGAGTGTGAAGCGGCTGGGATGAGAATCAGCACCTCCAAATCCGAGACCATGGTCCTCAGCCGGAAAAGGAGTGCCCTCTCAGGGTTGGGGGAGAGATCCTGCCCCAAGTGGAGGAGTTCAAGTATCTCGGGGTCTTGTTCACGAGTGAGGGAAGAATGGACCGTGAGATTGACAGGCGGATCGGTGAGGTATCCGCAGTGATGCGGGCTCTGCATCGGTCTGTCGTGGTGAAAAAAGAGCTGAGCCGTAAGGCAAAGCTCTCAATTTACCAGTCGATCTACGTTCCTACCCTTACCTATGGTCATGAGCTATGGATAGTGACCGAAAGAACAAGATCGCGAATACAGGCGGCTGAAATGAGTTTCCTCCGCAGTGTGTCTGGGCTTTCCCTTAAAGATAGGGTGAGGAGCTCAGTCATCCGGGAGGGGCTCAGAGTAGAGCCGCTGCTCCTCCGCATCGAGAGGAGTCAGATGAGGTGGCTCGGGCATCTGATCTGGATGCCTCCGGGACGCCTCCCTGGTGAGGTGTTCCGGGCACATCCAACCGGGAGGAGGTCCCGGGGAAGACCCAGGACACGCTGGAGGGACTATGTCTCCCGGCTGGCCTGGGAACGCCTTGGGATTCTCCCGGAAGAGCTAGAAGAAGTGGCCAAGGAGAGGGAAGTCTGGGCCTCTCTGCTTAAGCTGCTACCCCCGCGACCCGATCCCGGATAAGCGGAAGAGGATGAATGGAAGTTTTTCCTGACAACTTTTTGCCCTTTTTAACCTAAATGTTTCAAATGACTGCCCTTCAATGACATTTATTTATAACATACAGCAGTCCACACTATCATTTCATTTTTTAGAGAACTGGTAAAATATATATACGATAGCTACCATTTAGGTTTGATAAAGTGTGTCTTTTCTTTACGTTTTACTGTACAATTAATCAATTCTGAGATATAATTACAAATACAATCATAAAAAGCCACATACCAGCAAACGGTTTGAGGTCCTGAGGACACTGCACTGTCAGAGACATTATCACACTAGCACAACCACCCTATTAGAAAAAACAAACAAATACATTTTCAATAAAGTATTCTCAAGGCTAAATTTATAACCCTGTGGAGTTAGTGTTCTAAAATTTAGATGACTGTTAAAAGCATGCAATCCTTAAAGTCAGTTGTGGTAGACAGGGATAGGTCCACCGAGGCACTTGCTTTCGACTGCCACCTAAGCCAAAAGCACCGGACCCCTTATGGTTCCTCCTGCAGGTGAGGGGCCCACTTGAGGATGGATCCATGTTGCTCCTTCTGGCTGTGTCCCATGTGTAAAGACCCAACCTCCAGGTGCTCACAAGCCCTGTGCCCCGACCGCGCTAAGGTGGTAATTCATTGATTTGCAGCAAGTCAGACTTGTTCCTGGTGGGTGTGGGACTCTGCCAGGACTGCCCTTTGTCACTGACTTTGTTCATAATATTTATTAATGGAATATCGAAAGGCAGATAATAGCTGTGGACGATGTACTGGTCAGTCGTGATGAAGAGACAGATGAGCCTAAAGGCAAAGCTCTCAATTTACCACTTGACCCATGTTCCTTCCCTCAGCTATGGTCAGAATCTGTAAGCAATGATCAAAAGAAATACAAGAGGATACACACAGCAGAAATGAGTGCCTCTCACAGGGTGTCTGGGCTCATTCTTAGAGATAGGGTGTGGGAATGCAGACATTCAGGAGGCACTCGAAGCAGTCATTGAAAGGAGCCAGTTGATGTAGTATAAGCATCTGATTAGGATGCCTCCTGAACACCTCTCTGGGGTGGTGTTTTGGGCATTTCCAGCTGGAAGGAGGCATCGAGGAAGATTATATCTCTCAGCTGGCCTGGTAATGACTTGGTATCCTCCTGGAGGAGTTGGAAGATGTAAAGGGAAAAAGGGATGTCTAGGCATCTCGCTTAGACTGCTGCCTTTGCAATCCAGACCAGTATATGCGCCAGAAAACTGAACGATGGTTGTTTAAAGTAGGCGAAGGTGGAAACAATATTTGACATCATTTGATATACTAAATAACCCTTTAAAATTATGCATTGCATTTACTGTATGTAATACTAGCTGCGTGTGGTCTTCAGAACAAAAAACAACCCGAAGATTCCCTAGCTGTATTACTATATTGGTGAACTTGCAGAGGTGTCAGCTGAGTGGGCCAGGACACGTCGTATCTTGTCCGAGACAGATGTGTAGTCAAGTGCAACTGTGGCACAAATTAAGCGGGACAGGCTGGAACCTGTCTCAGGCAAATGTATGGTCGCTCGTTGTGTGAACATACAACGTGCATGCACCAAACAGCTGAGTTTGTTTGCTTGGGTTGAATGAGAAGTGAGGTGCATGCAAGTGGCAAAAAAAATTAAAAAGTGCATGCCTGCACCATCTCATCAAGTGTGTGTAACACTTGTATAAGCTTCTACATTTTACATAGAATTCACACCAACTCCCGTGGCTGTGGTTGAGCGTTAACAAAAAAGACTTCTGCAAGTGCAGAAAAAAATTGGAAGTGCATGCATGTGCCATCTAGTGGCTAGGGTTGAGTGTGAGCAGAGTGGACTGCTCCCTACACACACACGGGTCTTTTGTTTACATATATCTAATGATATCAAAACATGAATTACAAAAAGCAGAAACACTCAAGGACTGAAACTGTGTACAGATGCACTATTTATTTTTCTTAAAAAGAGCCCTGGAAGTAAACTGTAAAGACTTGCAGAGGAAGAAGAAAAACATATCACTCCCTGTGGTTAACCAAGATGTTTTTGTAAGTTTAATTTTAGAATGCAGATTTGTATTTTATTTATTTATTGCTTACACTATATGGAGTTTATTCTATTATTACTTCATAAATACTGTTGCTCCTTACATTACAGCTAATTATTATACAGAGACAAAGGTTCATATGATCTTAACATCTTAATCATTACCACATATGAGCCAGTTTGCCGTTTCAGAAATTCCCTTTCAGGTTTTATTTTGACTATACTTATTATATTTTTAACCACACTAAAGAATTTTCTTCAGCAACCTCAGGATAAATATGTAAACTCATGTGGAAAAGAAAACATAGTAAGTTTCTCATTTCAACAAATTGGTAGACTTTATCACCAAAATATTCAAAGTGTACTTTTGGAAGGCGCTGTGATTATTGCTGCAGTCACATACTTTCATTGTTCAGAGTTTAATACGCAGTCTGATTCTGTTAGGTCCACACATTCTCCCTGTGTCTGCCTGGGTTTTATATATTTCAGAGAACAAGTATACAAACTTCATTAATTTTAAATGAAACAACCACAGTGAATAATATTTCAGAAGAATCAATCTATGTCTAGGTCTTAAATTTTAAATCCTCTATTTTGAGATAATTAACACAAATTATTACTATTAAGTGGTATACAGTGGTAATACCAGAAGCATGCGATGTTGCTGTCAAGCCATATGCCTTCGAATGAATGCAGCCTGAATGGTGTCAAAAATTAAAATTTTCTATACAGTACAAGTGCAGTTTTAGCTTTGTTTTTTAAACCACCGACCTGAAATTCTGTACACAAATACTTCTTACCCATAGTCCGGTTTTTGACATGCTGAGTAATTTTGACAGAGAAGAAATTCTATAGTTTGATCAATCAACTGAGAAACAGCACTACACAGACTGTGGTGGAAGCTTAGTAGTTAACAGAATTGTCCTTCAATGCAAATTTGTGGTTTGACTCTTACCAATTATATTTTAAATTAATCAATCAAAATATCTCCTCATTATTTTGTCATGGCCCTGTGCCACCGTGGTGACTAACTTATTGTTATCTGAAGTAGCAAGCATAATTTTTTTTTATCAAAAACGACACCAAAACCTGTCAATGTATTTTCTCTGTCATATTTGAACCAACCACTTCACATGGTCGTAACCCCACAATTCAGTCAAATCACATAAAGAACAGTGACCAAACAAACATTAAGTCTAAACACAATAAATTTTACTACTTTAAATTTACACTGGAAAAAATAACTGGGTAAAACCAGGAAATGTAGCATCATATATAAAAATAAAGCTGACTTGGTATTTGTATCTTTGTATTGTAGTAATGGGGGACTGGACCTCCCATTGTGATCCATGACACTACAGAATTTGAACTGAGCATTTCTTGCCATTCTCTTCTGTATACAAGCGATAGTTTGAGATTAATTAGGAAAAAATGGCTGTTTTGGCATCCCTATTTTGCTGCTTTTATGCAAAGTTAAAGGTTAAGTTATTCGCCATCACTAACAAGTGCTGCATTATGCATGTTCCAGCTTCACACTTTGGACTGGCACTACACCATTTAGGTATTGACAAAGCTTTGCAAAAAGTTTTTATTTTATTTATCTATTTATTTATTTATTTAATGAAATCCCTGAAAATTCTGCTTTTCACTCCACACCAGTTAGAATACTAAATATAATTAAATGCAAATAGTAAATTCGTCCTTTCTATTTTCTGACACGGGCAATGCTGGGAAACCCAGCTTGTGTTAATAAGAATGAATCACACATTCATGAACCTTACATATCTAAGTCTAATGCCAAGGAGCTATACACTGAATTCTACCAACATATTTTGCTAAAATAATTTCATGTGTGTATATTCCATGTATAATAATTTAATATTAAGTAAAGTAAGAATAACTGGAATTAGTCTCTAACACAGTGAGATTACGATTTAAAGCAGAACTATCAGCATCGGATGTTGTATATTATTTACACTAGTGACTAGCTTAACCAAATACATATTGTAGCATAAAATAAAAACACACCAGATTTTTTTCTTTATATCACTTTGTACAAGCATTAAATAATCAAGTTTTACCTTTGTCCCTAGACCTACTCCACTTTTCAGTAGGTCACAGAGTTTTGGTATCAGCTCACCAAGAACAGAACTATCCAAATGCTGCAGGCACTGTGGTGGCAAAAGAGAAAAAAGATCAATTTAGTTCTAAGAAGATAGATAGTATCATAAGACATATTTATAGTGATTCAGGTGGGTTTCTTTGTATTAAGTATGAAAAATACCTGCTTTAGATTAACATCATAGACAATTATTTATTGAGAGAACAACAATATAAAAACTACATTTTCATGTCCAAAAAGGCAATGACTATTTATTTAAACTTTCATGGTATTCTACTAATCCACTATTTTCCACTTTAATTTAAAACACTGAAGCAGAAGCAGGATGAGAGATAAATGAAAAATAATAAAATATTTGTAGAGTATGCCAATAATGCCTTAAGATCCCCTGAGCATATGATACATGAGATTTACCTGAATTTGACATTAAGAAATTTATTTTGAGTGACATATTTTTAGCCTTACAATGTTGATGGTCTCCATCATGGGGGAGGACTTGGCTGCACTAAGCCTTGCAGTATCCATTGCTGCCTGAAAAATAAACAAAATATATGTATAAAAAACTACTGATTAATCTTAATGTGAAAATCAGCTTGGATGGGAACACAACACTAATTTTGAGAGACATAGTTTAAATCTATAATTTAAGGTAGTTTGGGCTAAGGGAAATATAAAACTGAGAGATTTAGAACACTTCTCCCCTACCAAAATATATTAAAAATAATAAAGTATTATTTTAAAGTGTGATGCATTTTTATGATAATATTTCTGTGATTCTGGGTAACATGTTGAGCTCCTACTAAAATGCAAAGTTGGTACTTCATCCATCCATTATCCAACCCGCTTTATCCTAACTAAAGGGTCACGGGGGTCTGCTGGAGCCAATCCCAGCCAACACAGGGCGCAAGGCAGGAAACAAACCCTGGGCAGGGCGCCAGCCCACCGCAAAAGTTGGTACTTCTAATATAAAATTAATTTACTACAAACCTAAATATACCAAAGTAATATTTTTATTAAATGTGGTTGCTATAAAATATTACACAATTTTTAGCAAGATGCTAGTGATGTATGTATTTTCTTGAATACTAACCATCAAAGTACAGGATAAAAGTGTAGGTTTAACTTCTTGTGTATAGTAAGTCAATTATGCTATTATTTTTGAATTGCCCCTACACTATACAATGAAATTTCTTGTTGTGAAACACATATTTCCAAAATAAGCAAAGTAAGGAGCTTTTCAAATTGACCTGGGATACCTACATATGACTTTAACATGATGAAGTGCTTTTGGGGAGGGGATGAGGGTATGGGGGGGAAATATGTCTCTTTTTCTCTCTCCCTCTTTTTTTCCTTTTTCTTGATTACTTAAGTCTCTTTACAGAGCATCCAGTGTCATTATAGTTGCTATCATGCCCAGTTTTACAAAACAGAACTAAATTGAAGCTAGCCAAACAAAATCAGGTATCTTACTATCAGAAGAGGGTTCAGGTGTTTTCACTTACTTTTTCCTGCTCAGTAGCTCTTAAGCTCAGATAGTTTAGGACCTGTGGCTCCAAAACACTTAATGATTCCAGCAATGCAGGTATCAAACGGGCTGCATGAGGCTTTAATCTACCACCAGCACTCTTGCTAATCTTGACTAGAGTCTGAATACTGCACATAAAACCAAAGAATAAGAAAGGTATAATTAGACTTTGCAAAAAAACATTGTAGGATTCAAGATTTCAACTATTGTTTTAATAATTACATTTGTTTAATAATAATTACATTATGATTAAAATATTGTAGTGAATGGGTTGTATAACACGCTTGGTGGCAGGGGCAGACATGGGGTGCACATTTTGTCAGGAGGTGTAATGCAGGATGTGCATATTGCTTGCAGGCTTTGAGTATGGTCAGAGGGCCGTGAACTTGATTCTAGACTTAGCAGAGGATGGGGTGAATCTTACTTTACAAACAAATGCAGATACTGTATTTACTTATGTTATCAAAACCTAGTTCCTAATTCTCATGGAAAAGGTGAACATGCTTCAGATGATACTGGACAGCTGCTCTGCAGAAATGACTGTATTAATAATTACCAGAAACAAGTGCATTCTGAAGCTCAGGAAGGCAAGGAAACATAATGGCCATTGTTACTTGGAATTCAACATAAGGTTCAGTTCATCTGGTCTACAGGAGCAAATAAAACTTTTTGTTACCATTGTGACAGAGAGGAGGGTAGTGCAATAAATCGGACGTACGTGGCACTTATGAGTGGAAACTGGTTGTGTGATGTGCCTTTCAATGGGATGTTGAGTGACATTGTGTGGGACAGGTGTGTTGCTTACCATCTTTGTGTATTGACACATAAAAATATGCTGAACTAACTCTTTGCATTGAAATCTATTGTCTCATGGTTATTTCACCAATGACAATACAGAGAAAGCATGTGGCAACTTTTTTATTAGTTTTATTTTTTTAATACCTCAGACACAGCACAACTTTTAGTGAGTTTGATTTTGCTGTTTACTGTAGATCCTTTTAAATAATTTGAATAAATATAAACAGATGTTCATACTCTGGTTGGAATTTGCACATTGAACTGCATTAAGCGGAGTGTAAAATGGGTGGATGGATAATTCAACAATCAAAATATATTTTTTAAATAGTTTCCATTTTTTTTCTACAAACTTACATACGCCATTAATATAAAGGAAATTTCATGTCATTCTTGAATCTAATTCAAGGCTGCAGGGTGCTGGAATTTTCCCCTGCAGCTCTGGACAAATGGCATGAAACAGTCAGTTGCCAGTCCCACCTATGCATACATCCAAACTGACACATAAACAAGAGGTCAATCTGGAATCACTAGACAACCCCACCTGCATATCTTTTAGAGATGCCAGAGGAAAAATGAAATACTGGGATGATGCCCTCTGAAGCACTGGGAAAAATGCAAACTTCAAAAAAGAATATCATGGTGCAAGATTCAAAACCAGTGTGTCAGCACATATAAAATATATTTAACTCTAATATTTGAATGTATAAAATTTAGAAATACTAGATGTACATCAACAGATCAGTACATAAAATGAAACATCTTAATTAGCAGAATTTAGAAATACTTGACAAAAATAATTCAAATGAGCATCTGAACTTCATTATTCTACTTCAGGGGTGCACAAAGCCAGAGGCTATTCCTGCATCACATGGCACAAGACAGGTCCCAAGTCTCAAAGGGTACATTTGTATACATACTCCTGCAGCCACTGACACAATATCAGTTTAGAGTTACGAACCAACCTAGCATGTACATAGAGTGCAATTTAAACACTGTACTGTGTACTTGTCATCTAAATCTGCTTCCCTATATGTTGTAGAAAGGTAGAACTCATCTTAAAATCTATGTAAGAACTAAAGATGGATTAACCCCCAGTCTACACAGAGCCAATTTAAAGAAACAGATTCATCTGGCATGCGCATCTTTAGAATATTGAAAGAAGCCAATCTATCTAGAGAAAAAATATGCTTAAAAATTGTGCAGCTCCTCCAAATTTAGTTAAGGGAACAAAGGTGTATGAATCAGTGCTAAACAGAGCAGCATCACTTCTTTGTCCAAGTTATTCTGCAGCTTAAAATTATTATTAATAAAAGATATTAAATATCAATGCTAAACTAAACTTTATACCTCACAAACAGAGGAGAAACTTGTCTGTCTGATATCTCACGTTTTAAATACCTTGATAGAATGGAAATAATCGTAAACACTTTGCACAGCATCAGCTCCTTCAGGCAGCATGTTACTGAATGTCACAAAGAGGAATGAGCATGCTATTCTTTGGAATTGTAAAACTGTGCTGGAAACATATTATGCAGTCAGGTAATCTGACATCCAAAGTAAATTCTTGTCATATAAACAAACTGAGGCAAAAAGACCAGTAACTGCCACCGTTATGTTTGACATATGCTCCAAATACAGTTTCCATCAACTTAAATCAATTGTTTTTTGTTTGTTTTGTTTATTTTGACTATAGTAAAATTAATTTTAGTTTAGGAGCAGGATATGTTTACAGAAGTATTTTGGATTAGTATTTAATGTTAGACTTCAGTCAGGAGCGTGGGATAGTTTAAATGTTACATTAATAATAAAGCGATTTGCTGGATCAACACTGGCTATAGTACAATGAAGAGTCTAAATGCCAAAAAGGTTGAACTTTAAGTGTTCCAGTTATTTGTTTTCTCAGAGATCACTAACATGTGATGGTCACTCCTCCTACACTTCAAAGCTTCAGGTCAACCTGCAAGTTTTCAATGTTGGTAGGAGTTTTATAATCTCATTACAGCAGATACTCGTTATCTTTATTGTGAAACTCTACTGGAACTAAGAAATTTTATTTCATCAGATGTCCACATGTCTAAAAAGATCGAGTAATCATTCTTTGTCTACTAGAATACCATAATAATAGTATATGACTAGTACAATGCACTACTGCATTCATAAGAAGCTGAAAAAGAACAATGGTAACATTTTCAATTTAAACACATTAGTTAGAGTTAATGGCCAAATTGAGCACATTCTTGTTGGTGCTAATATTGGTATGCAGCCTTATGCATTGCTCCTACTGTTGTTATTTATAGATTAAGCAAGCAAACAATAATGTTACCCTGATTCAAGATTTTAATGCACTACAAACACACAAGAAGGGTTTCCAATGTGGAGGATTTTTTGAAAATAAGTGTACTGATAAACTAGAGACAATTTATTTAAAGCTTAGATAAAATGCAAATTCTGGCCCAGTCTGATTTAAAACAGAAACAGTGGCAATCCATAACTACATAAGGAGATATGACAGTACTTAAACATTCCCCGAGTTGTACATGTGATGTCTGTATTTGTAGAGGCACAACTAGATTATTCCCTTTAGTTTAAGTCTAAAGAAGCTAAACATGGCTTAGCTTTTCTTGTTCTCCTTTTGACATTTTGTTTAGGCACAATGGCATTAGATTGCATTTCTTTGGGAAATTGTCACCTTATCAGCAATGCCAAATTGATGTTAATATGTGCCCTTTGTGGATGAAGACATGGCTATACTATAATTGGAAAGGAAATTAAATTGACAAAAAATATAATAGAAATCACAACCAGAAAAGTACAGTATGCTTTGAATGCACTTATATGAAATAAGAAAAAAAATGTTTGAATATAAGAGTATAAAATGAAAAAAAAAAAAAAAAAAAAAAAAAAAAAAAAAAAAATACCTTAGTGCTCGGACCTCTGCCACATTGCTCATTACACCCTTGTCTAAAAGGCAAGGAAGGAGGACTGCAACTGTGCGCTGTGCTGTTGTACCCAATGTTTCGCACATTCGTACACATACCTTTGAAGATCAAAACAATTACAAATAGTTTTCTGATCTCATTTTATGAAAAGCAAAATATTTATATAGAATGTACTTGTTAGTTACTAGAAAGTACTGTATACAAAGAAGTTGGACTGACAATATAAAATATTACAAAGTAATTCATTGTAAAATTGAATTCTAATAAATAATAAATATAATTTTACCTTACTTAGTGTTTTTATTGTTAAATCAGCAGCCTTTCGTACAGACTCCTATGAAAAAAAATATATACAGTGTATATTTCTTTTGATGAATAATTTGAGTACCCAAAGAGGAAATAAATTAACATTGCCAAACGTGTTCCATCCGGATCTCATCCAAGCTACATCAGACACAGCATAGGAATCAACCTTGGACAGATCACCAATCCACTGCAGGGTCTGCACACAAGCAAACCCATAACCACACTCACACTCATACTGCGTCAATTTGGATGCAACACGTTTTTGGGGACATGGTAAGATCACTAAGACCTGTAGGAAAATCCACAAAGACATGGAAATTGCATACAAACTCCACACAGAAAACAATGTGAGCAGTAGCCTTACCACTGTGCCGCCTTGAAACAGTAACTGAACATATAAAATACAACTAATACAAATGTAAATTATTTGCCATTACTTAGAGTGTACATAAAGTGAAATATCAACATTAAAGCTGGTATTTCAGTCAAGAGTAATAATAATAATGTGGTTGAAGCATGAGTGGCTGCTGGCTGAACATGTGCACTATGACAGTGTTATAAATGAGATCATTGTGGTCTGAACTACTACTCTGCTCTGGGCTTTTTTTTTTTTTTTTTAATTTTTTTAGGGTAGGTCTGTATTGGCTATCCAGCTCAGTCTAATGTTCAGATGTACCCCAAGGCTTTTCTAACTCTACACCACTTACAGTACATCTCCTTCTCCATTGTGGTGGTCAATCCCTGGGATTCTGACATGCCAAAACTCCACCACCAGTTCTAATGTCTTAGCAACATTTATTTTGTAGTGACAGTACCAGTGCACTGTGGAGGACAAGTGAAAGTCCTCCACTAACTTTCCATACTGATCCAAACAAAAATTTAATATGTACCTAAATTTATCTGTGTAGAAAGTGAACAGAAAGGGAAACAGCAGAGTTTATTGGAGTGTTCACTGGTGTGTATATATAGTGTCTTCACCCCAAAAGATTTTCAGACATTCTGATGGCATATTATCAATTCATTCTATACTGTTATTAGTTAAATCTTTATTGCTTATAGTACTTTCTCAAAAGGCTGGGGCCTCCATATCATCTAAAAAGTTATCTTCTTCCAGACTTTTAGCTACAACATCCACTTTTCCATAATGTTTCTCAGAATATTTTTTCTAATGTATTTTTATAACTTCCATTTAAAATATCATTGTCTTCTCTTACCCAAAAGCTATTTTTCTTCTGCTGTCTCAAATTCTTTGTCAGCTATTTCAGAGTCTTAAAAAATTTAATTGTTTTCTTGGCTCGTTAACCTTAATACAATATTAGTATCCATTCCCTCCGAAGTCTGTTCACCCAGATATGTTTAGATGTTGTGTTTTTTATTTTAGAGTATGTAACAAAATTCTTCAAAGTGTGCTTAAATAAATACATTCATGATACCCTGATCTGTGTTTCCCAAAACATAAAAATATGGGTTTACTTGACACTGATTAAAACAATGAAAGAATAGTGATTACATTTAAACAGTTTGAAAAATAGTAGCAACCAATTACCTTAATGTCATCCCTTACTCTAAACAACGTTTCCCAAATCTCTGGAAGCTGATCAATTATGTCATCCAATTGCCTTCCACGGATTAAGTCATTCAGTGCCAGGCAACTATAGAGAAATAACACTGTAAAATAAGATATTTTGTACACTGCAATAATTATATATATTTTTTTAGATATTTTTATGGTGTTAACTGCTAAGTAGTAGATATTTCAGGAAATAATTTAGCTTTTTCTTTCAAAAATTATCCTTCTTTTATAAAATGATTTTTTTATATAAAATGAAAAATTATCAATATCTTAAAAGGTGGTAAACTTGGAGTACAACTCATACAAGGAAACTCACAAACTGAGTCAAACTAAACAATGATCAAAAAAGAAACACATAATAATAGCATGACTGAGAAATTTGGCTAATTAATCATACAGTTCATGATTCAGCACCTAATATTACCATGGCAAAAGATGTCTTGCTAGCCTACACATATTATCTTAACTACAGAGGCCCCTGAAGTTCAGTCAATCATTTCCTAATGCTTACAATCAAGTATCATCATTTAAAACAATATCATTGTTGGTAACAATTAGTTTTTTAAAGGTACAATTTACAAAATATCGTTCTAAGGGGCTGAAATTCAAATTTAAGGCAACAGTGAGATTACGTGCATGATCTCATTTTGAAAGTGTATTAATGACATAGTCTGCTATCTACAGTGGGTATAGAAAAGAATCACTCGCTTCGAAATACTCCCATTTTTTTGCTTTACAGTCTTAAATGAAAACACACAAATTTTTTCCCAGCTTTACTTACTCAATGCAATCTATAACATTCAAGTAAACATATCACAGCTACAGTTCAAAATAAAAAAAAAAATAAAAAACAAGAAATACTGAGATTAATAAAGGATCACACACACCCCACCCCCACCCAAACAATATTTGTAAACTCAATCAGGTGTAAGTAACCACCATTTCCATTGCAGACCATGGTTACTGGCTCCCACCTGTGATCAACTGTAATCATTGTGATTAGTGAAGCATAAAAAGAGCTGTTCCCTTGCTTGGCAGTGCAACTGACAGCAAACAACTGACTATGGGTGGCAAGCCACTTTAAAGAGATCTCAGGGATAGAGTTGTGGACAGACATAAAGCAGGAGACGGATACAAAAAAATCTCAAAGGTTTTATCAAATCCCAAGAAGCACAGTAAAATCCATAATAAAGAAGTGGCAAGTGTTTGGTACTACTGGGACCCTCCCTGGATCCGTCCGTCCCTCCAAACTAGATGGAAGAGAAAGGAGGAAACTGGTAAAAGAGGCTACCAAGAGGCCAATGGCCACTTTGAAGGATTTTATGGCAAAGAGTGGTCATTGTGTGCATGTGACAACAATTTCACATGCACTCCACAATTGTGGCTTGTTCGGGAGGACCACAAGAAAAAATCCACTTCTCAAGAAAGGCCACATAAAGGCTTGCTTAAGCTTTGCCAGAATGCACCTTGAAGATTCTGATGCCAAGTGGAAAAAGATCTTATGGTCAGATGAGACCAAAATCAAACTATATGGCCTCAATATCAAACGGTACACCTGGCAGAAATCCAGTGTAGCTCACCATCCACACCATGCCTACAGTAAAGCATGGAGGTGGCAGCATCCTGTTATTGGGGCGTTTCTCTGCCACAGGGCCTGGGGCTCTCATTAGCGTATAAGGAAAAATGGATGGGGCAAAATACCGTCAAATTCTTGAGGAAAACCTGCTACCCTCTACCAGAAAGTTGAAGATGGGCAGAATGTTCACCTTTCAACATGACAACGACCCAAAGCACACAGCAAAATTGACCACACAGTGGCTGAAGAAGAAAAAAAGTGAATGTCCTCGTGTGGCCCAGTCAGAGCCCAGACCTAAATCCCATTGAAAACCTGTGGAAAGATTTGAAGATAGCAGTCCACCAACACTCACCATCCAATCTGACTTAACTTGAACATTTCTGTAAAGAAGAGTGAGCAAATACTGCTTAATCTAGATGTGCAAAGCTGATAGACAAGTATCCCTACAGACTCAAGGCTGTCATTAAAGCAAAAGGTGGTTCAACAAAATACTGACATTGGGGGGTAATCCTTTATTAATCTCAGTATGTCTTCTTTTTGATTTTTTATAATTTTTCTGAACTGTAGCTGTGATAAATTTCACTTGGATGTTATAGGTTGCATTGAGTAAGTAAAGCTGAGAAGATATATAGTTATGTGTGTCTTCATTTAAGGCTGTAAAGCAAAAAAATGGGAATATTTCGAAGGGGGTGATTCTTTTCTATGCCCACTGTATCTGGGCTTTAAGGTATTTTTGGAACCTTAACTTGGAAATGCTTTGTCTCAGTTACCAGGACTTGTACTTTTCTTGGTGATTTTTGTGATTCAAATGATTCTCCTGCTTATCTACACGTCAATTCATCAAATTATATAAGTATATCCATATAGATATACATATTTGTAAACATTAATCAATACCTTTACAATGAATAAAAATACAATTTTTGCTTTTAGTACAGGCACATATCATACCTAGATTCACGAACCCTCCATAAGTTGCTGGTCAGGTTAGATATAAGGTCTTGCAAAATCTCTTTTAAATATTTATCCACCTGTACAAGCAAGAAAATCAACAGTTCTAGACACTTATTTCCATACAGTAAACAGTTCATTGGGCAAGCAGTGTTTTCAGATGCTGTTATAAAATTCTTTCCTGACCAAAGATTAACTGTGCAACTCCAACAATTGATTATATACTGAAAACCAATAAATTTCAAATACCTTACACACACATATAAAATGTTTTGTATCTATCTTTGTTTATACATTTATTATTTTTTCTTGACAAATATCAATTATTATTTACCTCAAATAAAAATTGTGGTCTGTAGTTATATTAGACTAAAATTTGTAAAAGTATGGATATGGCTATAACATACACAACAGTATTTTTTACAGGAAGGCTTTGTTTCAGCTGATTTTAGAAGTGCCTTCAATGTCAACCAATGACAGAAGAGTAACCACAGAGTATATACAGCATTGCATTACAAATAGGAGACAACAATCTGCAGTTAATGTCAAGGTAAAAGAAGTGGTGCATAACTTACTAGCACTCAACCAAAATGTTTCCTAAAGGCATTCATTCATAAGTGTATAGATTGCTAGTACTAAGTGTACGGAATAGACAGTGGACTAAACAACGAAGTAATGAATTTAAAATCTCTCTAATAAAAATAATTTTAGAAAAATAAAAGGTGATCCCTTGTATTTTATTTAATATGATCATTGCAGCAGACAAATAAACAGTATTCTCTAAATCAGGTCACAGTTTATATACCCCTTTAGAAAATGCACTTGGAAAGCTAGTCTGTTAGGCTAACTACAGTTTATTGTGCTTATTTTGTGTTGAATACAGTCTTGTAACGTTAAGTTTCAAATGTTCAAAAGGTATTTATTGGTAAAAGGTATATATTTGCAAGGTACTTGCACTTCCTCTTTTGATAGTGTCACCAAAGCCAAACTGCCTAATCACACCAAAGCCAAACTGACCATGCACACATACATATGTTAATGTTTTGTTACATAGAAGATATAACTCCAGAAAGTGGAAGTAACAGAGTAACTATAATGTTTTAGTTACCTCTAAGGTTTTTTCTTTACTTTATCAATAATTATTTCTCTATATGAAAAGTATTTCTGTTTGGTAGTTTACTTATTACTATTTTTAACATTAATTTCCAGAATATATCTTGAATAATTACAACTAAATTTTAAATACAAATACAATTTGTTTCAAGATAGTTTTTCAATAATATGGTAAAAACATTTCTTTGTATATATTATGTAGTTTGATGTGGGAATTTTACAGGTAAATTTTATTTTGATTCACTGTCATTTGGAAAATGTTTCTTCATTCACAAAAATTTTAAATGAATGTCTACTTCCTATTTGTTAACATAAAAATATGAGTACATAACATAACAAAGACATGCAAACTTACAGCTGTTTTGTCAGTAACAAGAGCATCCCAGATACTCGTCATTGCCTGTCGAATGGACAAGTTTGGATCAAACTGATATCGATAGAGACGGGGAACAATTTGGGGCAGAAAAGGAGCCAACTGTTCTCCAGCCTTCAGTGCAATCATATTAAAGCCAAATGCAGCTCCCTATAATGAAAGTTAAACTCATGTCATAAAGTCTCATTTTAAATGACTACTAAAATATAAACTACATCCAAAGCAAATAATATCCTCACAAATTTCTGGCCAATAGTAATCATATTTAAAAAAAAAAAAAAAAAAAAAGATACCTTTCGTGTATTCCACATGGCATGATGATTAGCCAGATTCATGAATTTGTAAACTAAATCAGGTTGATTAAGATCACTAGCCAGTGCACATAGTTCTTTATACGTGGATAAGCCTTCACTAAAAAAAAAAAAAAAAAAAGAAAAAGAAAACTTGTTATTTCAAAATGCAAAATTAATACATCTCTTATGTACAAAAATGCATGTACAAATACTGTGCATATGCATTTGGGTGATATTTTATGTATATATATATATATATATATATATAAAATCTTCATTTGGATCTTGATCTTTGTTTGTCCACGAATGAATTAGAAGAAGAAGCACTAGATGGCAGTAGAGAGACAGCTAAAACATAGGCATTGCATTAAGAATCTCCTCCAGGCTTATACTACTGAAGAATGTAGTACTCCTGTCACACCTCAAAACACAGACATTCAAACTAAACAAATTGTTGTGCTTTAAATTAACTAAAGAGATCTTAATTTAGATCTTGATCTTTGTTTGTCCGCGAATTCCACACATGCGTAGACCACCTTCCAGTTCAACAATGTGCCGGAATAACGAAAGGGGTGGTGGACAGTGTTACGCTGGTTAGCTCCTGAGGCCTGGTTAGAGAATGAGATTGCCGAAGATAAAAGGTACGTGCCTACGTAACATATGAATGAATGAAAGGCAGTGGGTAAAATGAATGACAACGTAACAACACGTTCCGAAAATTATTATTGTTACGTTGTAGCCGGCGAGTGCTGCGCGTCTCACAGTTGTACCATGGCTTGCTCACATGTCAGTGAAGTGATCCCTATTTATGCTTTAAAGAGCCTGGATACCTATGTGGCCCCCTTTTATAACCATTGCTCCATGTATATTGCCTTACTCTTTGGATTGCCACAAAGCAACCTGCGAGATTGGAGAAAGGTTGAGAAGAGATCGTGAGAGGAAACGACAGCGTCGTGAAAACGAGACGAACTGTGAACGGACAGAAGCAGAAATGCTCCTACACAACCACATAATTACGATTCGGACAGTGATTCTGAGTAGGCCGTTCCTATCGAATCAATGTCCAAGGGTTTTCTTTTGTAATTTTGTTTCCCTTATAAAAAATAATAATGCTGTGCAACGAAGGGCCCAGTTCACGACTGGCAGCCGCGTTTAAACAGGGAGCTCTTCACGGACATCTTTAACACGCGCAACGTAGTTGGGCGCACATGGCTAGTGTGTATATATATATATATATATATATATATATATATATATATATATATATACATACACACACACACACACACATATATATTTGCAGTTAGAGATCCACAAAGGGAGCAAATAAGTCATGTATCTTAATATAGCTTTTATTCCTAAGCTTTTGACAACCTGTCAGGTGTTATCATCAGAGGAAAATGATTAGACATACAAGAATCAAAGGCAATATATAGCAGGTGAAGGGTAGGGGTGGAAGGGGGGTTGGATTAATAAGGTGGGATTCGGAAGGTATTGGTCAAAAAGTCTTTTTTATTATTTGGATGTTCTTCTTTTTAAGCCTGCATATGCTGGGTTCAAGCCTAAGTGACTGTTAATGGCGTTTTCATTAGAGACCCACGATTCAGCCAGCTCTCTGGCACTCTTAGTATTGGCCATGAATTTTACTTTCACAGTATCCCAGGTAAACGTGTGTCCAGTGGAACTTGTGTGTAAATCACAGACCATGGGTCTTTCCTTCTGTTTGTATGTTAGACTGTTTACACAAGAATGGGCCAAATGTATCCATGATACAATCTCCAAAAGACATAAATCCAAACGTGACATACTCAAAAAAAAAAAATAGAATAAATTCACTGGAAATGTGCATAATAATGAACCACAATCCGGAGTATGCAACTTCTTCAAAAGACAGCTTTCCACCACAGAACAAAATGTTCCTGCCAGGGGTTGAACTTTAATCACAAAGGCACCATCGATATGAACTTCCTAGGCTCTCTGGAACACATCATTCAAACTGGAAAGACACCAGCAGACAATGCATAGGAAATAAGGTGCGCCACAGCCAGTGAGTTATTCACAAGACATCTGACTGTCCAAATTTCTAAAAAAAAGAACAGAAGGCTTCAGGATCGCTATGGAATGACTACACCAGTCGACAAAGTAAGCGCAACAGTTGTAGTGGACAAAGAGCAATATGTTACCACAATTGAGGAAATCCTCTCTCACACCACCACCTATGAGCAATTAACCAGCGACCCTACAAAAACCACCTTAAATAAAAACAAAACCACCCTGGGTAAACTCTGAAATAATGACTGTTAAAAGATTACTGTAAAATGTAATCGAATGATGCGATCTGCCTGGCATTCTATGGCCTCCCAAAAATCCACAAAACCCCTTTAAAATTCAGACCTGTGGTCCGCCTAATAGGTGGACAAACTTACACCTTATCTAAAAGACTTTCATATGCACAAACATTTGACATATGACTTGGATTACTCTGTTAATAGCGCTGAGATGGCATTACAGCGCCTGAAGAATGTATCCATATACCACAACACATACCTACACATAGAGAGAGCACATACAATGCATCAAGGAAATAATGGATTTTAAATGGCAGTGACAGTTTTTCACTGAAAAATGCTGACATGGGAAATCCTCCATTGATTGTATGCTGCTATTCAATTTAACAATTTATTGCCTATGGATAACAGCAACAAATCAATTACTAAAAATTAGTGCAGATCTCAAACCTAACATACAGTATACTCAAAACTATATATATCTCTCTATTATATAAAAAAAATCTTGGGTCGAGAAGAGACTTTTTCAGAGAGACGAGACAAGACATTTTCAGATAGATAATTTCACGTTCTGCGAGAAGAGACTTTGTGCCAAGAGATGATTTGAAAATGTAACAGGTCCAGGCGGGGGCGGAAATAAAAGACAAACAGTAGAATACAACAAAGAGTAGAATAGGTTCAAAAACGTTGGTGCGATACACATGCAGAGCAGGTTAGAGATTATGAAAGTACTAAATTTCGAAAGTCTCAAAAAACTGGTAGTAAAGACTGCATTAGCAGTAAAAAATGGAAATTATTACTTGGTGAAATAATGGAAGAGCGAAAAGAGATCGAATATATGGACATAGGTGATATGACAGAAGTATGTAGATATTGTTTGGCTTTAAACTTTAAGTCGAAGACTTGTAGATCATCTAATTCGTGTTGCCATCAGGGAAAAGTAGTGTTTCTTCCAAATGAAGAGACCTATCAGCAAGAATTAAAAGATTTATTGTTTGGTGAAAGTGAAATCCACATATGCAAGCGGCAGAGATGCAAAGTTGCGGGCGTGTGGAGCAGGCCGGAGGGTTGGCGAGCAAAGCGAGCAGGGGTTGAAGCCCCCCAGTATATATATATATATATATATATATACACACACATACACACAGTGATCCCTCGCTATATCGCGCTTCGACTTTCGCGGCTTCACTCCATCGCGGATTTTAAATGTAAGCATATCTAAATATATATCACGGATTTTTCGCTGGTTCGCGGATTTCTGCGGACAATGGGGCTTTTAATTTATGGTACATGCTTCCTCTGTTTGTTTGCCCAGTTGATTTCATACAAGGGATGCTATTGGCGGATGGCTGAGAAGCTACCCAATCAGGGCACGTATTACGTATTAAATAAAACTCCTCAATGATATACAATATGCTTCCCGTGTGGTGCTTCGCACACTTCAAAGTTCTAACAGCCCGTATTGATTTTTGATTGTTTGCTTTTCTCTGTCTCTCTCACTCTCTCTGACATTCTCTGCTCCTGACGGAGGGGGTGTGAGCAGAGGGGCTGTTTGCTTAGAAGATACGGACAATCCTCTAAAAAATGCGGCTGCTTTATCACGGTGCTTCGTTTACTTAAAAGCCCAACAGCCCTATTGATTTTTGATTGTTTACTTTTCTCGCTCTGCCTCTCTCTCTCTCTCTGACATTCTCTGCTCCTGACGGCACTCCTTTGAAGAAAGATATGTTTGCATTCTTTTAATTGTGAGAAAGAACAGTCATCTCTGTCTTGTCATGGAGCACAGTTTAAACTTTTGACTAAAGGGTGTTATTTCATGTCTAGAGGGCTCTAATAATGTTAAAAAAACGTATTTAGAAGATCGTAAACAGGTTTTCTATGCTCTAAACTGCGAAAATATTGGATTTATAAATAAAGAATCCTACTTCGTGGAAATTCATTTATCTGTCTGGAGCGGATTAACCGCAATAAACGAAGGGTTTACTGTATAACTGTGCGAAGAATATTTATAAACAGTTTCTAAGGGCTTAAAATATTTAAAAATAACCATACAAACATATGGTTTCTACTTCGCGGATTTTCACCTATCGCGGGGGGTTCTGGAACGCAACCCCTGCGATCGAGGAGGGATTACTGTATATATAAAAAAAAAAACCTATACTCATTTTTTAGGGGTATACCAAACAACACTGACCAAAGTCAATCATTCCACATTTTAACTTACTCTAAAAAAGAATACATTAAGTATCTTTTTAATAAATTAATAAAAAATAAAACCACATTTAGTCTAGGCAGAAAGCAATAGTTTAATTCACAAAACAAATAAGGGGACTATTTTTCCTGTAAATGCAATGACCAGTCAAACAGAACAAAAACCATTTATCACAAGAATCTGAAAAAAAAACTAGAATGTGGAGATATAGCTTATATCATTTCTTACTTCTATCTAAAATTATAAATGGAAGGAGGAAAAAAAAAAAAAAAAAAAAACAACACAAACTTACCCATCAGGGGTTTTTCCCAGCAAACCACCCTGAAAAACCTCTGTGTCTTGGGATACACTGTGTCTGACCCTTCAGGGAAATAAAACAATCTTTTGTAAAAAAAAAAAAAAAAAAAAGGAAAGAAAGAAAGAAAGAAAAAAAGGATACATAAAGAGAAAAGTTCATTTTTCTTTCTGATTACTTGTTACAGGGCAATATGCCAACAGTGACAATTCAAGTATGTGTCAATGTGGTTAACATACAGAATTAAAAAAATGCTAAAATATTTTACCTATAGTTGTACATAAAAATATGTTTGAAACAGTACAAATAGCAGAATTATTACTATATTAATAATAGCATCACAGCAAGTGAACCATACCGCTTTCCTGTCATGAGTGTTTCTACCAAAGTGGACACCAATTCCTGCTGGTCCTGTTCACTTCCCAGCTCATAAACCAATCCAAGACCCTTAGAAGCAACATCTTGACTCAACTCTGACAGGAAAATACAAAAATATAGAAAAATAAGACAAAATACACAAAAGGCTTTACCACAGTTCCACAGAAGAGAGCACATAGCTTTAATTAATAGAAAATTGAAGAGAACAAAAAATACAAAGATTGTGTAGTTATAAAAGTGAACCTATGGTAGTGAACACATTACATCTTTAGTTATTTTTTTGTATTTCTGCCCTGTAAGAAACTAATTTTGCAGTATGGTCACATGGAGCAGAACTATGATGGTCCATGGCTATAGTAGAAATCAATATATAATGCATACTTGAAATCTACAGTACATACTAATGACACTGCACTATAGAAAAAAGCTGTTAAAATCAAATCTGGGAAAATACATGAAAACAAACCCAAACTCTCAATAAACTGAGGAGAAAAGGCAGACTTTCAAACATTAAACAGCAAACTTATCCACTCTTCGCAGTCTCACAGTACCTACTAAAATTATAATGAGATACTTACCATCAGGATCAGATAAAATTGAAATAAATGCTGTCTGTATTTCTTTTAGATGAGTCTGGAAAATATTAATAATTTGGGAATTTTAGAGAGACATTAATATTAGTTTGAAAACATTCTACATTCATAATTAATTTAACATACCAAAGCATTGGCTGTGGCAAAACAGCTGAAACACAAAGTACACAAAAAAAGGAAAAAAGCAAAGAAAAAGTGGGTACTAGGGGCCATTTAATAGCTTCTGCCCTAAAAAATGGTAGCACATGGTTCTGGATTTAGAAAGACTGGGACCTTGTTGTCTATATAAGGCAGACAATGTGGAAATGTACATGTGTATGTACTGAATACATCATCATCTTGCTTTCTATTTTCTTTGGAAATAGTACCCATAAATGAGGAACAGCCTTTTTAAATGAACAGATCACACTTGGTCAACAAAAAGATTTTAAATTCCTTACTAAGCAGTCAAAGTTATAAAAAGAGTAACTAATAAACAAAAATATCATACAATACCTATTGTATTGTAAGCAACATTTTGATCACTTAGAGAACAATCATTTTATTAATGAAATGATTTAGCAAACATCTAAACGAAAGATTAATTTTTGAAGCAACAAAGGCACATTATCATGGTTTTCTACCCTTGAAAATAATGTTTTTTTCCACATACACATGTGTGCATTATAAACACATACATGTTTATTGTTTTGCCCAAAGTAGAACTGTATCTACATAACACACCGATACAATATTACCCACTCCATTTACCCATTTTAAATAGTGTAAATTCATATTTTCTAATGTTTAAAAACAACAAATACTAGCAAAAAGAGAAGAAACCTTAGAATGACACTTACCTTAATCTCTTTGTGTTGATTAAGCTTTTTTACCAGTGACAGCAACCAGATACAAGAAGCCTGTCGGACATGAGGATTAGGACTGACAACATGTTTGTTGAGAATCTCATCCAGTACCCATGAAACAACATCATTCAACTTAACTCCTAAACAGAAAAATAAGAATGATGTTAAAAATCTCCAAAGAGTTACCATTTAAAAAAAATCCTTAATTAAGGAAACTTTACCTTTTGGAGTTGTATACTGCTCCTCTGTACAGGTCCACACATTTCGTGCAGCTACAGAAACAGTCCCTACAGCAGCAACAGTTATTGTTTCTCCAACTGTGAATTGTACTTCTACTTGCTTAGGCTAGAAATGGTGAAATTATAATTTTAACTGAAGGCTCAAAACAACATATCCACAACAGGCAAAACTGAAGCAAAAGAAATAGCTCAATCATCAAAAGTACACTTTTCTGCAAATTTACCCCAGTTTTTTTTTTTCCTTTTTTAATTTATTTATGGAGAATACATGAAGTAAACTGAAAAGAGGACAGTTTGTATTGTAAATGTCATTATTCTTTATTAGAGTGGAAATAAATTAAAAGTCAGCACCAGAAAATAGCTTATTTTAAAATGTGTATTTAAAATGGATGAACATAAATATTTTTGGAGTTTTGATACAAGCAAATAAGTATTCAGGATATAGAAGTTTGAAATTGACATTAAAAAGGCTGACTGTACACATGATACTTTTTCATAAACCAATTATTTTACAGCAATAAAGCATTACCTCCACTGACTCCATAAGTCCTTGTAACAATTTTTTCTGATGTGGAAATTCACCATCACCAACTGGAAAAAAACCCAGTGCCTGTATGGCTCGTTCCTTCATCTGAAACAAGTTGTAGAAAAACAAAATAAAAACATTAATAGATGGATGGATGGATGTTTGTATCATTCTGCTAGAAACAATTCTATAAGACAAAATAATAGATTCAGTTTTGCCTTAGAGGTCTTGCTTTAGAGTTGTGTCAAAGTAACAGATTACTAATTAAAATTAGTAAAAATCTGGGATGCCATTCATTAAATTGCTAATATATACAAACCCGTTTTCAGACATGCTGTCAGACACCTGTTTCACTGTGCAAGTTTTGGGAATATGCCCTACTCTGACCTTACTGGAATAAAATATCTGCTTATCACAATGAATAATAATATTTCAGCAGCTTTGTTTGGGGTAACAACATGTGGGACATTACTGCTTAATATTTTGTGATAACTTACAGTATTCTACATTGCTAGCACAAACTTAATTTGTTCCAAGTGAAAGAATCTTAAATGATGACCCTCTACAAATGTACACTTAGATACATTATCAGAAATTGTGTCATTAAGGACTTTCACAGTTCTCTCAAATTAACAAAAACAAAAAAAATAAATAATTGAGGATCACAGTTCACCCAGGAACATGGAGATTAAGATATAGACCTTGGTACATTGAAAACATCTCTTTAATGATCTTCTTGCTAGTGTAACATACTTCATAGGAAATATTCAAATTTTAAACACTGCTTTACCCGAAAGCTATTGTCAAGGAGTACTAAATTGAAATATAAATAAGTGGTTGCACCAAACTTGCCTTATGGGTCTCTTTACCAGATTGTACTTTGGCAAGTAAGGTCTCCACCAGAGACAACTTTGTGAAACCAGTCCCTTCTGCAGGGATTAAGAGAGATCCATTCCTTCCAATCTCTCCCAGTGCAGTGCAAGCTGCAATGACTAAACTAGGGGAAGGGCTGTCAAGAAAAGACCCTAGGAAAAATGACAGTTAAATGTTATTGAATGTTTTACAAATTGTTAAACAGTTACAAGCATTTCCTTCAACTAAGAAAATCTTTAGTTGATGACTCGGCAATGTTCTATTCTGGCAGTGATTTTACCAGGTTTTAATCTACAGCAAGGTATCTCAGTCATTCTCCCTATTAATCACTATTAAATGACAGTTTCAATATACAGTAAGTGCCTTGTACTACATCTCCTTACTGCCCAGCAGCCCCCAATTCTAATCTACTCTTACTTTTGTACTGTAATGGAAAATTTTATGTGTATTTCTCCAGAGAGATAACACATATTCATTCACAAAATATTTCCTTGTTAAAAACATTACTTTAAAGAAAATAAATTTCTTGAACACGTACACTTATGTGTATTTCTTTAAGAAATGTTGATTTTTGTATTAGCTTGCAGATTTGAATGCTACATATAGTAATGTATATTTTAAAACAAGAGTCACTGCAAAGCATATATAGATGTGTATCATCTATATAGAAAGCATAAGAGAATTACTTTATTGTCCAATGTATTTTGGCTTTGCAAGATGGACTCCTAAAATATTGCAGAGATTTGACAGAACCTACATTTTGTACACATTACTAAAACTTAATTTTTCTTAAATAAGCCAACCAATGAACCTCTTAAATTTGCAACATTTCTCAACAATTCCTTTATTAGAGTCTAGTCTGGAAATATGTCTCTCTCTAAATTACCTTTTAAAGTTTAACTTTACTGCAACATCTTACCTTTTAAACAAGCAGACTTACTAGGTGTGAATGTTCACAACCGTAGCTGTTTAAAAATGCTAATAAGAACAAAATGATCTTCTAACAAAGTAATATTTTTTGTTCAGCAATCAAAAGTTCCAAAATGACTAATGCAAATGAACCATAATTACCAATTGTGCTTGTGATCATCTGAATCAATTCATCATCTCCAAGTTGACTTTTCATCATTGGGGCCATATGGAACTGCGGGCTTTCTGAAAGTTTGTGGCTGGCCAAGTGTCTACCAATCATATAGCCCAATGCCAGAATGGCTCCATGTTGAGTTTCTGGATTCTAAAGAAACAAAATTGGACAAAATTGAAATTTGAGTAAAAAAAGTAATAATAAAGAAAATCAAACTATTTCATTAAACAATAAAGCAAAGGAAAATGAAAACAAAACTGTTGGCCTTTATTACAATGATGCATATCATCTCTCTGACATTCTTAACACCAAGTACTTTCAGGCAACAAATTATTTAGAAATATATAAGAAATACTTCTGGGTCTCTTTTATGATTAACTGTGATACACCTTTATAGTGCTTCAAGGTTGATTAAGTTTGTCCCTTTAATTTTAAGCAAATTCGTTAAGTTTTTTTTTTTTTTTAGCAATTATAGTGTGTATTTTGGGTGGGGGTTGTTGTTTATACAATACAATATGTATTTATTCATTTACTTATTAAGCTGCTGGAAATATCTAAACATTCCCTTTGGTACAAATAAAATACTACCTATCAATCTAAAAGCTTTTTAAACAATTTCAAAAAAGTGAACTACCAATATGAAGCTTAAACCAAAAAACTTTTTTAACACTTAAATATGTTATCTCACTGTTCCAGAACCTTATGTGGAAATCCTGGCTACGGCTTTTTATGTGGAATTTACACTTTTTCCAAGTGAAGTGCACAAAATTGAATAGCCTGTTAAGTATAACCTCTTCTAGTTTTCTTTATGTAAATAATACTCTTTTTATCTAACCTTATTCTTATTGGACATGTGGAGGACAAAAACAATATGTTTACATCTTATTAAGAGTGTTATTTTGCAAGAATAAATGATTTCTAGAGAGAAAGTGAGAATCAGTCCAGTCGGATAGCTCCAAATGGATTGTTACTATAGCCTGCATCTTCAGCAGTAAGACAATGTGCACTAACTGCTATACTAAGAGACAGTATCTACTGATGATTCTAGAGATGACTGCTTTTTGTAAATATTTTTCAATTGTTACAATAAATAATAAAGATTTACTTTGTTTTACTAAAGTTAAAGCTGTGTAGAACGATAATGTCTATTGATGACTGAAATGCAACAGTACTGCCAATGTTAGCCAAACAGGCAAATGACAGTAGTAGCCAAAAGTTATAGTAATGACAGAAATGTGTTTTGAAAAATTTGTGGCTTAATTTTTTATGATGGCAATTCACATTGTTTTTATATTATTATGCAGAGTGATCAGATGCATATGAATTTATTGCAAAGAGCTTTATTAGCAAAAAAACGTTAACGTTAACTGTATCACAAAAACCCATTTTCACTTATTTTGGCCCTGGCACAAAATGATCAGCTAAATGTGTCCAGCAAATGCCAGGACTGTCTCCTCTTACAGAAATAACGATAAACACTTGGAATAAGCTACCAAGTAGTGTGGTAGACAGTAAGACGTTAGGGACTTTCAAAACTTGACGATGTTTTTTTTGGAAGAAATAAGTGGATAGGACTGGTGAGCTTTGTTAGGCTGAATGGCCTCTTCTCTTCCAGATTGTTCTAATATCTGAGCAGGCAAAAAGGAGATTGTAATTCAAGCAAGTGCCTACAGATGAAGGTGATATAGCTCATCAAATCTATACTAATAAAAGGCAAAGCCCTCACTGACTGACTGACTGACTGACTGACTGACTGACTCACTCACTCACTCACTACTAATTCTCCAACTTCCCATGTAGGTAGAAAGCTGAAATTTGGCAGGCTTATTCCTTACAGCTTACTTACAAAAGTTAAGCAGGTTTCATTTCGAAATTCTACACGTAACGGTCATAACGGTCGATAACAGACGACAATGTCCGCCATGTTGAACTTTCTTATTTATGGCCCCATCTTCACGAAATTTGGTAGGCGGCTTCCCTGCGCTAACCAAAACCGATGTACTTACTTATTTCGATGGTATGACGCCACTATCGGCCGCCATATTGAACTTTCCAACGTCACCAATTTTCAAACTTCCCGTGTAGGTAGAAGGCTGACCCCATCTTCACAAAATTTGGTAGGTGGCTTCCCTGCTCTAACCAAAACCGATGTATGTACTTATTTCGGTGGTATGACGCAACTGTCGGCTGCCATATTGAATTTTCCAAACGTCACTAATTCTCCAACTTCCCGTGTAGGTAGAAGGCTGAAATT
>JANRMT010062837.1:59920442-59964675 GCA_026402145.1 Polypterus bichir lapradei
GTCACTAATTCTCCAACTTCCCGTGTAGGTAGAAGGCTGAAATTTGGTACTTATTTCGGTGGTATGATGCCACTGTCGGCCGCCATACTGAACTTTTAATGGAAACTGATGTCCGTACTTACTTCGTTGGTATGACACCACTGTCGGCCGCCATATTGAACTTTCCAACGTCACTAATTCTCCAACATCCCGTATAGGTAGAAGGCTAAAATTTGGCAGGCTCATTCCTTACAGCTTACTTACAACAGTTAAGCAGGTTTCATTTCGAAATTCTACGCGTAACGGTCATAACGGTCAACAGTGTCCGCCATGTTGAACTTTCTTATTTACGGCCCCATCTTCACGAAATTTGGTAGGCGGCTTCCCTGCACTAACCAAAACCAATGTACGTACTTATTTCGGTGGTATGATGCCACTGTCGGCCGCCATATTGAACTTTTCAACAGTCTTTGTTACTTATGGGCCCATCTTCAAGAAATTTGGTACACGGGTTCCCAACGCGAACTGAATCCTACTTACGTACATATATATGTCCATAGCCTGCACCTCGGTCACCATGTGAAGTGGCATTGGGTCCCCCATCCCAACGCCTCCCACGTTGTTGGCTGCCTGCCTATATAAGACCGTCCGTCGCTCCGGTCTCTACATTCCCTTCCTTGCTTCGCCACGGGATTCACGTCTCCCTACTGATAACTACAGCCTTTTTGTTTAATCCACGGCTTCTCCGCTGTTTTATTGTTTGTTTATTACAATTATAGTTATTGTATAGGTATTTTACACTTACTTTACATTGCTCAGGTATCCATTTCCTTTATCATTCCAACCCCCATTACCATGTCTATCGAGATGATCACTATCGATCAAAGAAGTGTCACTTACCGAGTGGTTTCCATGCCCGGAGATAGCACCTACCTTTTCCATTCTCTTTCTTACATATTGCACGGCCATATCAGGCTCACTCTTTATATCCGGAGGAACCTTCTGTCTTATGTATTCAATGACTGGGACAGGTTCAAGGTGTGGACTGATGACGGTACAGGAGATAATTATACTACACAGGAGCACTATAAGAGTGAAATGCTGAAGCCCTTCACCTATGGTTCTGCATGTGAGTTGATGGCTGCCGCTGAATTGTTCGGTTGTCGCTTTCAAGTGTACCGAAATGGCCAAATATTTTACACCTTTTGACAACTGCCAATGCCTCTTAAACATCTTAGATTCACAGGTGACGATTTCAGTAGTGGACACTTTGATGTTTATGAATGTTTAAACTCTCAAAAACTGGATGTGATTTTATCGATGAAACCGGTTGTGTGCTTACAACGCTTGACAGATGCCAAATGTCACTTCAACACAACAAATCCTGCAAATACTGTCGTAATTGACACAAACCATGAAACTCAAACCGATTATGACAGAAGCAATCCAAGCTGTGAGATTTGAGACAAGATTACTGTTCACATTGACAACTGTAAGTTACATGCTCAAGAGTAAGCTCAGCGCACTGCTTGGTCATGTTACAACCGGAGGGCCGAACTGACAATGTGGTATACAAAGAAATCCTTAACAAATAATTATTGGTATATTTTCCCTCAGTTTAAAAAGGTTTCATTTTCTTCTTAATAAAAATTTTAATGCAGTACTTGGACGCTGCAAAGCGCGGGTATTTTGCTAGTGATATATAAAAGTGACATGCTGCAATTATTCTCATAATCTAACCAGCAATAATTCAGGTTTGTCAAGTAGAAAAAGTAAGTCTTTATCACCTATTCAGACCTATAAAATTAGAATCGGGAGTTCCAGCTGAGGGACCAAAAATTGAAACCAACTTAGGGAATAGGTAGGTGAACCCTGTCTTATTTAAACCTCATTTATCGAGTGTGTGATGTTTTTTCTGCTCTTGACATGTGGGGTGCTATCATGCCAAGATCAAAAGTGCTCTTAGAAAAAAATTATCCAATTATTTGAAATCAATCATTTCACTGTAAGGAAAATCATCTAGAAGTGGCATAGATTTCAAACGAATGAGAATTTGACCAGGAATGGACGACCCAGAAAACTCAGCCTAAGAAATGTCTGTTTAGTTTTAAATATAGTTCATGTGTACATTTTGTCATGTATTACTTAAACATGAAAAAGTTTCTATTTTAACAATTTGTTTACATAGATTGTTTAGACACAAAACGCACATCAAGTTATTTCCCCTTACAATTCTGATTATCTCACTCCCAGATAATCAATCAAGGCAGGAACTGGGAGAACTTCTTGGCCGTTCTGAGGAGATGGGGGTATGGTATAAAGCTGCTTTCTGCTTGGGCTTATCGACACATTTAGTAGACGAGAGGTTGACGGAGAGGTGCAAAGGGATTTAAGATGGAATTATGAGTTTTTTCATTGGCTCTGGTAATTCTAGTGTTAATCCCATCGAGAACCTATGGTCAGTTCTCAAAAAGCAGGTGGACAAGCAGAACCCCACAAATTGTGATCAACTCCAAGCACTAAAAAGGCAAGAATGGGTCAACATCAACCACGATTTGGCCCAGAGGCAGACATCCAGAATGCCAGAGCGAATTGTAGAAGTTATGAAGAAGAAGGGTCAAAACTGTAAATAGTGAATCTTTAAATAAATTTGATGTATTTGCCAATAAAAAACTGAACTTACGAAACATTTATAATTGTTCTTCAGTATATCATAGAAACATGTACAAAAAATAATCTGAAAATGCTGAAGGAACAAAGTTTGCAAAATACAGCATTTATGTAACTGCCAAAACTTTTGGCCACTACTCTAGACAAATAGTAGGATGAAACTAATATTAGTAATATTGACTTAATAATGTATCCAAAATACAGAGGATTCCAGTTTGGACTTATATATAGAGAAAACATGGGTACTAACTCCAACCCATGGCTTGCTACTTTTCTAATATAATAGACTACTTGAAAACTAATTCTTGCAATCACAGGAGTATGAACTACTATACCTGATGTGAAATTTCTACTGCCATATGCTCAGGTTTCGTATTTACTATTACTGTCTATCAGCTAAGAAGTAAAAACTCATGTAAGGTTCATTCCACGATGGTAAGAAGATACTGACTAATGCGACATGCTGAAAACTTGGTGACATTTTTATTTCCATTAATAATATCTAAAAGGTAAATTAAATTTTAAGGTTAGTAACCTGCATAAAACAGTAAACTTAAGTACACGAAACAGAGAGATAATAGACTAATGAACTTACATGATTATCTTTTGTAATCTTAATAAGGTTCTCCAAAGCAGTTTTCAATTCATTTCCATGCATAGTTGATACAACAACAGCATACAGCTGGGCAGCCAACTCTCTCATATCTTCTTTATTTGTATTCATTAGGGACTAAAAACGTAAGTAATATTAGAAGTGACAGTATACTAAAAAGGTAACAAAACCTATGCAATTTTTCAATGTCCTTAAGATTTAATAACTTCATCCAAATGTATGCCTTCTTTAATTATTATTAATTGCACTTGCAACAATTATTTGTTAATTTACTGTATATTTAAGAATTTTGTAATTTCCTGGTCATGAAAAATTCTAATCAGACAGCTTCCTATGCTTGTATAAACATGGGAAAAATATTTACAATAGATTGCTGGGATGTTCTCTAACTTCCCCATGACTGTGCTCTGGATAAGTGGGGTTGGAAGCTAGATGAATCGATGTATGGGAAGAAAGTTATATTAATTAGTGATTATCAGTTTAATAAAATAGTTTTACAACATCAAACTGCATATGTGGGGAAGAGGAATCCAGCTTGGGGTAAAATAAATACAGCTAGAATTAAAAAGAAAATAGAAACAGTAGCAAAAAGAATAGTATCATTTTACCTTTATCCAATCAATTTTGTCAGTGAAACCAACAGCGAGCTCTTCAGGACAAACTGAAACCACTTCCAGCAAGCAGTACATTACTGGCACACCTAAAAAAGAACATAAATCAAGTTTAAAAAAAAAAAGTCATCAAGCAATTATGATGTCAACTGCAAGCCACATATATATATAAAATAAAAAAGTATAAATACATTGGACAAAAAACTTAGGAATGACATTCTGCATCAGTACACAATACATTTACATTGTAAAACTTACCTCCCGTGGCAGAAACCAGCTGATGCAGAAGTTCCACATAGATCAAAACAGGATTTAAATTGGACACTCTGTTTGATGGGAATGAATCATCTTGTGTTTTAGTAAGCAGGTTTTTAATATACCGGGCTATGACAGGAGCATTATCTTGCATGTCAGCTATACTCTGTGAGGTGGGCATAGCTCCAGCACTGTAGGCAAGGCACATTCTTAAATATAAGATAATCTGAAATAGAAAATAAAGGTGCATCTAATTATAAAACACTCATTATGCAAAGCAATACATTTCCCTGACATTTGTCTTAACATAATTTTCAAAAATACAATTCTTTAAGATATTCCAAAAAAATAAAAAATAAAAGAGTAATGGATGAGCCCTGGGGAACCATCTATATAAAAGTATCTGTGCTACCAGACTAAAATGGGGTGAAATCTAAGTACTCATTGTAGACCACAGCATATTCAATGTTAACATTAGCAGTGCATCATCTATTTTTTTGTAATGTCAAATTTTTGTAATGCATATAGTTTAAAAAAAAAAAGCACTGTAGTTTTCTTTCCAACAGATGGCACCCTACAAACACTAGCACTGCTTTTATGATTCTTATACCAAAAGGCATATAACTAAGACATAGCAACCAAATGGATACACAGACAAACACTTGTTTAAATATATATATATGTATTTCAAGTTTATTAGGAATTAGATTGCTGAATTACTTTAGCCTAGACTAGATCACAAATACAAGCGGTAGAAACAAGCTTCCTTCCCTGGGTGTCTGGGCTCAGCCTTAGTGATAGGGAGAGGAGTGCACACATTCAGGAAGAGCTAAAAGTACAGCCACTGCTCCTCTGCATCTAAATAAGTCAGTTGAGGTGGTTCAGGCATCTGAACAGGATGCCACCTGGACACCTACTTGAGGCAGTGTTACGGACATGTTCAACTGGGAGGAGGCACAGGGACAGACCTAGGACATACTGGAGAGATTATATGTCTCAGCTGTCCTTTGAGTGCCTCAGTATCTTCCTGGAAGAGTTGATGGAAAAAGGGATGTCTAAGCATCTTTGATCTGACTGCTGATCCCACAAACCTGGCCCGGATCCACGTCAGAAAAAGGATCAATGGATGATTGTTACTATGGAATGTGGTATATGTTACCAAAACGGGATGGGGCTTGGGGTCTGGTGACTATCTCTTACTGTGTTGCATAATCAGTAATGAAACAAAGTCATTCACCTATTTACAGCAGACTGAGTTGAGGCTATTCATACTTATGGCCGAGGTCCATAGGAAAACAAATGTGTAATTTGTAATGTTCTAGAGATTGTCAAAACCACCTGCTACAGGATGCAAAGGCCATATTCCTTTAGCTCATCACATAACTGCTCCAATCTGAGCAGATGGTTTTCACTTTTTTTCTCCCATCAGAATGATAGAAACTCCTTATAAATGGTTCCAAATCTTTCATTATGGTAGTTATTAGTTATTAGTTACTGATCCTGGGAAATGTGAACTCGCTACCAAATAAGATCAACAAACTGGCTGTGCTGGTGAAAAATGTCAGGACCTACAGAGAATGCAGTTTGTTGTGTTTTTGTGAAACGTGGCTAACAACTAGCACCCCAGATGCTAACGTGGAGCTACCCGGGTTAGCACAGTTAGAGCAGACAGAAACGCAAATACCTGTGGGAAGCGGAAAGGAGGAGGACTCACTCTCTATGTGAATACAAGGTGGTGCAACCTTGGACACGTAAACATCAAAATCTCCACTTGCTACAGGGACATCGAACTGTTGGCCGTAAGTCTGCGTCCCAATTACTTGCCCAGAGAGTTTGGACATGTCATTGTTGTAATTGTTTACATCCACCCTCGCGTGGACGTGGAGATAGCAGGTGACATCATCCACAACGCTGTAGCTAAACTACAAACACAGCAACCCGAGGCGCTTGTGCTAGTCTCTGGAGACTTTAACCATGTGATGCTGGACAAAACATTACCTGCCTTCTCCCAGTATGTGGATTGTAACACCCGGAGAAATAGGACTATTGACCTACTGTATGCAAATGTTAAGGACGCATACAGCGCACCCCACTGCCTGTGCTTGGGAAAGCAGATCATAACCGGGTTCTGCTTCAGCCTCACTACAAACCGAGAGTGAGGGAGCTACCTACAACCACACGCTCATTCAGGAAGTGGTCCCCTGATGCAGAGCAGGCTCTGAGAGACTGCTTTGGAACTACGGACTGGGATATCCTGCAGGGGTCACATAATGAGAACACTGAGGAGGTTGTTGACTGCACTACTGACTACATCAACTTCTGTATGGACATTGTAGTTCCAGTAAGAACAGTACGCTGCTATGCTAACAACAAGCCATGGATTACAAGTGACATCAAGGGCCTTTTGAACCAGAAAAAATGGCTTTTAAAGGAGGTGATCAGCATGAGCTCACTCCAAGTCCAGCTCAGGGCAGCGAAGGAGCAGTACAGGAGAAAGCTGGAGCAGAAGTTGCAGAATAACAGCATGAAGGAAGGGTGGGATGGGATGAAGATCATCACTGGCTGCAGCTCGAAGCACCATCGAGAGAGACGTGGAGAGAGAACACCAGATGAACAACTTCTTTAACAGGTTTGACCACCCTAACCCACTCTCATCTCGGAGTACTTTACCCTCCACCCATCCTTCTGCTGATACCAGCATAGGAGAGAGTTTCCCTCCACCCACAATTACAGCAGTGCAGGTAAGCAGAGAGCTGAGGAGACTTTGTGCCAGCAAAGCAGTGGGTCCAGATGGAGTATCGCCACGACTGCTGAAGGCCTGTGCGTTGGAGCTGGGGAGTCCTCTACAGCGTATCTTCAACCTGAGCCTGGAACAAGGGAGAGTCCCGAGGCTTTGGAAAACATCTTGCATCACCCCAGTCCCAAAGGTATCACATCCTGATGAGCTGAATGACTTCAGGCCTGTCGCCCAGAGGTCACATGTGATGAAGACCATGGAGCGGCTGCTGCTTCACCACCTGAGGCCACAGGTCCACCAAGCCCTCGACCCTCTGCAGTTCGCATATCAGGAGAAGGTGGGAGCGGAGGATGCCATCATCTATATGCTACACCGATCCCTCTCCCACTTGGACAGAGGCAGTGGTGCAGTAAGAATTATGTTTCTGGACTTCTTTAGCACCTTCAACACCATCCAGCCTCTGCTCCTCAGGGAACAAGCTGACAGAGATGGGAGTAGATTCATACCTGGTGGCATGGATCGTGGACTGTCTTACAGACAGATCTCAGTATGTGTTTCTCGGGAACAGCAGGTCTGACATTGTGGTCAGCAGCACAGGAGCGCCGCAGGGGACTGTACTTTCTCCGGTCTTGTTCAGCCTGTATACATCGGACTTCCAATATAAGTCAGAGTCCTGCCATATGCAAAAGTTCGCTGACGACACTGCTATCGTGGGCTGCATCAGGAGTGGGCAGGAGGAGGAGAATAGGAACCTAATCAAGGACTTTGGTAAATGGTGCAACTCAAAGCACCTACAACTGAACACCAGCAAATCCAAGGAGCTGGTGGTGGATTTAAGGAGGCCCAGGCCCCTCATGGACCCCGTGATCATCAGAGGTGACTGTGTGCAGAGGGTGCAGACCTATAAATACCTGGGAGTGCAGCTGGATGATAAATTGGACTGGATTGCCAATACTGATGCTCTGTGTAAGAAAGGACAGAGCCGATTATACTTTCTTAGAAAGCTGGCGTCCTTCAACATCTGCAATAAGATGCTGCAGATGTTCTATCAGACGGTTGTGGCGAGCACCCTTTTCTACGCGGTGGTGTGCTGGGGAGGCAGCATAAAGAAGAGGGACGTCTCATGCCTGGACAAACTGGTGAGGAAGGCAGGCTCTATTGTAGGCATGGAACCGGACAGTTTGACATCTGTGGCAGAGCGACGGCCGCTGAGCAGGCTCCTGTCAATCATGGAGAATCCACTGCATCCACTGAACAGGATCATCTCCAGACAGAGGGGCAGCTTCAGTGACAGACTGCTGTCACTGTCCTGCTCCACTGACAGACTGAGGAGATCATTTCTCCCCCACACTATGCAACTCTTCATTTCCACCCGGGGGGGTAAACGTTAACATTATACAAAGTTACTGTCTGTTATACATGAATTTTTATCACTCTTTAATATTTTTTTTTTATCAGTATGCTACTGCTGAAGTATGTGAATTTCCCCTTGGGGATTAATAAAGTATCTATCTATCTTATTATTATTATTTCACAGGGTCTCATATGTTTTCTGACTCTTGGAGGGTCCTTTAAGGTTTGTTTTTATCAGCACTGTTCCATGTGGTTAATTCTTATGCATTTGGCCTACGCCGCCTTCTGCTAACAGACTCTGCATGCAGCTGTGGATACTGAAAGATCATTTTGTGCTACTCTGTACTGACAGTTGAAGTGTGCATACGGGTGACACACACCAGTCCCACAGAACTTCAACTGCAATGACCGGTACACTTTGTGACAGACGTATGTCCAATTTGATGTACGGCCAAATGGTGTGTGCCACATGGAGCTGTACGTTGTCAAATGACTGTAATTAGTCAATAGAATACACAAAAAATGAACAATGAAATTTGTTTTGATAGGTGTACTTTTTATACAGTTAATGCTGTCAAAGTAAGGGGGTAATGACAGTAACCGATAATCCAAAAATTACATTTAAAATGATTTTAAATCAAAACCTTTGGTGAAATTGATTTAACGTAAAAAATACATAAAATACATATGAACACATTTATTATTTTACAAATGTCTCCAAAACAATAAAAATAATGAATATGAATATTAATGAAAAATAATGAAAAAAGAATAATAAAGTGAACAATGAATATGACATTAAACAAAAAAAATACTTCTGTAAATGATGTATTAAACTGAATGCATGTTCTTCTGCACTGGTCTAATATTCAAGTACGCTTAAAATCACGTAAGAAAATGATGAGCTTAGTAGTTCTAAGAAATGGCTGACAGCTGAAGAACATTTAACAGGACCTTAAGTAACAAAGACCCGCTAATGTTTCCAAGGGAAAAGCGGCTAATCTGATGTTAATGTGAAAGTGAAAGGAAATGACATATAGAGGATCTGTAGACAAAAAGCACAAATTCCTTGACTATGATAACTGTATACTGAGTCAAGATGCAGGGAAAAGCAAACAAACAACTATGGATCATTTGACTAGCTTGCTTGTTTTATTTTAGTTATTTTTCTTTGATGTTAATGAGAAATACATGAGGAAGCAATAGTCTAAAATTATAAATAAAATTCCCAACTGCATTTTAGGAAACAAAAGAACAATCGCTCTAAGATATATTCAAATTACATGCTTATTCTTAAAGAATACAACTGATTTTTGGGTCTCCTCAGCACATCTGTTAAATGAAGAAACCCATTTCAAAACATATGAAAAATTAATTTTCAAGACAACCCCATAGTGTGCAGTTTGGACAATCTGCCTGTTTCAGGTCAAATGTTACAAATTACGTATCACGTTTAACAAATGAATGAGTATCACATGCACATAAAGAAATTATGAATTACCTCTCCAAATGCAGAAGGGCTAAAAGGAAGAGTAGAAGTTCCAACTATGTATTTTGCAGGAGTTTTCATTCTTTGTAAAGCCTGAAGGGAAAGAAAGAATCAGGTTGAAACTGAAATCTATCTTTACATAGCAACTTCTATGTCAATTAAGGTCTATAAAACAGCAGAAAAAATTGTGGAAAGTTAAACAAGATGACATGATGGATTTTAATACTATAAATAATCAGACAAATTAGGGAAGTGTACAATGTAAGGAGTATCTGGCTGTCAAGAGGCTGCCATGGACAAGGACACCACTTGAATGGCATAAGACATTGGTTCTATGAAAGAGAGGGAAACAAAGAGAGTGCGGCATACACACTCTGAGCAGAATTCTTGTACCTGTAGAAATTTGCTGATTTAAAAGACAGTACATACTGCATGCATGCTGTGTATTGTACCCCAGACAGGTAAACACCATGAGTGAAATGTGGCCTTGGCAGAAAAATGTAAGACACCCTTAGAATGGAAGGGGGCAGGTGACCAAGAAAGCCTGACCTAGCCCTCCAGCAAAAAGAGAAAAATGTGAGAGAGAAAACACCAAAGGTGGCAGCACCTATTGATTACTTAGGGGCAAACAGTACCAGAAGGGAAAGTATAGGATTAAGCTGTCTGTCTGAAAGAGAAGGCAGATGAGGCAACATGTTGTTTTATTTACTTTTTCCCTACTGAGATGAAAATCAAGGATGTTCTGGGAGTTTGTAAGGTATGCCAAGATAAGATTCAATATAGCATTTACAGTGGACTCAAAAGTATTCAGATACCTTCCCTTTCTCAGTACAGTACACTTTATTGTGTTGTAGATTTAATTGAAAATTAATAATTAGCCATTTGTGTCCATCAAATTGCACTCAATAACCCATAATGAAAAAGTGAAAACATGTTCAGTGCAAAAGTCTTGTATTAAGACAGTTAATTTATGTTTTTTAGATTAAAATATGCTTTTTCTATTGATATACTAGACTTTTAAACATTCCTTTTACAAAAAGAAAAGCAATGCAATAACATCTCAATGTCTAACATAGCATTAGACCACTTTCTAGTTAGAAAATGTGTGAATTGGGAAGTCATATTGCCCAGTGCATGACAAGCAAATATAAGAAAGAGGTGCTAACTATAAATGACTTGCTGTTTAGGTTGAACCAAAGCAATTAACTCGAACAGAAACCACTGTGTAGAGGGAATAAAAATGAACAATGGACAACCATACTAAAAAGGTGAGGTTGCAAGAGATGTGGTAGTTTACCCTGCAACAAGATACAAGTTGGTCATTGTGTATCTTATCATGGTTTCTCCAAAGGAGAAATGTCACGGCTGACAGGTGCTTCCAAATGTGCTGCCCAGGCTACTCTACAGAAGCGCAAACCGCCAAGGCCGGGGACCAGAAGAGCAGTGGTTGGTAATAGAAAGGAAAGGAAACCATGTCTAGCAAATGATAAGTACATCATCAAGCTTACTTCCCTTCAAAATCGGAAGGGAATTGGCCCAGAAATGGCAGAAAATTCTGGGACCCTGGTACAGCTATCTACAGTCAAGAGAAGTCTTATTAGAACTGGTGTTCATGGAACAGTTGCAACCAAAACACCATTCTTCTGAAGTGGAAATAAAGCCAAATGACTCACCTAACACACAAAAACAAAAGGGCTGTGGTGCAGAAAAATGTTAACACCTGGACTGATAAGTCACAATTTGAACCTTTTGGCTCTGTTACATGGCAGTTTATCTGCTAGAGAATGATATATGAATAAATAACTGCAAGCAAAAGTGAAGAACACAGGAGGATCTCTGCATGTTTAGGGCTACATTTCCACAAAATGTTTTGGTGATTTGATCAAAATCAATGGTCACCTCACTGATGACAAGTACAGGCAGATCTTTTCCATCATGCAATAATCATCAAAGAGGCATCTCATCAGTCCTAACTTCACTCTGTACTCTCCAGCATGACACTGACTTTAAACACACAACACTGAACAGGGAAACCTACAACATACGGCATTGTCCTAACAGAGCCCCCTTTTTAACACCATCAAGCCCGTCTGGGATTATTTGTAGAGACAGAAGTCTGCAGTGCTGCTGTAGCGAGTTCCTGAAGAAGCTTGGAACAACTTACCACATTAATATCTTCAGAAACTACATGCAAAAGTATCTGTTTACAAATATTTTTAAGGCAGAATTACAGCTGGTTTTAATGCAAACAGTTGTCCCGCCAACTACTAATTCTTAAGGAGGTTTGAGGAAAAAAAAAAATATATTCAAGACATTTCTGAAAGCATTCCTGCTTTAAAGCATCTTTTCACAAATGCTTAAAACATTTGCACAGATACTGCATATAGGCAGAGATGGCTAAAATAAACCAAAAAGAGTTAGTTATTGTCAGGGATATCAGTCATCATCAGTCATTATCCATCCCGCTATATCCTAACACAAGGTCATGAGGGTCTGCTGGAGCCAATCCCAGCCAACACAGGGCGCAAGGCAGAAACAAATCCCCGGGCAGGGCGCAGGCCCACTGCAGGGCTGTCAGGGCTATTACCTGTCTAATTGTTTCTTTCGGTGCAGAAGTCTCTAACTCTGACTTAAGACCATTCTCTTGACTCTTACTGCCAAGTCTTTTAAATACTTCTCACAATTTTTAGCTGGTTATCTGACTAAAAGCAAATCCACTTCATATTATTCTGTACTTGCAAAATAACTACCAATAGTTTACTTGTACAGAACTTAAAAATTTCTGCAATAATTTTTTTTTATGAACATCAACACTTTCCCAATTGTTTTGTCTTTATTTACAAGATATTTGTATGATATTTGGGAAAAATACATATGACGTATATTTTATGTAATCATTTGCCTTGTCACTACTGCATGACTTATCTTGCATTAAACAAATAGTTCTATCGGATATACATGCCAGAAACTAACTGTTCATTTGTTGCCAAGAATAATAAAAAGTGAACATTACAAATTTTGGGACAATTAGAAAAAATATGAATATATTTACAGTAAAGTTCTCATGAAAATGAAATAGAATTAGAATTTTGTTAATTCAAGCGGATTATACAATTTACCTTCTCGTGAATATAGTTGACCATCTCTGGAAAAGGAGGAATAGGTTTTGCAACTGTATTGTCTGTTGCCTGGGCTGAAGGTGCTCTCAGAACTCGCTGAGCTTCACCATGAACTTCTTCTCGACTTCAAAAAAGATGGAAAAGGTGAATAATTAAATGAATAAATAATAGCTTTCAGTTACATTTAAACTGCAGGTACATTACTATAATAATTTAAAGAAAACACTGCCACCATGATTAGAATCAATAATAAGAAATATGTTTGTAAAAAATGATTTAACATTTTATTCAATGACTAGTGTAATTCTCCTCTTAGCTGTTTACCCAACCATTAGTACTAAAACATCAGTGCCAAAAGGTGCTACCTTAATTTTAAACACAATACATCTATAAATGAAATTTTAACACATTTTTTTTTTTAATTTTTCACTAGGTGAAAAATACAAGTTTTGAAAATATACAGTGCCTTCAGAAAGGAGAAGTTGCAGAATAACAGCATGAAGGAAGAGTGGGATGGGATGAAGATCATCACTGGCTGCAGCTCGAAGTGGAGTGCCACCATTGAGAGAGACATGGAAAGAGCAAACCAGATGAAGAACTTCTTCAACAGGTTTGACCACCCAAACCCACTCTAACCTCGGAGTACTGCACCCTCCACCCATCCTGCTTCTGATACCAGCATAGTAGAGAGTTTCCCCCAACCCATAATTACAGCAGCACAGGTAAGCTGAGGAGACTTTGTGCTAGGAAGCAGTGGGTCCAGATGGAGTATCGCCACGACTGCTGAAGGCCTGTGCGTTGGAGCTGGGGAGTCCTCTACAGCGCATCTTCAACCTGAGCCTGTAACAGGGGAGAGTCCCGAGGCTTTGGAAAACATCTTGCATCACCCCAGTCCCAAAGGTATCACATCCTAGTGAGCTGAACGACTTCCGGCCTGTCGCTCTGACATCACATGTGATGAAGACCATGGAGCGGATGCTGCTTCACCACCTGAGGCCAAAGGTCTGCCACACCCTCGACCCTCTGCAGTTCGCATACCAGGAGAAGGTGGGAGCGGAGGATGCCATCATCTATATGCTACACCGATCCCTCTCCCACTTGGACAGAGGCAGTGGTGCTGAAAGAATTATGTTTCTGGACTTCGCTAGCACCTTCAGCACCATCCAACCTCTGCTCCTTAGGGACAAGTTGACAGAGCTGGGAGTAGATTCATACCTGGTAGCATGGATCATGGACTATCTTAAAGACAGACCTCAGTATGTTCGTCTCAGGAGCTGCAGGTCTGACATTGTGGTCAGCAACACAGGAGCGCCGCAGGGGACTGTACTTTTTCCGGTCCTTTTCAGCCTATATACATCGGACTTCCAATACAACTCGGAGTCCTGCCACGTGCAAAAGTTTGCAGACGACATTGCTATCGTGGACTGCATCAGGAGTGGGCAGGAGGAGGAGTATAAGAAACTAATCAAGGACTTTGTTAAATGGTGCGACTCAAACCACCTACAACTGAACACCAGCAAAACCAAGGAGCTGGTGGTGGATTTTAGGAGGCCCAGGCCCCTCATAAATAGATAGATAGATAGATCATGGACCCTGTGATCATCAGAGGTGACTGTGTGCAGAGGGTACAGACCTATAAATACCTGAGAGTGCAGCTGGATGATAAATTGGACTGGACTGCCAATACTGATGCTCTGTGTAAGAAAGGAAAGAGCTGACTATACTTCCTTAGAAGGCTGGCGTCCTTCAACATCTGCAAAAAGAGGCTGCAGATGTTCTATCAGACAGTTGTGGCGAGTGTTCTCTTCTACGCGGTGGTGTGCTAGGGAGGCAGCATAAAGAGGGATGCCTCACGCCTGGACAAACTCGTGAGGAAGGCAGGCACTATTATAGGCATGGAGCTGAAAAGTTTGACATCCGTGGCAGAGCGACAGGTACTGAGCAGGCTCCTGTCAATAATGGAAAATACACTGCATCCACTGAACAGGATCATCTCCAGACAGAGGAGTAGCTTCTGTCCTGCTCCACTGACAGACTGAGGAGATCGTTCCTCCCCCACACTATGCAACTCTTCAGTTCTACCCGGGGGGGTGTAAACGTTAATATTATACAAAATTGTCTGTCTGTTATACCTTCATTGTTATCACTCTTTAACTTAATATTGTTCTTTATCAGTATGCTGCTGCTGGAGTATGTGAATTTCCCCTTGGGATTAATAAAAGTATCTATCTATCTATCTATCTATCTATCTATCTATCTATCTATCTAAATCCTTTCACCTTTTACACATTTTGTTAGACAATAAATAAAAGCCTGTTGGAACTTTGCAAAAAGACACCTTAAGGACTTTAAAAGTAAGAGAAACAAGATTCTCTGGTGTAATGGGACCAAGATTAAACTTTTTTTTTCCAGCAGCAGGGATAGGAAGACTAGTCAGAGTTGAGGGAAAGCTGGATAGAACAGGTATAGATATATCCTTAATGAAAACCGGCTCCAAAATACTGTACACCTTACACTGGACTGAAGGTTCAACATTCAACAAGACAATGACCCTAAGCACAAAGCAAAGACAATACTGAAGTGGCCTAGGGTCTCTGTGAATGTTCCTGAGAGGCCCTGCTGGAGCCTGGAATTGAACTTAATCAAATATCTCTAGAGAGACCTGGAAAAAGCTATCCATTAGCAATCTCCATCCAACCAGACAGGATATGCTGAGAAGAATAACAAAAAATCCCCAAATCCAGTTGCTTGTTGCAAAATCATACCCAAGAAAACTAGGCCGTAATCAATGCCAAGGATGCTTCATCAAAGTACCGAGTAAAGAGTCTGAATACTTGTGGCAATGTGATGTTTCAGGTTTTATTTTTAACAGTACAATACATTTCCTAAAATCTTGTTTTCACTTTGTCATTCTGAGCAAGTATTGTTTGATGAGGGGAAAAATGAATTTAAAAGATTTTAGCTTAAGGTTGGAACATAACGAAATGGGTAAAAAGTGGTCTCTAAATACTTTCTGAAGGCAATGTATTGTGATAGACGGCCAGGAACCCTGCCCCACTGGGATGCCCGGAGGAAGGAGGAACTGGGAGAGAGGCACTTCTTTTTCCTAGGTACTCGGCCAGTCCTTGATCCCTTGGGTACAGCACTTCCAGGACACCAGAGATGGCTTATGCCCAGAGTGCTTCTGGGCGCAAGGGCAGCACTCCCGCCACACTGGGGAGTGCTGCCAGAAGTACATCGTCAGGTACCTGGAGCACATCCAGGACAAGATAAAAGGGGCCGCCAAACTACAAGCACGAGGCTAGGGATGGGAGCTGGAGCGGGACGAAGCTCCAGAGACAGGAGTGGAGGCAGCAAGAAGAGCCAAGGACTGCATACTTGTAAATATTGTAAGTAGTGGTTGCTGAATAAACGTGTGTGTTTTGGACACTACGTTGTCGTGTCTGTCTGTGGCCGGGCTATCTTTTACAGTATATAGTAATTAATCTATTCAGTGATTTAAATATTCCAGAAGACTTCAAAACTTGCTTATTCAGCTTTATCCTTCATCTTGATTATGCATAAAGTTGTTTCATTCACAAAATTTACATTCAAAATTAAAATGAACTCTTTTTATTTCTGCATATTGTGATTAAGAATCTGATAAAATTTATCTTGGGTTCATCTCTGTCTCTCCTTAATTTGCCTTTGATGGCAAAATATTTTTTTCTGAGAGCAACACTTCTTGAAGACACTATTTTTAAACTGATTTGATCTAACTGAACTTTTTTGGCAGATAAACATAACAGCTGTATTTCCATTTCACTTTACAATCCCTTAAAACAATAGCCAAACAAAATTTCCTTTGTCTCTTAGAGCAAAAACATGAACTTTACTGCCAGAACAGAAAGCATGCTGAAAATGAACTGTTATTTCGGCAGTTATTTTAAGTATGACTAGTATTAAAAACAGAAGGAAGATATTTATTTCAAAGAATAAATAGAACGTATATTGACACAGCCGTTGCCTTATGTTTGCATTAACTAAATTATTCAAAGGAATTTCGTTTAAAAATGAAACTTCTAATGAACCTAATACACTTAAGAGTGGTAAATCAAAGCATGCTCACATTATTCAGTCCAACTGTTACAAAATTATCATAATCTATTCTATAAGGAATTTTCTATTGTCAAATCTACCAAAAGAAATAAAGATTTTTATTTTGATTGAAACAAAACGGAGTAAAATTACATTCACTCGAAACACTCCTTACAACAGAGCTATACAGCTAGCAGCCCCAACATCATACATTTTTTTCTTAATGGTGGAAGAAATACCTTTGATTTTCCCAGTCACATCTGTAAACTAAAACCCACTGTATCATCAACTTATGACAAAAATAACACATGTACATTTGCAGCCAATGCTGATTTATGGGTGGCTGAGAAGAGAAATAATTTGCGCATTTCTTTTAACAGAAACATGGCCAAAATGTTCCCTTGCAAAAACAAAATTCATTTTTATAGTTGATTTTTTCATTAATATGTAAATAACGTACTGCAAATGGGTTGGCTTTAAAGTACTATTTTAAACTTTACAGTAAATGTTTTAATTATTTCACATTTTTAAATAATTTTTTTTTTAATTCCTTAAAAATGCACAAAATAGTGAGGTACTCACGGATCTCCAGTGGCAAGCAACAGGAGGTATCTGGATGGAATATGGTCAGAAGCAAAAACAGTACTTGCAAATTTTGTAGCTACTTGTCGAACTTGAACCTCTGGCTATTGAAAAAAAAAACATTATTTTCTCAGGTAACAGATACTACTATACTTAGATGACCACTTTCTAATTTCTATTTAAGCAGGGTAATAAAAAGAAAATATTATTTAAGTTGACGCTGAAATACACATTCTTTCACTTTGAAAGGTTTCTGATGGAATCCCATTTGAGCGGTCCAGAACTACATCTCTAGCTGTGGGTACCCTTCTCTTCCAACAGCTGCCAAAAATACCATATTGTCGACTCCTCCCAAACAATTCATTCTGCAGTTTCACAAAGGGTTATCCTGCTTCACAAAGGCCTACTATACAACCAAACTCAAATTCAGGCCCAAAAACCTCACAGAGTGCTACAGCAGTAATCCAATCCACAATGATAAGTGCACCATGTAGTGACAGCAGTGACTCGCCATAGTGTGCTCCACTGCCCATGGGACTTTATAACATCATCTGCCCTTTGGAACACTATACAATATGACAAATAAAACCAAAGTGAGTGTTTTTTTTCACTTTGCATGAGGGTTTATGTAATTATTATATATAATTATTACATAAATACAATATGGGTGGTAAATTGCAGTAGCCATCTCATACATAAAGACTCCTGTTTTCAAATCATGGCCTAAGCAATCCTTGAGTGAAGTAGGCACATTCAACCCATGTCCAAATTACCTTTATCTATACAAAAATGTGTGGGTTCGATTAACTGCCACTTCTAAATACTCATTGGTACAGCGAAGCAATTGTGAGTGTATATGCATGGGCACTTTGGTTGACTATTATCACATTCAGAATTGGCTCCAGCTTCATATCTGATATTGTTGCCATTGGCTCTTGAACCACAAGATGCTTTTCTTGAATAAACATACAGTAATCCCTCGCTATATCGTGCCTCGACTTTTGTGGCTTCACTCTATCGCGGATTTTATATGTAAGCATATCTAAATATATAACGCGGATTTTTTGCTGCTTTGCGGGTTCTGCGGACAATGGGTCTTTTTACTTCCTGTACATGTTTCCTCAGTTGGTTTGCACAGTTGATTTCATACAAGGTACGCTATTGGCGGATGGCTGAGAAGCTAACTAATCAGAGCACGCAGTTAAGTTCCTGTGTGCTGAATGGCTCAGCGACGGAGCGGCGAATTCGATTCCGCGGCGTTAACCAGAAAGTCTCGTCTCGCTCATTCAGCATCAATGTGTTTCGCTGTGTAAAGAGTTAACTTTTGTGCTCTTTTGTGTTTATCTTTGTGCATAGTCAAGCCCTTCATTATGGCTCCAAAACGATCTGCTCCTGCTACTGCTTCAGGGGCCGTGCCCAAGCGCCAACGTTAGATGTTAACGATTGCCGAAAAGGTAAACATCTGGTATGGTATGGTTTCTACTTCGCGGATTTCCACCTATCGCAGGGGGTTCTGGAACGCAACCCCCGCGATCGAGGAGGGATTACTGTATTTGATCTTTGGACTTCAGGCTTCACACATTATATAGTTTATGCCAACATTTTGTCATTTACTACTAAAATATGAAAAACGTTTCTGTTTTAACAATGTGTTTACACAGATTATTGTAGAAACAGAACACATATGAAATGCATGTGTTCCAAATAACGATCTATTATTTCCACTCTAAAACTCCAACACTTCTCTCCCAGATAATCAAGGCATGAGCTGGGAGAACTTTGTGCATGTTCTGCAGCAGTGGGGGGGATGCAGTAGCAGGTTGCTTGTCTTTATCGGCACATTTACAGGGCAAAAGACGCTGACGGAAAGGCGTGATGGAATTTAAGGTGGGCCGGATATACAAGTTTTTCGTTGGCTCTGATAATTCTAGTGTTAAGCAATGTGGATCAAGTCAGCTGCACGTTAAACCATAAGTGAGCTGAGGTAGCTACATTAACATTGCTGACACTGAAATGTCCCTTTAAAATAATAATTTTAAAATCATTATAGTTATAAAAGAAAAGTAAGAAATATGGCAGTTCCCGTTTTTTTTTTTTTTTTTGATATTCTTTGTTAATTGTCATTAATGATAAATGAAACCAGCTCTTGCTTATTGTGACGAATAGTTAGAAGTTCTATTGTAAGGAAGCATTAACTCTGAGATTCTATGTTCAGGAATGAAGTGGAATAGAATCAGCAGCAGAATGATACTTTTAAGGTGCTGGAGAAGTGTTTAAAAATCTGTTCTTAATACAATAGGCGATTTAACAAAAGAGAATGGTAATTGAAAAAAATCTATCCTAAAATGCATTGAGAAGGGGTGGGTTTAAAGAGCAGTAGACTGTTTTACCAAAAGCTAATTATTCAAAAACAAGAAAAGGATGATCATGGAATGGAAGTGCAAAAACAGATCCGTAAAATAAAACAATACTTCATAGTTCATCTTGAGCAACATGATGGCAAATATCTGTGGGGTTTAAAACAAACAACCATTATTTTACATTCCAACACAAGTTTTTTGCCTTCTGATAAGACATTTTTATATTACATTTGAATTATATTCAAATTGTGATGTTGTATTTTTCAGCTCTGGTTTCAAACATTATTACAAATAATTAGCCATTATAGGGAGTTTGCATTTGAAATAACGGCATTTTCACAGGCAGCATTTGTAAACACAAAAAATATTTAAATGTATACCTTTTCCATGTATGCGGCTACAAGTGCCTCCATCAGATTAAGAAGAGCCCCCTGCAAGGAGGTATAAGCACCCACCATCATGGATAAAGCTTCTTGGATTGAAAGCCTTATTTCAGGTTCTTCCTGCAATCAATATACAAATAATTATTAACATCTAGATTACATTTTCCAAGAATACATAACTTGTAGGTATTAAGACATACCTTACACATAGCCTCAAAAAACTGCTGGACAAGAGCAATATCCTTTGTGAAGAGATGAGGCATACGGCTAAAAAAAAAGAAACATTACAGCAGTGGTTCAGGGCTTTATACACAACCATTATAACTAAAATATGGATTTCTAGTACAACTAATTTAATTGCAGAGTTTTACCTGAATCATCCATCCATCCATTTTCCAACCCGCTGAATCCAAACACAGGGTCACAGGGGTCTGCTGGAGCCAATCCCAGCCAACACAGGGCACAAGGCAGGAACCAATCCTGGGCAGGGTGCCAACCCACCGCAGGACACACACAATCACATTTTAATTTTCATTTAAGTAAATATTCTTGTTTGATTAATAATTTCCTATTTCTTTTTTTCTTTTCAATTTTATTGGTATTATTTGAAGAAAACAGCATCTATATATATATATATATAATTCACTAAGGGCACTCAAGACACTGAGCGCAAGCATGTCACTGAGGGAACGCAAGACAGTGAGTGCAAGCAAGACAGAGCCCCGCCCAACAACTCTAACCCTCCTACCGCGTCATGGGATACGCACGACAGAGCCACGCACGCCAAATGTAACCGTCCTCCCGAGTCCAGCGTCACTCTCGAGGCACGCAACAACTCACCAAACACAGCCTCAATGGCTTTCGTCTGTGCAAAAGTCCACATGCACCTCTGAGCCACGTTGACTTTACACCGCATGCAAGACAGACAGCCATGATCGCCAACTCCAACTAAGGGCAAGCAAGACAGAAAGCCATGCCTGCCAACTCACAGAGCCCTGCCCACCAACTCTAAGACCATGGGATACACACGCATTTAGTGTATAAATGGATATAAATAATTGCATGTAAACAATTCGCCAAAATCTGTTGTATGTAAATGATACTGTTTAAAACGTTATTGTTTTTTCATCAGAAAACCTGGTTTCCACGTCTACCTGTATTAGTTTGAATGGCACTTTTACCACTCGCAATAGGGCGGACACACTGACTTATCATGTCGACTGGGCAACACAGTGAATGCGGCGTCTATCTATATATGTCTACGTTTTCCGGAGCCTGCTACAGGAAGATACTCTCACGACCATTAGCATTGGTTTTGCTCCTTGCTATTTTCATTATACTGCGATGGTGGATTCCTAAGCCTTTGTTATACTAAATTCCTTTCTCACCGTTTTCCGTTCCTGTTCTTACACCGCCGTATGCTACTGCAGGCTTCGGCTACTTCCATATAATTGTGTCAAACTTGACAAACCATAATTCAGCGCCCGCCCAAGAAAAAGAAAGGAGTGCCAACAACAAGAGCAAATCTATATATATAAAAAAACACAGCAAACAGAGAATGTCTTTTCGCCCGATATAAATGCTTATTCTAAGATTTGATTAATTAGATCTTACCATATTTTTAAAAAGTTTTGAACAGAACCTCTAAGTGAGAATGTAGTATTTTCCAATTTCAAATAGTACAGAACATCAGTTACCCACTGACTTATAACAGGTGGGCTGGGATTCTTACAGTTGAGCAAGATAGGTCTATAAAAATAGTAGTGTGGTATAAGCAATTACAATTAATTTGTCCTTCTCCACTTTAAGCCCATCCGAGAGTCCACCAAACACAGCTGTTAATGGGTTTAGGAGTGACTCTAACACCAAGGCAGTCTGATATATATTCAATAATTTTTGTCTAGGATGATGTTAATTTGGTACACGCCTATCATTTCCTATTTCTATATATTAATAATGGTTTAAAAAAAAAAGAAAAGACAACTAGAAAGACACACGAGAATTCTATTTTCAGATTTTTTTTTTTTTTAAACAAAACTTTCATATCACCCTATATCTAAACATTAAAATGGCATTTCCATTGTTTTATGCATTATTTGTACACTTTACCTGCTCAAAAATGTATGAAGCAAGAAATGAGCAAATTCATAATTGAATGTATTACACAAAGAAAAAACATTTTTTTTTACATTACCTTGATAGCTTTCCAACTGCAGAGTAAGCTACACATAACAACTTTGGATCCTAGAAAAAATCAAGTTATTATTTTACACTTCAGCTTTGTTATTATTTTTTAAATGGATTAAAGAGAATGGAGTGGTATTTGTAACCAAAAAAAAAAAAAGTACTGTCACCCTTTTCTGTCTTCTGTCTATTCTGCCACCACGATTGCTAAAAAGTAAGTTTCTTTCAGAACAGGATAAATAACACTACTGACACCTGTAGCCTGGCCTCTGCCTTCACCTCTCTTCTCAGCCCTATGCCACATCCACCTCAACATCCTTGACTGGTGACAAATGTGCTATTTAAAAAAAAAAAAAAAAGATAAAGGTGATCGTTATCGGTAGTTCTGTCAGCCCTACCAGTCAGTGTGCTTCCGCTTGAACACAACAGAAAATTTTCCATTTTCTCACTGTTCTCCACCACTGATGTTTCTAACCTCCTCTCTAGTTACCCCACCACCAGTTCACTCCATCTGGTCATATCACGTCCAGCCTCTCTTTCTTTCTCACTTATTTCTAGAGCTACACACATCACCAACAACTCATTGAGCACATGCACCCTTCCTACTATTTTCAAACAAGCCCTAATAACTTCACTTCTTAAAAAAGCTCACACTTGATCCATCTCAGTCAGGTAATTACAGACTAGTCTTTCTCATCTCTTTTCTATCCAGAACTCCTGAACCTACTTTCTCTGATAAAGTCTCTACTTTTCTTCTACAGAACAGATCAGCCTGGTTTTAAAAAGGGCCATTCTACTGAGACAGCTCAGCTGACTATAATTGACACGTTAAAGCTGGCCAGAGCTATCAACATGTCATCCATCCCCATCCTTCTGGATCTCTCCTCCACCTTTAACATACTCAATGATCAGATCCTCCTTGTCAACCACTACGATCTTGGCATTACTGAAAATGCCCTCGGACAGTCTGAATCTCACCTCTCTGGCAGATCCAACTTGTGTTTCCTGTCAAAGAAAGATGTTAAGTGCTCAGCAAGCAAGGATAATGTAACCCAAAGAATCAGCACTGGGTCCCCTCATATTCTCTCTGTACATCACATCATTAGGCACCACCATCCCATCACATGTTTTCTCTTATCAGTTGTATGCCGACCAAAGACACAACGCTGTCCCAATCATTCTCTCCAGAAGACCACACTACCAGCATGTCTCGTTGATATTTCAACCTGTATGAAGGAGTACCATCTCCAAATCAAATGGCCAAAGACAAGCTTCCTTGTTATCTTGGCCAGCCCATTTACTCAATGCCCCATTTCTGTTCTGCTTGCCTCATTATCGCTAACAGCACGCAACCTTGGCATTGTGAATAATGTCCACCTATCCTTTGCTAGCCACACTGCAGTTGTTTCTCATTCTTGCACAGTCACTCTGTATAACATCCACCAGATCACACTGTTTTTAACAAAGTACACAGCACAACTCCTGATCCTGGGATTCTGCCACGGTTTTTTCACGTACTGATTAATTTGTGTCCGGGAAAACTAATATCAACTACATTTAGCAAATTTTAATAATACTTAATTAAAAAAAACTTACCTCTCTGTATTCATTGATCAACTTTGTAAGTCCATTTAAAAGCATAAGGCCCAAAGGCCTGTTATTGTCTGGGCATCTAAAATATTGGAATAAATAAATTAATAATACATGTAACCAAGATTTTGGAAAGACATTTATCCAATCAAAATCGGGGAAACTAACACTTGCTACACTCATCCATGCAATAGAAATGAAAAACTTAAATACCTTTAACAAATCAAAATCAGATTGCTTTTCAATAAAAAGAGCAATTTTATTTTCCCCAGATACTAGTAGCCATAAACAATAGGATTTACATTATTTAAAAGACTGATTTAATTAAGTGAGTAAACAGAGTTTTTACAGAAGTAGTTGGGTAATTTTCTATACAAATGTCTAAGTAATGTTTACCTCAACAGCAGTCAGTCAACATTTTTTTTTACCTTTTGCCTTTATTATCATAAATTCTGATGTTAATAAATATGTATACTAAAACTTAAGGTGATTTTTTTTTTATCAATGCCCCTTCATATATAGAGCTGCTTCAACTCTCATGGCTTTGCATAAAAAGCCTCTCTCCCGTGCCTATTGTCCTGACAATTTAGTATACGTCTTTGCCTTTATGTTGAAAGAGGATAAACAAACACTATAATAATAATTTAAAGAACCCAGGTGTGTTACTACTTACACTAAACAAATATGGTGTACAAACTGCAAAGAGAGAGACCTCAGTTTGTTATTTGTGTTTGCACCAAACAGACCATCATACACCACCTGAAAACAATCAATAGAAACAGTAAAATATAATTTTACCTTTGCACAAAAAGAGTTGGATGAATATCTTCAACTTTTTTTATATTAATATTTTAAAAGAAAGCATTTTTACTGATTTACATTCTACAGTAACAATATGTAAGTTTTAACTAAATAAATTTTATATAATCTAAAAGCTGTTTCATAGTGTAAAACAGATCTCGAAAAAATATTACAAAAGTTCTTGTGCATTTATGTTTAAAGTATTTAAGTGCTTGATTATTTATAACGTTTTACAGTGCCTTGAAAAACTATTTAGACAATACACCGAATTTCTGCTTTTGCTGAAAAATTGTTCTGTGTGATGTTTTTTTTTTTTTATTTCAGAACACTAAATCTCAATTTTTCTGTTGCATTGCTTTATGTTACAAAACAAATCTTAAAGAAAAAAGAAAATAAGCAGTTTGCATAATTATACAATCCTCAGAACTTGATATGTGTTCTTCCAGCATTCATTGCTAAATTACCTTATATGGTGTATTCAATTAAAATAATCTAAAATGGTGTATTAAAATATATTTTTTCATCCATAAAACTTTGGTAAGGTTAAGAGGTTTATTACACATTAAAAAGAAACTTTCAAATTGATTTAATTTTAAAATACAAGACCAATGATGGCAAGTGTTTGAATATGGAAAACTTTTGGAAGCTTTTTTGTTATAAATCAAGGGAAGCTTGGAATAAAGTACTGTTGAACTTACTTTTTGAAATCACTTTTGGAATTCAAAATTGTCAAGGCATTTTTAGATTAAACTGCTCTTCCATATGTACTATCAAATAAAAGAGGTTCGATATAGATTGACAATTTGTATGATATGGTATCCATTTGCTTTTTTTGAAAAACCACATTATAATCATAACCTTTAAACTATTCCAAATTATAAGCATCCAGATGTAGACAGATGAAAAATGTTTCATGTAGTATAAGCAGCAAAAACAGCAAAATACACCCAAAGTAGAACCTCAGATACACTCTGTACACCTCACACTATTACGATTAATTTTCACAATTCATAATTTTAACTTATTTAAATTATATTGATCTTATTTAAAAGTAAAAACCAGACAATCACATGTATAATTATTCTTTTATTGTGCAACACTAATTTCACCTCCATTATATAAACTGTACTTTTTTGCTCTTTCCAGGATCATCCTTTTCCTGTTTTTGATGGTTTAGCTTGTACCATTAAGGTTAAATAGCATTATTAGTGAAAAGGAGAGTGCTCTACTTCATGAAAACACACTCTTTCAAAAAGCATTCTTGGACTGATTATTCTGTCTCTGCTACTCCAAATTATATCATCCAAAAAACAATTCAAATGGTGTAAGAGAGAAAGAGAATAAAAGCATGAAAACAGAGCACCAAATGTTGTCCTAAACAGTCCTTGGGACTGAGAGGCATGATGATGATAATGACAGTGACATATTATTCCTTCACCACCTGCTTCTGTACTGCCAGTTTTCAAGCTGGGTCCCTATAAACCAGTGTTTCTCAAACTGTGGGCCAGCAGCACTCTGGAGGGCCATAGGACCCCAACTAGGGGGTGCAAAGTAAATTTTTTGATTTAAAAATTTTAGGAAATGAAGGTTAATAGTCTTGAGGGATATGAGAACCTTGTGTTCCTAGAAAGCTAGAACAAGTTACCATTTCATCTCCTTTCCTATTATTTTTCCCCCTTTTCTGCTCCATGGTTCCCTCACTTTTTGTGGGGAAAAATGCATATTAGTCTTTCAGTTAGCTAAAAGCCAAGAATAGCCTCAGTAGAAAAGTGAATCAATGTGTTTACCACACTATTTGGATGGGATTAGTTAACACCAAGGCTGAACTTCCAAAGAATTTTTATTATAAATTTGCTTTCCTTTAAGTTTAATTTATTGGGAGTGGAAGGGGGCTGTGAGTGTATTTTATTTGGTTTTGGGAGCCTTGGAAAAAATAGTTTGAGAAATGCTGAGAAAAATCCGTCTCTTTTTTTTTTAAATAAAGATTGCTTTCATCTAGCAGTGAAACTAACTGTAGTATAAACATTTTGCGCTTTATTTTAAAATTTTCTTCTATATCATTTAAAAAAAAAATATATATATATACTATATATATAAAGCATAAAATTATGTTACATCCTTGCTTTTGTTATATGTTTTGTACTGTAATATACTTCATAAAAGTACATATAAAATAAATTTAACATCTTTAATCACATTTATGTTCAATAAGATCACTATAATCTGAACTATTTGCTAATTTGACTGCACTACTAAAAAACTATAGCATGTCATCAATACCCATGGCCCTCAGAAGGATAAGTAAACAATGCAGAAAACTTGCAGGGTACAGTTTGTTCAATATGTTAAGAAATGGCCACTGGGTGGCAAATAATGATCAGCTGCTGCTAGATGCAACAATCAATGTTAAAGACAGCTTTGTGTAGTGCCCTGACATTAAAGGAAGATCTTTTACACTACTATGGGGGTCCACCCCCTGCTCACCCACCCCCCAGGTTTGGTTTACCGGATATACAATTTAAAGAAGTTGTTTTCATGGGAATTGTTACATATACATTATTTTCACTTTTACTTTAAAACTTTTGCAAAAGCAATACTTGTCCTTTACTTCCAGCCCTGGGCGTGGTTAAATCTTTCTCGCAGGACATATAATGCTGCTCGTGTTGTTGTGGGGGGGGGGGCGTCGGCTGAACGCACGCTTAAGGAGATGCCGTTGGATCATCTGCTGTCTTTCAGCTGCTGCTGCTGCTGGTGAGCTGCATGTTCTTTTTGTCACGCTGCACGTTGATCATTTAAAAGCCTGTCCAGCAGCTGTCCTTTTGCCACTTCATGTCTCTGCCACTCGCGTTGTGAAGGGGGGTGTTGAACGCACGCTAAGGAGTTGCAGTCGGATCATCTGCTGGCTGGCTGGCTTGCTGCTGGCGAGCTGCATTTTCTGCTTGTCGCGCCTTTCTGCGATCATTTCAAAGCCTGTACAGCAGCTGTCTTTTTCCCAGTTCGCGTCTCTGCTGCTCGCGTTATGAAAGGGGGAGCTGAATGAACGTTAAGGAGTTGCAGTTGGATCATCTGCTGGCATCCTGTGTGTTCTGCTTGTCGTTGTTTTAAGAGCTGGGAGCATATGATGTCTGTCTGCTAAAATCATTACAACAACTGATTGGTTAGATGTCCGTGAACTTGTTTTAAATGTTGCCTCACTGCCTCGTCTCGCGTGACATTAAAGTGTCTCTCGCAGGACGTCAGATTGTCTTCTGAGAAGATCACATTTCGTCTCCCTAGTCTCCCTCTCAGGATTTTTTTTTTATAATACGAGAGATAATTCAAGTTATGTTTATCAGATTTTTATGTATGAGCTCACTGAATTTCCCAGATGCTACATTTGTCCCCAAAAAGGTTCTGATGTCCTTGTGGACTGCTTACAAACTAGCTGAATGACCCTTAAATTTGTATTGGCTTTTTTTAATCCATGTTTCAAAATAACACCAAAATTAAATATTGTAACCTCTACAGATAATTTTGCCGTGATAACAGAAGATTATTTTTGAATTAGGTGCCAGATAATGATGGAGTTTGAAAAGTGGAGAAAATAAGATGATGTCTTATTTTCTCCTGGTTTTAAATACGTTAACAATACAAAACTGGTGAATATGAAAGGAGTAATTAACCCTTCCACCAAATCATACAGGTATAAAAATAGATGAGGGTTTATAGGGAGCAGTTTCTTGTTGCTATTCCATCATTAGGCTGGAATTTCTTAATACTACATCAGTTTTTTTTCCATGGTTACAGTGATTTGGTTCAAATTAGCAACACTGCAGCCCTGTGCTGAAGCCTATAAAGTATGTACACACGTACTTACACACACACACACACACTTAATAATATCCTGGGAATTTTTTGAATTCATTATAATTAAAAAAATCATTGGGGAGCTAGTGTTTCCAAAAACTCTGAACACATACCTGAATGTTAGCTGGAAAGGTCTCTGCTGCTAACCTGGAGCGAAGAAGATGGGGAAGGATTTTAAGTTTAACACGGGTGCTGACTGGCTCCCTCTTCATTTCAGGTTTCAAAGCAGCTCCCTTAAAGAAAAATAAATAAATGATTGTTTTTCTTTCATACAATAGAGATTAAGCACACTTGTTTTAGAGATGTATCATATTTCATTTTGAATTAGTAATATCTCAATTTAATAAGCCTTATATAAGCCTATTATATTTGTATAAACAAATATTAACTAGCGTAGTATGTAAGTGAAAAAAAGAGGATATAATTTGACCATCCAGCACCAGGCTTGAAGTTTTGAGCTTGAGTAAAAACTGGTGGATGTTTTAAAGAAAAAATGAAATACTGCTGCAGTATGACTTTTTTCATATTCTGCAATTATTCATAATATATCATTACAGATTAATGATGCTCAACTATATCAAAAACACTCACAAACTTATAAAATATCTGAGATCCAGAAAAAAATTCAGTTTAAAAAGGAAACCCTCTAGACCATTCCAATAAATAAAAGCAGGACTGAACTGGAAATGAATTCTGAATTTGTACAGTGTGTCAATAAGCACTCACATTTCTTAACAGTAAAACATTTGAGAAAGCAAACAGCTAAAAATATTTTCTCTAATTTACTAAAGAACAATAGGACCACAAATTTAAATTCACTCCCAAAGAATCAACAGGCAAACTGTAGCATAGCACTGAAGAAAAGTGAGTACAGTAATCCCTCCTCGATCGCGGGAGTTGCGTTCCAGACCCCCCACGATAGGTGAAAATCCGCGAAGTAGAAACCATATGTTTGTATGGTTATTTTTATATATTTTAAGCCCTTATAAACTCTCCCACACTGTTAACATTATTAGAGCCCTCTAGACATGAAATAACACCCTTTAGTCAAAAGTTTAAACTGTGCTCCATGACAAGACTGAGATGGCAGTTCTTTCTCACAATTAAAAGAATGCAAACATATCTTCTCTTCAAAGGAGCGCCGTCAGGAGCAGAGTATGTCAGAGAGAGCGCTCGCTAAGAAAAGCAAACAATCAAAAAATCAATACGTGCTTTTAAGTATGCAGAAGCACCGCGATAAGGCGGCATTTTGTAGAGGAGCGTCCGTATCCTCTAGGCAAACAGCCCCTCTGCTCACACCCCCTCCGTCAGCCGCAGAGAGAGTGAGAGAGATAGAGAGAAGCAAACAATCAAGCACCGCGCGGGAAGCATATCTTATATCATTGAGGAGTTTTAGTTAATATGTAATACGTGCTCTGATTGGGTAGCTTCTAAGCCATCCGCCAATAGCGTCCCATGTATGAAATCAACTGGGCAAACAAACTGAGGAAGCATGTACCATAAATTAAAAGACCCATTGTCCGCAGAAATCCGCGAACCAGCAAAAAATCGGTGATATATATTTAGATGTGCTTACATTTAAAATCCACGATAGAGTGAAGCCGCGAAAGTCGAAGCGCGATATAGCGAGGGATTACTGTATTTTAAATGTAGACAGTTAACTTATACTAGAAAAAAGCAACTTTACATTTAGTTCCTCTAGTTTAATGTCTATAAAGATGATTGGTTAATAGAAAAAATCATTTTTTGTTCTTATGCTATGTATAGTGATTTACCACCAACTAATAAAGAATTATTTAATTACTCCTATATTTATCCAGGTGTTTATTATAATTAACATTAACTTGGCAATGAAGTAGATTAAAAGTGTTTCATAATAAATGGATGGATAAGTAAATATTAGAGAAAATTATATTATTGTGTTTCTCATGTCAATTAGTTTTGAAAATGTCATTGTTCCAAATAAAATATATCATTAAACTACACGCATTAAAAATTTAATATTTTATTTCACTAATGAATCAGCATGTATTCTGATCATAACATTTACAAATATTTCAAAACAAGTAACCTAATATATTGTGCAAACTTTTGTATTTCTACATTTCCAGAAGTCTTGCATAATTATCAAATTTATAGATACAGGAAAGCTAAACAATTACTGAAGTTACTCTAGTGCAGTATATTGTACATGACTGCTAGCTGAGTGAAGATAACATGTTCTGCATGTTAATATAATCATTTCAAATTTACCGTCAAGCATCATGGAGTTGCAATCGTTCATTTTTGAAACCACTTCTTTCATTAAACCACTAAACCTTTAAATCTTTATCTCTGGATACTGTCAAAGTGCATACTCTTTGAAACATCTTAATTTAAGAGTGGCTAACTATTCTATCAAGCACATATTTGGAATATTGGGAGAAAATTCATTATCCACAGAATACCGACCAGGAGAATATACAAAACTAGCGAACCTGCGGCGTAGCATACGCAGCATAATTATGTATTGATGGGTGAACACTTCTTGAAAGATACAGTTGTCTAAATGGGGTTGGTTTTGATGATACGACTGTAGGTGAATGAAAAGATGTAACTCTGGAGAGGGCAACATACAATACAGCGTTTTACACGCTGCATACAGCGATTCACATTCACAACAAATATGATTCTTCTTAGAAGGTGCTGTCGCATCCACCCACGCTCTCGAAGCATACACACTGCCTGGTCATGTGCCCGTTCACAAGAGAAACCAACAGAGACCCGCCCACCAACTGTAAGACCATGGGGAAACCCCTCGGAAACTGTTTTACACGCCGCATACATCGATTTACATCTGTGACAAACATGCCTGTTCTTAGATAGTCCTGCCGCGTCCACCCTCGTTCTCGAAGCATACACACCGCCTGGTCATGTGCCCGCTCGCAAGAGAAACTCACGGAGACCCGCCCACCAGCTGCCTGTGTGTGTGCCTCTGTCTGTCCCTGGCGCTGCCTGTGTGTGTGCACGCTTTCTCTCACGCTGCCTCTGTGTGAATCGGTCAGGCACAGAGAAGGTCAGCTGCTGAGAGAGCATCTCGACTGTTGCAGGGCCTGCATTGGTGAAGCAGGTGAGACGGTAATGAAACAGGCACAGGGCTTATTGGTTTTTAAAGACTGCTTCCTTCATTGTGTTTTAACCTCAGTTTTAAAAGATTGTTTTAAGGATCCCATGGGATACCCCTCGCAAACTGTTTTACACGCTGCATATAGCGATTCACTTCCGCGAGAAACATGCCTCTATGAACAGTCAACGTGGCTCAGAGGTGCATGTGGACTCTACGACAGACGAACATAAATGACGACGTTTTTCCTGTGTCATCGCATCCGAGTTGGTGGGCGTGGTTCTGCGAGTTGTCGTCGTATCCAATGGTCTTAGAGTTGGTGGGCGTGGCTCCTTCCTGCGTGTGCCATGGGCGTCTTACTTGTCGGCGGATTAGTGAATCCACGCCCCTTCCGGCGTGCTTTCCATGGGTGTCTTGCCTTAGTGAATTATATATATAGATTCACACAGAAAGTGATACCAGAGACAGAAACTCTGCACAGGTCCATCACTGGTTTTAAATGAAAAATAGATGTGTGCCTGTATTTTATTGTGAAATATATACAACATTTTCTTTCTATTTGTATATTTAGTAGGACTACAAACGTAAATATTTTAATTTTACTTCTTGATTTTGATTAATCCTTTTGAATTTGAAAATACAGTAATCTCTCCTCGATCGCGGGGGTTGCATTCCAGAACCTCCCGTGATAGATGAAAATCCGCGAAGTAGAAACCATATGTTTGTATGGTTATTTTTATATATTTTAAGCCCTTAAAAACTCTCCCACACTGTTAACATTATTAGAGCCGTCTAGACATGAAATAACACCCTTTAGTCAAAAGTTTAAACTGTGCTCCATGACAAGACAGAGATGACAGTTCTTTCTCACAATTAAAAGAATGCAAACATATCTTCTCTTCAAAGGAATGCGTGTCAGGAGCAGAGAATGTCAGAGAGAGAGAGCGAGAGAAAAGCAAACAATCAAAAAATCAATACATGCTTTTGGGCTTTTAAGTATGACAAAGCACCGCGATAAAGCGGCATTTTTTAGAGGAGTGTCCATATCCTCTAGGCAAACAGCCTCTGTGCAAACAGCCCCTCTGCTCACACCCCCTCCGTCAGGCGCAGAGAATGTCAGAGGAGAGTGAGAGAGACAGAGAAAAGCAAACAATCAAGCACCGCGCGGGAAGCATATCGTATATCATTGAGGAGTTTTAGTTAATACGTAATACATGCTCTGATTGGGTAGCTTCTAAGCCATCCGCCAATAGCGTCCCTTGTATGAAATCAACTGGGCAAACAAACTGAGGAAGCATGTACCATAAATTAAAAGACCCATTGTCCGCAGAAATCCGTGAACCAGCGAAAAATCCGTGATATATATTTAGATATGCTTACATTTAAAATCCGCGATGGAGTGAAGTCGCGAAAGTCGAAGCGCGATATAGCGAGGGATCACTGTACATGCAGCACTCTTAGTTAAGGATAAACTCTTTACGAGCACACTGTTCATTCAGCCTGAATTTCTCTATTTTTCCCCATATATCACAATTCAGTATCCCTGCTGCCAAAGTTCCTGTGCTTGGTGTAATAGGACGTATGAACTGTTAATTCTTATGCTTATAGATCAACTGGCATGCTGTCTTGGTTGATATAAATACATTGTACCTGCCTGATGTGAAATTCTGTAATATTTTAAAATATCGTCCTGTTTATGTAATTACAGTGGGATGCAAAAGTTTGGGCAACCTTGTTAATAGTCATTATTTTCCTGTATAAATCGTTGGTTGTTAGGATAAAAAATGTCAGTTAAATATATCATATAGGAGACACACACAGTAATATTTGAGAAGTGAAATGAAGTTTATTGGATTTACAGAAAGTGTGAAATAATTGTTCAAACAAAATCAGGCAGGTGCATAAATTTGGGCACCACAAAAAAGAAATGAAATCAATATTTAGTAGATCCGCCTTTTGCAGAAATTACAGCCTCTAAACGCTTCCTGTAGGTTCCAATGAGAGTCTGGATTGTGGTTGAAGGTATTTTGGACCATTCCTCTTTACAAAACATCTCTAGTTCATTCAGTTTTGATGGCTTCCGAGCATGGACAGCTCTCTTTAACTCACACCACAGATTTTCAATTATATTCAGGTCTGGGGACTGAGATGGCCATTCCAGAACGTTGTACTTGTTCCTCTGCATGAATGCCTTAGTGGATTTTGAGTAGTGTTTCGGGTCGTTGTCTTGTTGAAAGATCCAGCCCCGGCGCAGCTTCAGCTTTGTCACTGATTCCTGGACATTGGTCTCCAGAATCTGCTGATACTGAGTGAAATCCATGCGTCCCTCAACTTTGACAAGATTCCCAGTCCCTGCACTGGCCACACAGCCTCACAGCATGATGGAACCACCACCATATTTTACTGTAGGTAGCAGGTGTTTTTCTTGGAATGCTGTGTTCTTTTTCCTCCATGCATAACGCCCCTTGTTATGCCCAAATAACTCAATTTTAGTTTCATCAGTCCACAGCACCTTATTCCAAAATAAGGCTGGCTTGTCCAAATGTGCTTGAGCATACCTCAAGCGGCTCTGTTTGTGCTGTGGGTGGAGAAAAGGCTTCCTCTGCATCACTCTCGCATACAGCATCTCCTTGTGTAAAGTGCGCCGAATGGTTGAACGATACACAGTGACTCCATCTGCTGCAAGATGATGTTGTAGGTCTTTGGTGCTGGTCTGTTGGTTGACTCTGACTGTTCTCACCATTCGTCGCTTCTGTCTATCCGAAATCTTTCTTAGTCTGCCACTTCGAGCCTTAACTTGAACTGAGCCTGTGGTCTTTCATTTCCTCAATATGTTCCTAACTATGGAAACAGACAGCTTATATCTCTGGGACAGCTTTCTGTATCCTTCCCCTAAACCATGATGGTGAACAATCTTTGTCTTCTGGTCATTTGAGAGTTGTTTTGTGACCCCCATGTTGCTACTCTTCAGAGAAAATTAAAGGAGGAGGGAAACTTACAATTGACCCCCTTAAATACTCTCTCTCATTATAGGATTCACCTGTGTATGTAGGTCAGGGGTCACTGAGCTTACCAAGCCAATTTGAGTTCCAATAATTAGTTCTAAAAGTTTTCGAATCAATAAAATGACAACGGTGCCCAAATTTATGCACCTGCCTGATTTTGTTTGAACAATTATTGCACACTTTCTGTAAATCCAATAAACTTCATTTCACTTCTCAAATATCACTGTGTGTGCCTCATATATGATATATTTAACTGACACTTTTTATCGTAACAACCAAAGATTTATACAGGAAAATAATGACTATTAACAAGGTTGCCCAAACTTTTGCATCCCACTGTAAATGGGAAAGACAGGCTCCATCAGATGTCATGGTAAAAAAATGTAATCACTTCAAAACAAGTACCAGTTATTACACACTCAATGAAGCAGAACAAAAACACAGTAATTTCAGTCAACCACATCGTAAACTGCCTGCGTCTCAAGTATTGTAAAAGTGGAGCACAATCAGGTGTTAATGGCAACTGCCACAAACAGCTTACATTGCCACAGTAAACCACTTCCCAGCTCATATGCAACGAAATGCCACAATCACTACAAAATGCATGCAAGAATTAAATTTTTGCACAAACTTGTTTTCCTAACATAAAAAACTTTTATAAAACTGAAACACAGTATCTGAAAATAGCTTTCCCCTACAGTATAATACAAAGAAAAAGTTCATAAAGATTTTACTGATGTAATAAAACTAAATACATTTAAGGTGCTTTACTAAAGGCTTAAAATGCCTGAATGGATAACAAATACAATTTGCCTATATAAATGTTTTTATTTAGACATTAGATGCAATACTTCAGCTTTGGTATAACATGTAGTAGTAACTGTCATGAATTTCAGCTTGAGCATTACAAAGAGGGCTCAGCACACCATGCATCATTAAAGGTAAAGTGTAAGAAGTAAATTGCCAGAGGTTTAAATTTAAAGTTTAGGTTAGCAAAAACTGAAAAAAAAATCAGAATATTACAAACAGTAACAGCGTACTGCACGATAACGTGCAGTGAATAAACTTGACTTGAGAATTCCTAGTTTTCAGACTCTTTCTCTGTCTCTGTTTAGCATTCGTTTGCTCAGAGGTTGATGCGCTTGCTGCTTCCTGAGCAGCTCTTCTTTTCTCCACTCTAGAGGTTCACTTCTTCTCTTTTTTCGTCTGCATCTTTTCGCGCTAAAACTGATTAAGTCGGTGTTTGTGTTGCAATTACTTAGTACGTTTTCTTTAATTTTTCACTTAAACTGGCACTTAAGTCTTCAATCTGCCTCAAGAATGATTAGCGAAGGTGGTAGGGAATAAGAATGGTGCCCATACGCATGCGCCGCATGGCCGCCCCGCTGCGCGCTGCTGAGAGTTGATTCTACAATAAAATAAAATAAAAATAAAAACAGTAATAAAAATCACCATCACGAAAGCGGATAGTAGACGTCACGTAGTATATGTGTACCAAATTTTAAATCAATAGGTGAAACGGTTTGCGAGATACAGGTGATTTAAAATCCTGGACAGGCAAACGAACAGCCAAGGTAGCGTATTATATAAGATGATGGGCCTTCTTCAAGGAACAACAAATAGGTTTCAACCTAAAGATGTTCTGCAGCAATTAAAGTAAAATAAGCCTTTCAAGTTGAAGCAAACAATTTGCACAGATTTCCCAACTTCTGTTGATTACTTAAAAACCATGTCTGTCTTAAAGCAAAGTTGGAAAAGACTGTATTACTACACCCTCGGAGGTACTACTTGGACAATATACCAGTGATAATGGCAAGAAAATGGAAATGAAATTAAATGAGACAGAGCATTATTACCCTTAAGCTGGATTTATACTTGACACTCAGAACGATTACGTGCACGCCTCGTGGCTGCCACACTTTCCCAGCTCTCTTTTGACAGCATGTGCACAAGTTGCAGTACCTGTATACATTTGGGGGGAGCAGTGTGTTTAACTTGGTACATGACTTCAGCATCGTTGTTTACTATCAGCATCTCCATAGTGACAGACATGCGTGTCAGAACTGCTGGTATCAAATTGCCAGCTCTTTGAAAGTGGATGTTGAAGTGTGTACGATGAAATGGAAGCAAATTCAAGACAGATACATCTGCTTGAAGTGGAAAATGTTTGAGAAATGAAGTGGGGATTCAGTCAATGCAAGATAATGCAGAATGACAGCAAAAGCATCACAGCTCAAACAGTATTAATGTACATGCTTCGCAACACCATCAAAATGCAGAGAATTTTTATGTTTAACATCTTTCTTCTATCAACTCACAACACAGCGAAACCGGACATTTTCTCAGCACGATGATTTCTCACGATGGCACCTGGAGGAATCCTCCAGATTTACTTGAAGCACGCGCATAAGTACAGTCAGTACACAACTTGCGTAGCAGCAGCATCTCCAAGTGCACGCATCGCATACTGTTAAGTATATAACCGACCTTAGAAATGTAGGCCTTTCAGTTTGAGAAACTGCAAACAAAATCAAAGTGTCAGTGAGTATGGTGTCCTACACAACCCAAAGGTAATTGGAATCTGGAAAAAAAGTTTGATAGGAAGAGATCTGGCAGACTCAAAGTCACAGCCCAATCAGAAGACAATTTTCTGAGGGTTACCAGCCTGCATGATATATGCCTCACAGCACAACAGCTTCAAGAACAGCTTAACGGTGGCCGAAAAAAGCAAGTCTCAGTTCCTACTGTTAAGAGGACACGATATGTATAAAATTGAAAATCACCCCAATATGATTAAGTCAGATGAAAATTTTCAGTTTAGAGGACTTAAGTGCAAAGGACAAAGTTTCATCCTGCTTGCCTAAACACAAAACTGACTCAGTTCCATAAGAAGAAAAGAAGAATTAGGTAAACATTGTCATAGGGCTAGCTAAATCATGCTACTTCTAGTTGTTGCTTTTTTTTTTTTTTTTAAATTTTTGGGTAACTTTGTTTTTGTTGACAACATGTCTGTTGTTTGTCCTCTGACAGTGTGTCAAGTGTACTAGGCCGGAGGTGCCTAACATATGGCTTACTTAATACTAAAATCTTTAAACAAATACCACAGCAAGATATATTGGAGATCTTTTTCACACGTCAACAACAGAAAACAAGTTTATTTTGGTATGTTAATGAGTTGAAATATCACAATTTTTGAGAATCTTTTCAGCAGTGGCAATACTATTTTACATTGATTATCACCATTCTAAGTATTTACAGTAGCTTCTAGCAATGTCCGTTGCTGTGTTAGCATATTTTACCTCAAATAGCAAGCTGTGCCTTAAAAACAGAATTTCCAACATAAGTATCCAATAAAAAAAAAGCTCTTAAAATTTCTTCCTTAAGTAACCAGGATTCTGTAGAAATTAAGTTCTCGTATACAATACACATACCACCAGAATTAGCTTACAAAAATTGCAAAGACGGCATACATTCTTAACTAACTAGCAAGAGAATACAAGTTAAGGCAAAGTGTTAAAGATTATTGAAAAATTAGCAGATTAATTTATATTATGGCACAATGAGACAGAAAGAAGAAGTAAAAAAGAGGTACATGATGAAGAAATTATTGACAAGTAATGTCGTGCTCTGCTAGAGCAACACGTACACTGTTGATGAGCAGGTTTTGTTTTTTTTTTTTACAAAAACCTACTGTTTTACTAGTTCTGAATAAGTGACATACTAAGTTTTGATTTTACACATAAATATCTACAGTATATTACATCTATTTATAGATAACTTTTACCTCAGATAATGCAAGCTATTATTACATATTATATATTGTGATAATCCTCTTTTTAAATCATGATAATTATTTTTGCCTATACTGTCCACCCCTATTATGGCATATCATGGCCAAGAAAAAAAAAAGAATTATATAAAAAATATCATTTTACCTACCTCCTTTGTTTTTAATGGTATGTCTCCTAAATATACTTTGTACATCTTGTTGATAATAATTGGATTGTTCCAGTCAATTATGCTGAAAAATGTTAAAGGAAAGAAAAATATAAGCATGCAATAGAAACATATAAACAGAAGTACACTTTAGGAAAACAAGGTGTTTACAATATTTTAAATCCTTATTTAAATAATTATCTTTGACACAAGATTTACACAATTGTATTAATGTTGTGAGAATTCAAGCAAAATGACACCTTTTATTGGCTAACTAAAAAGATTACAATATGCAAGCTTTCAAGGCAACTTAGGCCCCTTCTTCAGGCAAGATGTAATTACATTACATTCATAATGGCTAACACGGTGTAACACTCTAGTACTACAGACAAATTGTATTAACCAAATAATTAAACTCAAAATGTATAAAATGCCTTATTTATATACATTTAGTGTTTGATCTAAGCCGTGTAACTGATCCCTTTAAATACCAAAATGCTTTGTTAAAAATGAGTATGAACATCCATCAGCTTTTTTAAATTTAATGATTTTTCAAGAAATAGAGCACTTCAACACTCTTACTGATGAAAGTATACAACCTGCTCACATCACAGATCATTTTCAAGGAAATACTAGATGCACTTGCCAAAGTCCTGAATTACACAGTTCAATCTACATTGTAAGACTCTGCATTTGTGTCTATGCATGCTAACAAGGGCACAGCCATCACTGTCAACAGAAAGCAGTGACTCTACATTTGCCAAATAACGGCAGACACTATCTTCCTGCAAAACACGGAGCTAATATGTGAGATCACAGAGACTACTGCTTCATGGTGTAAAGTGTATTCTGTGTAGACAGAATGCACCCAGTGGAACTGTACAGTAATTGGATTTGGTAATGATAGAGTATTGCTGTGTTTTATTACAATAAATAGATCACTACTTTCACATTAATCAAAGCCTTGCGTGGTCAAACCCTGTTGTAATGGTTGCTTATGCTTGCCTAAAATTCCTAACACTATACCCCTGAAACAAATGATATTATCATCACCATTTGCTAAAACTGCATGCTATGAAGAAATTATAGCTATCAGAGTTAAATGCAAAATTGGAATGTTTCAAGGACATTTCACAATAAACCAAGCTGTTACAAAAAATAGAATTTGTGCATGTAAAGTAAATTTGAGGTTTAAAATAATTCACATAAAAACAAAAAAAAAAAAAAACTTTCAGAAAAGTTATGTCTTAAAAGCAAAAAGCATTTTGTAACACTGTACTAAGTCCATTAAACCTCACAAGATGATCTAAGTTAGTATGAAACTTTGTTCCCCTCTCCAACTCTAAGGAGCATATGCAACTGCATTTCTTCCAAGTCTTGGTCCACTGCTAGTTCACAGCTCTGGGACACAATGCAAAAACACTAAACTTGAAAGTTAAACTTGTTCCCGTAAATACATACTAAGACCAGATCAGCACAGGAACATTACAAAAATGCTAGAGAGTCAATTTCTAAATAAAGCTCACTAGACAACTGTGGTGCTAACACAGAAAGCATGTGAACTGCAAGAATATTTTACATAAACGCAAAACTGCCGATAGAGACTCTTGCATCATTTGAGTAACAGTACTGTGATCAGACTAAAAGTATAACAAAGTACTAAAGCCTGTCATGTACCAACAGTGTTGGGGAACGTTACTTATAAAAGTAACTTTATAACATTACTGACTACTCACAAAAAGGCAACTAAATATGTCATATAGGTACTTAATATAAAAAGTAATGTGTTACACAATGTGTTACTTTTTCTTCTATTGTGTGAAAAACTGCATTTTTTGTTATTGAATCCTACGCCTTTATAGGAACCTTCACAAAGTAGACCAGAAAAACAGCCACATTTGATCATTTTCTTGTTTATTTATAATTGCATTTAATCCTTTATGTACGGAGAAGTAAATATGTTCTCCCAAAGATTTGTGGTATGAACCAGCTGCTAAGCCAGTAGATAACACAGTTTCAAAATGTCTATAACAAATAGCTTGATTAAAACTAAACTGATATGTTATTCATAGATTTCCTTTACTGGATGGCATGCAGCACACTCTTTTCTGCTTGGCTGTTTAATTGTGACCAAAAAACCAGCGTACCACATTTGCTTCTCGTCTTATACTCAGTTCTGCTGAGATAATCACTGGCTCCCTGTGACCCAGTACAAGGCAGACTGAATTTACACATCAGCATGTGTAGGATTATAGGCATACCTGTAATTTTTATTTAATTCTTTTCACTAATGCAGGTAGTTCAATAAAATAAGCACTGCGTTAGGTTATTGTTTTAAATTTTCACAATCAGCTGATATGTGGGTTCTGCATTTTCATGGTATTTTGTTTACAAGTTTGAGGGTTGCCTTAACTACAAGCATCTATGGTAAACATATTCATATTGCTGAATTATAAAATGCAGAAAGAAAAAGGTTATAAATAAATAAGTTAATGGTAAAAAGATGATTGGAATTAAGTTTACTATACAATTTCTTCATATTTTCCATTAGTAATCCTGCAATGGTATAAATTGTGAGTTGTTGATCGCTAACTCATTCCTTGCATGTAGAGTTGAGTATTTCATTTCCCACTGTCACATGTGCATCCACATCGAAAACTGCCATTTGTGAACATAAAAGTCAAACGATGAGCGACTAACTTGGATTACAACTGGTGATTAAGAAGAGGCTAAAAAACCATGAAATACTTAAATAAGTAATAACAATAACACCCAGAAAGAAGTCACATATTTTTTACAGTACTGTATAGGCCAATATTATTGTTACAGATAATTTTAATATAGTTAGATTTTGTGTTTATTGCAAAATGAAACCTTAAAATCTGCAATCCCATAATTACTATCAACGATTTACAGCTGGTTTGGTAAGGCACAGACAAGAATTTAAGAAAATAATGTTATTTTCAGTGCCCCAAAGCATAATAATCATATATTTAACTTTTTTTAAACTATACTGCATTTATTTATGTAGTCACTAGGTATTCAGACATTCATCCTCAATATTGGCTATTATCTTAAATACTTTTAAATAAAATATTTTTTTCAGTAATACACTCCTTTTAATATGTACAAATCAGAAGCTTTGTCAAAATGAACCAGCTCAGCTTCCATAAATCTCCATCAATATCCATGCTTCAGTCTAGACAAGTAATGAGGAAGTTAGACAGTATTTCTAGACTTTGTCATCTTATTTCAATGTGCAGACCCCTAAAATAATCATAGGCAACAACAGGTAAAGCCTTTTCAATTAGAATAAATCATTCCTAAAGTGAATTCTGTTTCTACCTGTACAAACTGTGATTCAACTTTATTAACCTGAATGAATTTTTGCTGATATGATTGTGATACACTTTTCTAAGCACTATTCATTAAAGATTGGTTTGAAATGTCAAGACACTTAACCTAACATGTAAAAGTAGAGATCAGGATATTATTATTTATATAATGCTGCTTACTTCCCCTTGAAATCTGCATATTTTGATCATCCATCTGACTTACTGTTCAGCTGAGTGGATCACACCCCTGTATGCAAATGCAGACTGATATCAATGTTTTCCAGTTGGAGAAAGGTCAGAACCTAGATTGACTATGGAGAGTTGGTAATCAGAAACTATATTACTTGTCGTCTACAGCCATCCAGAGGAACATTTGCAAACAAAAAAAAAAAATAAATTAACTAAAAATGTTTATGATGAGTCTTTATACAACCATATAACTAGCTCTAAGAATAAACTCTATGAAAGCTATGAAACTGCCAATGCACAAAGATTTCTATACCCAAAAGGAATTTGTGCTAGAATATACATAGGTGCAGAATTCAAGCTATTATTATACATACTGTGGTCCCCGGCCGGGGCTGGAGCCCGGCCGGGACGCCCAGGAGGACGTGAGGAGGGCTTGTGCCACCTCCAGACCGTGAGGGGGCGTCCGCCCTGGTTCTGTTGGGGACCACGGGTCGAGGGCATGGAAGCCCTACCCGGTAGGGGCCCGTGGTCTCTGCCAGGCGGCCCCCCGATGCCGGTTTATCCCGTGGGGTCCTCGGCCGGGGCTGGAGCCCAGCCGGGACGCCTAGGAGGACCAGAGGAGGGCGTGTGCCTCCTCCAGACCGAGCGGGGGCGTCCGTCCTGGCTATGCAGGAGGCCTCGGGTAGGGGGCTTAGAAGCCCAGCCCTGTAGGGACCCGTGGCCACCGCCAGGCGGCGCCCCAGTGCCCATTTATCCCGGGAGCCCGGCACTTCCGCCACACCAGGAAGTGCCGGGGGGAAGACGACAGGGGCTACACGGACGGCTTCCGGGTGCGCAGCCGGCACTTCTGCCACACAGGGGTGTGGCTAGCCTTAATTGCCGGGGAGCAGCTGGAGCCCATCCGGGTTCCCATAAAAGGGGCCGCCTCCCTCCAGTCAGAGGTGGAAGTCGGGAGGTAGCGGACTGAGCTGGAGAGAGAGGACGGGAGGCGGCCAGGAAGGCATAAAGGACTGTGAGCCCTGGACATTGGGGGAATCGGTGCAAGAGGCACTGGGGTTGGTGCACTGTACATAGACTGTAATAAACGTGTGTTGGGTGAAACAATGTTGTCCGTCTGTCTGTGCCGGGGCCAGCGTTCACAATACACACAGGTGGATCGCAAGAGTACAGTTAATTCTACAAATAGTTAGGTCCATAAATATTTGGACAGAGATAACTTTGTTCTAATTTTGGTTCTGTACATTACCATAATGAATTTTAAACGAAACAACTCAGATGCAGTTGAAGTGCAGACTTTTAGCTTTAATTCAGTGGGTTGAACAAAAAGATAGCATAAAAATGTGAGGGAACTAAAGTATTTTTTTAACACAATCCCTTTATTTCAGGGGCTTAAAAGTAATTGGACAAATTAAATAACTGGAAATAAAATGTTCATTTCTAATACTTGGTTGAAAACCCTTGGCTGTCTTGAACTCAAGGACATCACCAGATGCTGGGTTTCCTCGTTTTTAATGCTCTGCCAGGCCTTTACTGCAGCGGCTTTCAGTTGCTGTTTGTTTGTGGGCCTTAGGCCGGAGTTATACTTCACGTGACGCGACGCATGCTGCAGAGGACGCTCCTGCTACGCAAGCGTTGTAGTGTTTATACTTGCGCGCGTACTTTATGTAAATCTGGAGGAATCCACCAGGTGGCAGTGCGAGATATTATCACGGTGAGAACATGTTCGGCTTCTCTGTGTTGTGAATTGCCTAAAACACCTATTGAATTCCGATAACACCTTACCGCAATATCTCTGAAAAGGATGTTTATTGATTAAATCCATAAATCCAGGGATGTGTCCATTCCAGCAAGCATTGGGCACGACTGAGAAACAATCCCTGGACAAGGTCTCCGCTCATCGCAAGGTGAATACAAGCACTCGCATACACTAGCGTCATTTTAGCGGCACCAAATCCCCAAATCTGCATATCTTTGGAAGGAAACCGGAGCACAGTGTGGAATACAAGCAGGATATAC